>JAGFNQ010007208.1:124515-267825 GCA_024364735.1 Boesenbergia rotunda | reverse complement strand
GAACAACTGGAATGGCTACCTGTAAACATATGTTACTATCAGATAACATAAAAGATGTTCTAGGTAAGGCTGGTGCAGCCAGACTTAGGTCTCTAAGTTTATGAAATGGGATCGACTTTTTTCATATTGTCAAATAAATTGAATTAAATCTAAAAACAATTTTCTTAACAAAGTGGAAATCTTGGAGGAAGACCAGTACTCCTGGCAAAAAGAGAGCAACATTCTAAACAAGCAATAAGCAACCACAAGATAGGCTAAGAACTATTAGGTCAAGGGACCAGAATATAGCATGATACATTGCACAAAATTACACAATTATTATGTGATTAATACTTTAGAAGATGCCACAGAACGTGACACCAAAACAAAATCTCTCAATGTATTAGTCTAATAATTTTGCTTATCTCAAATTTAAAGCTTTAATTAAGAAATATATACCAAATTTTCACACATCCTTTAATTCTCTAATTCAAACATTCAAATGAAAATCAGTCAAAAATTGAAGCAAGCTCATTTATTAAAACCTATGAGCATTTACAACTGAAATCATGCCAATTACAGGTCCATCCCCAATTATAAATGCGCCGAGTAACATCATCTAGTATGCATGTTCAAAGGTCAAATGAAATAGTTATTAAGGAAGAAGATAATTAAGAAAATCATTAAATAGAATTCTACGAATGGACCAAATGATTTTTAGGAAGGTATTCGAACTAGTTATCAAACTTCATTATTGACCCAAAATACACAAACTCAAGATAACTAGTAGTTACATAGTTAAATTTATAAAGCTCTTTCTGTTAGCTTACAACTCATCTTTAATCGATGGTAGTGAGACCTTTTTCAATGGTGTTTTTTTTCCATCACACAGACTAGATCCTTTACAAACATACCACAAAGTTTAGGATTAGTTCATCTCTAATACTAATCATCAAATAATATTTGTGTTGCTTGCTAACAAAGGTATCTTTTTGTTGTATAAATATTCTGCTAAGTTTTCATACATATTTCATGGCCAATTGTTTGGTATGCCGATCGATAATTGTGGCGTACTTCAGTTAGTGTGATATAAATAGATTTTTGTACAAAAAGAATAAATTCCAACAGGATTTTGATGTCGTGAAAGCATAGGGAATTTTGCCCTTTTTCAAAGAATTTTAGAATATTTAGTTAGTTAAAAGTATCATGTGGCTCAAGGCGACTGGTCCTGTCGGGAAGTGAAAAGGCGGCCACCCGATGATGACGGGATCGAGTGCTGACCGAAGGTTGACCACTAAGTCGCCGACCGGATGCTCGGATGGACCACTAATGAGGATCCCCTCAAAGGAGGGGGCACCGAGACCAGTTGAGCGGATCTCCGGCGAAGACACTCCGACGACTCTCTTGGGACTTTGGTAAGTAGAGGGCGAGAATACTGTTGAAGGATCCCTTTCCTTTCCCCTAAGGGATCTTTATATAGGTGAGATAGCCGACAAGAATTGGTCCAGGCAAGCTGAAGAATTTAATGTGAATCTAGCGGCAGACTTTTGCTGGTCGAAAAAAGGGGGTTGAGCCTGTCATCGTACCGCCTAGCCTCCTGACCTAGTGGTACGACCGCCCACTTATCATAAATGTCTGTCACTTCAGTGGGACCGCGCCGCCTTATTGTCCCCTGGCTATGCTCTAGCGGTACGGACGCCCACCTTCCATAATTTCTCGTCACCTCAGTGGGCCCCTGCCGCCCCGTTGTCCTGTAGCGAGATATACCGGACATCCTTCCTACTTCAGGAGTGCCTCACCGATATCCTTTGCGACTTGAGTTCTCTCTCGGCCGACTAGCCGCACAAGACCGTTCGACCGACTGCTAATGGTTCTATCGTCCGGCCGCTAATGGTCCTGCCGATCGACATATAACGGCCCGGCACCCCTCTCGCACCCCGTCCCTAAATCCTACAACCCGGACCCAGCCCGGGCACCCACCCGCACTAGGCCCAAGCCACCCTCCGATTATCTTTCAGCGGTTGACTGGCTATTGCCTCGGTCGTTGGCCAGCTGGCCTTGCTTGTGGGTCCTACTGGAGTCAGGACCTCCCGAGGGCCCCGTTCGGGCGGGCCCGACCCCCCTCCAGCTAACACCCGCCCGGATCACCCCGGATCAGCGACCTTTCCTATAAAAGGTCAAGTCCATCATGACACAATGATTTAGTGGCGTTAAAATGCAGGAAAAAAAAACAGCTTTCATTTGTTGCTTTAGTTGATTATACAAGATCAAAAAAAAAAATTTTAAATGATTTTTTTACAGTTTGCAGATTTAATAATTTCATTAATGTTTCTTCAAATCAAAGTGACAGAGCAAACAGATATGAATTATAGCTGACTAAGGATTAAGGTGTCAGAGCATTAAGGCTTAGGTTAGATGTTTTGTAACATTTCCACTGTAGCAATTTGAAAATTTGGAAAGTGACTTAAGTTAAACTAGAGTTCTAATTAGACCCTAAATTGGAAATAAATTGATCATCAAGGATAAATGGAGTTATCTGGGTGTTGTTGAGAGATAGCCCAGATTAGATTTGGTTGTGCCAATATTTGATTAATCTAGGGTATGATATAATTAAATCCTAGATTAAAGATAATGAAGAGGTTTTCCTCTAGGATGACAACCCTAAGAATGTTGGTTGCTTGGATGGGGCTTCTGCGAGCATTTCTCGATTTACCCTAATCTTCCATGGAGCCAGGTCGATCACCTATGGGATAGATAATGAAGAGTTGAGTAATCAAGGTAATCCACATTTTAATATTATTACGCCTTAATTTGAACTATATAGTTAGTTGGTATTGAAGTTCAAATTGTAAATGGATTTGTCTATACCCGTGCCAAAGTCATGTTTGGGTATCATAGTGTTGTATCATGCACAACTATGAAAGTTAGGCCAGCTTTACATAGGCCCAAGGGGAATCGGGTTGTCCTTATCGTCTTCATCTAGCCTTTATTAATTTATTAAAAAATTATAAATCATTTAAAAATTAAGAAAAAAAATTAAAAATAAACTAAACAATTAAAAAAAGTGTTAAGAAATAAAATTGGATTAAATTATAAATTGTGTCGTGTAATTATATTTCTAGCATATTGACCTCACTTAGGCATAGATTGGGTCATTGAGATGGTCGTCATTATTGTCCACCACTTCTTCACCCTTTAATTGGTCAAAGGTCTCAAGTTGGTCATTTGCAATCCTTGGCTTAACGGTATTTAGGGCCTATTGGATTTGATTGTATTGCTCCAAGTTAACTCCTGATCATTACTCCAAAGTGAATAAGTCTTAAAAGGCTCAAGCTTCATACATTTTTCTAACAAAAACAAATTAAAAACAATAATGCAATTTAAGTTAAATTGAAATAGTAAAGATTAAAAATAAGAATATATCTCATGAAGAAGAAAGTACAACATTGATGATTAGGCACAATATGACAATAAACAACTAGAAGAGAATATAAAAAAAAGACAAGGAGGAAAAAATTATGGAGAAGGGAAATGAATTTGAAAATTAAGACCTAAATAGCTAGAGAAGTGTTTGAGAATTTATTTTGTTTAGGGATGAAGAATGGGGAGCAAGTAGTTAAACTTTTAAATGTCTAACGAAATTTTATACATTTATAGCCAAATGACCATAACACCCTCATCAATTTTATTTTATTTTTAGCATTTTAGGGATATTTTTGTCATTTTAGGGTATTTAATGGTATTCCTTTGGAGGAAATCTAGTAGGGTCGTGTTTAGGTCATGCTACGCATGAATCAGGTTGCCTCAACCTCACACTACTCTGGGACGTGTCTAGCTTAACCCATGGGCTGCACAAGTGCAATCTAGCCTATGCCCATTTAGGGTTAAGGCTTAGTCCATTTGACATCTCTAAATAATTCTAATTAGGGTTCCATTTTGATTTAGGTTGCAATACGACCATTGGTGTTTAAGGCATAGTTAACCAAAGATAATAGGCTAGAATTGAACTAAAAGTTTAGTTTTGGGTATTTATCATGGATTGAAATCTCGAGTCATGTTGAAGGACAAGACTAAGATGTATCATTCCATGTTGCCCTTTCCACAAGGTGTTCAGAGTACCTTAGGATTTCACAAAAATATTGACGTTTTTGAGTTAGTTTTGGCTTGAAAAAGACTTTGTCTTGTAGGCTCACAAAGAAATCAGCTAGGTGAGCTCAGAATAGGACTCAGTCAAAAATGCCCTTTACTTTAGTTGTGATTTACCATCAGTTTGGTTGATAGCGTCTGCCTCGAAAGTCTACAAGTTGCGGTGATTACAAATGGGTGTTAAATACATCCTACACTTGCAATTATAAGTTCATAACTATGTATTATATCACTAATAAATATATTATATGCTAATCACTTAAAAGTAAACAAATGATGCCATAAACTTATGATTAATAACAATAGTATATATTATGTTATAAGTAATAACATAATTAACTCCTGAAATATATTTTTATAAGAAATAATTATAATTTCAAGTAAATACCAGTAAATGATTTACTTGTCATATTTACTCATAACTATCAGTAAACATTTGCTTAATTGTTGGTAATTATAATTACAAGTAAATAAAATAATTAAATGATTAGTTATAATTTACACTTTTATACTAACTAAAATTAATTATAATTAACATTTCGATTAAAGAAATCTTGAAACCATGAGAGCACAACATAGTACAGTCAAAATTGTACTGCTCCAGTTAAAAGTCAAATCTCAAATGTGGCTCAAGATTCCAAACCTTGGTTTGGATACATTTTATTGGTTTACTTTGAGTTTAAGTTGGGTTAATTAGAACAAACCTAATTGTGAAACCCTAGCTGGTCCCACATATTGTAGGCATTTATGAGCTTGGATAAGTGAGCTATGATGAACTTGGCGTTAAACATTTCGAGCCATCTAGTATGGCCCAATAAATTAAATGGACTAGGGTGCATCTATTGTGAGTTGTTTTGAAAGTGTTATTTTGTCATCATTGAGGAGCATTTAAACTAGTCATTGTGAGATGTTTTAAAAGGTTTATATGAGTCTTGAGTCATCATTGAGTTTCACATCCCACCTATTAGGGATAATTCTGAGCAATAAGTTAGACGTTAGTCTTAATGGAGAAATTAGGCCTCAAATGGAGAATGTTGCAACAACCTAGTTCAATCACATATGCTGAGTTGTGAGGGAGCTTGGATAACTAAGCAAGTAATACCTTGGACGTAAGCATTTTGGCTAGTGTTTTGTCCTTACAAGGTTAAATGTGTCATTTCTCTCATAACAAGCAAAGACAATAATTACAAACAACCCTCTCTCTAGATATACATAGTTGAGACAAATATATTCCCTTTTTGTAGCCAAATGTATCCTACTCCAATTGACTAAACTTGACTTATCACCCTGTCCTTGTAAAGATTATAAAACCCAGAGGAGTTGTTCTTGTGTCTCATTAAATAGCTGAGCTGAGCTTTTAATAGACTGCCCATATATCTGCATACCTAGTAACGATTCCTCTCTGATGTAGATAATTAATTCAATGCAGTCCAGCAGGGGCTTCCTACCTTCCCCTTATACGACTCAGCAAAACAATTGCCAAAATCACACTCATCCTCTGCATTCTGTCTCTCTCACTTGATGTCCTTTATATTCAATCATCTCATTTGGATCTTTTGACCTTTTCTAATAAAGAAAGGTAGCATATACAATCTTCATTCATCAAAGGATGCACAATTTAAAAAACAATACCGTATAGGCCATTCAAATGCTTCATATTCTCTCTGTGATTTTTCGCATTCAATCCATTTTTTTCATACTTAGTGCCTAGTAGATCATTGACAAAGAAAGGCATTTCTTTGCATTCTTTGAGAAATGCATGCAAAACATTTTGAGGAGTCTCTCTTCAAGCATATTACATCAAAAATGTATAACAACTAGACTGTACTTTGTTGACTAGAGTGTTGGGCATCTAACAAATTAATCTATCAAAGATTAGGATATTGAGATGAATGCGTGGGGTTACTAGGACAGATAAATAACAATAATAATGCCTGGCAGTTGGCATAGTCCTGGTAGATTAAAACAAAAAGAGAAATATTAATGTAGTAAAGATGAAAACATTGAGATGGATGTTCAAAATTACTAGGATAAATAAAATAAATGCTATAATCTGACAAATATATATAAAATGGCAAACATACTATATACTTGAATTAATTAGAGCTGAAGGTTTAAATGAAAATAGAAAACAAAGAAACTTACATGAGGTATGTAAATAACCAAGGTGTTCATAGGATGAGTCTACTTAATGGAATGGAGGATAAGATATCTTAGTCAAACCAAAATAGTTCAATATACAAGTTGTTGCCTAGTACATTAGAGATATGTAAGTCAATAGCTAATATCATTTCTTTTATAAAAATTATTAAACAACTGCAAGAATAATACGTAAAAATAAACTCTTAATTGTATCAATGGCAGATATTATGGCCTATCAAATATGGAATTTACTTTGCCATAATTATGCTAATTAGCTGTGTATATATTATTACCTAGAGTAGATTATTTGTAATTAGATTATCTGTAATTAATATGGTAGCTATATTTACTTTGTTACTAAAGATAAATTGTAAAGCAATTCTATTTAATGCAAGAGCTCCGGGAGAAGAAGGGGACTTTTTCCTGGAATTTCAAAGCTGTTTGTCATGGTATCAGAGCCAAAGGAAGGCTGAAATTTCTTCTGCCCTTAAAGCTCTCTGGTTTGTTTCTTTTGGGTTGATTTCCAATCAACAATTTTTTTTGGAATTTTTTTTTCTCTTCTCTCGATTGATTGACTTATGATTGAGAGTTTGGATTAAGATTTCTTTTTTTCGGATGGCTACTGAGAATTTTTCTGGAAGAATACCTATGGAGACTTTGGCTATCAAATTTACTGGAAAAAATTATGCAACATGGGAATTTCAGTTCCGGATGTTTCTGAAAGGGAAGGAGCTTTGGGGTCATATTGATGGATCGTTAATGGCTCCTGAAAACGCTAAGGACCTTGGTCAATGGGAGACAAAGGATGCCCGAATTATCTCTTGGCTTCTCAGATCCATCGAAGCTCATATGGTGAACAATTTACGACCTTTTAATACGGCTAAGGAGATGTGGGATTACCTGAAACGAATATATCATCAAGATAATACTGCAAGGCGATTCCAACTAGAGCTTGAGATTGGTAACCTCAGTCAAGGTGATCTTTGTATTGAGCAATATTATTCTGGATTTCTTAATCTTTGGAGCGAATATTCTAATATTATATATTCAAAAGTACCAAAGGAGGCCTTAGCTAGTATTCAGGCAATTCATGAAGTTAGTAAACGTGATCAGTTTTTAATGAAATTGAGATCAGACTTTGATGTTGCTCGGGCTGGATTGCTAAATAGAAATCCAGTTCCTTCTTTGGATATATGTCTTGGAGAATTGTTGCGTGAAGAACAAAGATTGGCTACCCAAGCTGTTCTAGGTGCATCACAAGAGAAATCTGCAGTTATCAATGTTGCTTATGCTGCTCAAGGGAGGAACCGTGGTAAGGATCAACTGCAGTGCTATAGTTGTAAGGAGTTTGAGCATATGGCTCGCAACTGCAGTAAGAAATTCTGCAACTATTGTAAGCAACATGGGCACATTATCAAGGAGTGTCCTACACGTCCGGAAAATCGACGAACCCAAGCTTTTCAAGCTGCTATTCCAAATCTTGATGTTATTGGTCCTACATCTACAGTCACTGGCACCAATCAATCTGTTCTTACGCCAGAAATAGTCCAACAAATGATTCTCACTGCCTTTTCTACTCTTACTCTTCAGGGCCAAGGTACGAATATTTCTTCTTCATGGATTGTTGATTCTGGGGCGTCCAATCATATGACTGGGTCACCTGATCTACTGCATAATGTACGACAGTATAATGGCTCACAAAATATTCAGATTGCTAATGGCAGTAATCTTCCAATTACAGCCATTGGTGATATAGGGTCTTCTTTTAGTCATGTATTTATCTCTCCTGGGTTGTCTACAAATCTAATTTCTGTTGGTCAGATGGTTGATAATCACTGTGATGTACATTTCTCTCGTGGTGGTTGTATTGTACAGGATCAGGTGTTGGGTCAAGTGATCGCGAAGGGGCCTAAAGTGGGAAGATTATTTCCGTTGCAGTTTTCTGTTCCCAGAAATTTGTCCTTCTCTTCTATTGTTACTGCAAATAAGACTGATGTTTGGCATAAACGATTGGGCCATCCGAATAATGTGATTTTATCTAATTTAATGGAGAATGGCTTTCTTGGTGACAACATTCAGTTTTCTAAACACCTATTACCTCTTGCTTGCACTACTTGTAAACTTGGGAAAAGTAAAGTTCTACCTTTTCCTACTCATGGTGGTCGTGCTAAAACATGCTTTGAGATAATACATAGTGATGTTTGGGGCATTACTCCAGTTACTTCCCATGCACAGTATAGATATTTTGTGACGTTTATTGATGACTATAGTCGATTCACGTGGATATATTTTCTACGTAGGAAAGCTGATGTGTTCACTGCTTTTCAAAAATTTTTGGCCTTTATTGAGACACAATTCTCTACGTGCATTAAGATTTTACGATCTGATAATGGTGGTGAGTATCTATCACATGAATTTCAAGCTCTTTTGCAAAACAAAGGTATTTTATCACAACGGTCATGTCCTTATACTCCCCAGCAAAATGGGGTGATTGAACGAAAACATCGTCACTTATTGGATATGGTACGCACACTACTCCTAGAGTCCTCAGTTCCGCCTATATTTTGGGTAGAAGCCTTGTCTACTGCTGTGTATTTGATTAATCGGTTGCCCTCTCAACAACTGAATTTTGATTCTCCTTACTATCGTCTTTTTGGGTTGCATCCTGATTATCACATGTTGCACATATTTGGGTGTGTTTGTTTTGTTCACTTGCCATCTCATGAGCGTCACAAGCTTACAGCTCAATCCGTACGGTGTGCTTTTATGGGTTACAACAATGCTCAAAAAGGTTTTCTATGTTATGATGCGATTGCTAATCGTTTTCGTATTTCCCGAAATGTGATTTTCTTTGAGCATGAGTATTATTTTCCGCAACATGTTTCTCCTTCTGGAAGTAGTCTTCTTCCTCATTTTGAGAATCCTCTCCATCAACTGATCGTTTTATACCAGGCGTTATATATCAACGACGAAAAACCTCACCATCACAAACTCTTCCCGATCCTAATCCAATGGTTCTTCGAAAATCCTCTCGCACTCGTCATCCTCCTGATAAATATGGTTTTTCTGCCACTTTAGCTGATACTACAGTTCCTACCTCTTATTCGCATGCGACTAAGCAGGCATGTTGGGTTAAAGCTATGCAGGAAGAACTTCAGGCTCTTCAGGAGAATCACACTTGGGATATTGTTCCTTGCTCAAATGGTGTTAAGCCCATTGGTTGTAAATGGGTATATTCTATTAAGCTACGATCTGATGGCTTAATTGATAGATATAAAGCAAGGCTGGTGGCACTTGGTAATCGCCAGGAGTATGGAGTGGATTATGAGGAGACATTTGCTCCTGTAGCTAAGATGACGACAGTGCGACTTATCCTAGCTATTGCTGCTTCCAAGGGATGGTAATTACGACAAATGGATGTGAAAAATGCTTTTTTGCACGGAGATCTTAAGGAAAAAATTTATATGACTCCACCATCAGGATTATTTTCTACACCCTATTCTGATGTTTGCAAACTAAAACGTTCACTCTATGGTTTAAAGCAGGCTCCACGTGCTTGGTTTGACAAGTTCCGCTCTACGCTTATTAACTTCTCTTTTGTTCAAAGTCAGTATGATTCTTCTTTATTCCAGTGCAAAACTGAAAAAGGAATCGTCTTGCTCCTGGTATATGTTGATGATATTGTTATTACGGGGTCCGACTCTGTCTTAATTTCTCAGCTTCAAGAGCATCTTCAAGGGTCTTTTCATATGAAAGACTTGGGATCTTTACACTATTTTTTGGGGCTTGAGGTGCACTCTACTCCAGCTGGAATTTTCTTACACCAACATAAATATCTCCAGGGGATAGTGGCTTTGGCTGGTCTGCAGGATGGTCGTTCTGTTGATCATCCTTTAGAGGTGAACGTTAAATATCGCCGTGATGAGGGTGATTTTCTCCCAAATCCCTCTTTATATAGACAACTAGTGGGGAGCTTGAACTATCTGACTATTACCCGACCTGATATTGCCTTTTCTGTTCAACAAGTTAGTCAATTTATACAAGCACCTGCACATCTTCACTTGGCTGCAGTTCGACGCATTGTTCGCTATTTGCATGGTACTTCTTCCCGGGGACTTTTCTTTTCTGTGGGCTCTCCTATTCGTTTGGTTGCATATAGTGATGCTGATTGGGCTGGTTGTTCTGATACTCGACGCTCAGTTACAGGATGGTGCATGTTTATGGGTACCTCTCTTATTGCTTGGAAAAGTAAGAAGCAAGATCGGGTGTCTAAGTCTTCCACAGAATCAGAGTATCGCGCTATGTCCTCTGCTTCTTCTGAAATAGTTTGGCTTCGGGGACTGTTGGGTGAACTTGGGTTTTCCCAACTTGAACCTACTCCACTTCATGCAGATAATACTAGTGCTATTCAAATTGCTGCTAATCCAGTATTTCATGAACGCACCAAACACATCGAAGTAGATTGTCATTCTATTCGTGAAGCATATGATGCTTGTGTCATCACTCTTCCACATATAACCACTGAATTCCAAATTGCTGATGTGTTTACTAAAGCTCTCTCCCGACACCGTCATCACTTTCTTATTGACAAATTGATGCTTGTTGATCATCCAGCATCAATTTGAGGGGGGATATCAATGGCAGATATTATGGCCTATCAAATATGGAATTTACTTTGCCATAATTGTGCTAATTAGCTGTGTATATATTATTACCTAGAGTAGATTATTTGTAATTAGATTATCTGTAATTAATATAGTAGCTATATTTACTTTGTTACTAAAGATAAATTGTAAAGCAATTCTATTTAATGCAAGAGCTCCGGGAGAAGAAGGGGACTTTTTCCTGGAATTTCAAAGCTGTTTGTCAAATTGTAGCATTGTAGCAAAAAGTGATTACGCTCACCCTAGACGCCCCTCACAACCCATCCCCAAGTTATGTGAAGGGAGATAAATCATGGGGTCGGCGTATAGCCAACCGCCAAGTGGCTAGGAGGAGGGACGAGTTTTTTCACCGAGGGCATGCGCCCCGTCGGGAATTGAATCCTGCCCCATTGAGCAAATCCGTCACTCTCTAGACAACTGGGCAAAAAAATAAACTCTTAATGATCATTCCAACTGTGTTCAAGATCAAGACTCAATTTGTCATCAACAAAATCAATACTCTAAGCATCTGTTTGTAAGTTAAACAACAGGTTCAAACCAAATTCAATTACAACTTGGGAGTCGAAGGAAGAAGCAAAAATATTAAGTGGTTTGATAACTCCGCCTGTGACGACCTAGTCATGGCCGGTCCCAAGCCCGGATAAAGGAGGAGGGTTGCGTTAGGTTGCCAGCCAGCGTAAAAAAAACTATGGCAAATACTCAATGAATGGATCCATTAAAGTATTATGCTAATGCTAGGATGTTCCCCGGAAGGAACGCGTTGCAGGGTCCGACTGTAACGTCTCGGCAAGGACCGCTACATCTCCAGAACCCGGGTGTAGTGCTAAATATGCAAGGGTTCGCGTTGCAGGGTCCGACTGTAACGTCTCGGCAAGGACCGCTACATCTCCATGAGAACTTGGGTGTAGTGTTAAATAGGCAAGAGTTCTCACACCATAGGTGGACTAAGAATAAACATTATAAGAAAAGTAATAGTCTCAGATTTGGAACATGGAATATAGGAACTCTCACTGGTAAAACAATGGAGGTAGTAGATACAATGATTAGGAGAAAAATTAGTATTTTGTGTGTGCAAGAGACAAAATGGGTAGGTGAGAAGGCAAAAATGATAGAGAACTCGGGTTTTAAGTTATGGTATACAGGAAAGAGTAAAACAAGAAATGGAGTGGGTATTTTTGTAGATAGTTCTTTAAAAGATGAAGTTGTTGGTGTAGTTAGAAAGGGGGATAGAATTATAGCTCTCAAGATAGTAGTGGCGAAAGAAGTTGTGAACGTAATTAGCATATATGCACCTCAAGTAGGATTAGATGAAGAAACTAAATCAAGATTTTGGAGCGATTTAGATGAGGTATTACAAAACATTCCGCCAAATGAAATGATTTTAATAGGAGGCGATCTAAATGGACATGTCGGAGCGAAAAATGAAGAATATGAGAGAGTACATGGGGGTTATGGGTTTGGAACAAGAAATGAAGAAGGAAAAACTATATTGGATTTTGCGATAGCATATGACCTTATACTAGCTAATACATTTTTTAAGAAAAAAGAAGAACACTTGATCACATTCAAAAGTGGGAATAATAAATCACAAATTGATTATTTTATGGTTAGGAAGAGAGATAGGAAGATTTGTAAAGATTGTAAGGTTATCCCTGGAGAAAGCTTAACTACCCAACATAGATTAATAGTGTTAGATATACGCCTTAGTTATAATATCAATAGAGGAAAAATATACACGACTCCTAGAATTAAGTGGTGGAAGTTAAAGGATGGGAAGCAAAACATATTGAAGGAGAAGGTAGGAATACAAGCATTAGATGAAATATATAGCGACTCTAATACGACATGGGATAAGATGGTATCAAAGTTGAAAATAGTAGCTAAGGATGTACTCGGTGAGTCAAAGGGGCATGCACCACCAAGGAAGGAATCTTGGTGGTGGAATGAGAAAGTACAAGAGAAAGTGAAAGAAAAACGAATAGCTTATAAGGAATTATATATTTGTAAGAACGAGGAAAACTTAAAAAAATATACAATAGCCAAGAAAGAGGCTAAGAAAGCAGTGAATGAAGTAAAAAATAAAACTTTTGAACGATTATATCAAAATTTAGATACAAAAGAAGGGGAAAGAGACATTTATAAAATAGCTAAAGCAAGAGAAAGGAAAACAAGAGACCTTAGTCAAATAAGATGTATTAAAGATGAATGCGATAGAGTACTAGTAAATGATAGCGAAATAAAAGAGCGGTGGAAGATTTACTTTCATCAACTTTTTAATGAAAGTTTAGGGGACCAACTTGACTTAGGCAATTTAAGTATTTCAAATGAGTATAGAAATTTTAATTTTCATCGGAGAATTCAAACTTCAGAAGTAGAACAAGCTTTGAAAGGGATGCAAAATGGAAAGGCCGTGGGACCGGATGATATCCCAATAGAGGTATGGAAATGTTTAGGGAAAAAAGGTATTGAATGGCTTACAAAATTATTTAATTTAATATTGAAAACAAAAAAAATGCCTAATCAATGGAGGGTAAGTAGTCTAGTTCCCTTATATAAGAACAAAGGAGACATACAAAATTGTGCAAACTATAGGGGTATTAAATTAATGAGTCATACCATGAAACTTTGGGAAAGAGTAATAGAAAAAAGATTGAGGAAGGAAACCACGGTAACCGAAAATCAATTTGGGTTCATGCCTGGAAGGTCGACAATAGAAGCTATACATCTTCTTAGGCAATTAATTGAAAAATATCGGGAGCAAAAGAAAGATCTACACATGGTATTTATTGATTTAGAAAAAGCTTATGATAGGGTACCAAGAGAAATTATATGGAGAATTCTAGAAAAGAGAGGCGTTAGCGTAACATATATTGACCTAATTAAAGATATGTATGAAGATGTAACGACTAGAGTGAAGACTTCAGGTGGATTGACTGAAGCATTTCCAATAAGGATAGGGTTACATCAAGGATCAGCTTTAAGTCCCTATCTTTTTACACTAATCATGGATGAACTCACTAGGCACATTCAAGATACAGTGCCATGGTGCATGTTGTTTGCAGATGATATTGTTTTGATAGATGAGACACGTGAAGGAGTAAATGCTAAACTAGAATCTTGGCGGGAAACTCTAGAAATGAAAGGTTTTAGGCTTAGTAGAGTAAAGACTGAATATATGGAATTTAAGTTTAGCAATGCTAGACGTAGTGAAACAATTGTTAAGATAGGAGATGATGAGTTGTCTAAAATCGAGAACTTTAAGTATTTAGGATCGTTCTTGCAAAGTGATGGAGGAATTGAGAGAGATGTCTTACATAGAATACAAGCAGGATGGTTGAAATGGAGATTAGCATCGGGTGTCTTATGTGATCGTAAAGTACCTCTAAAACTTAAAGGGAAGTTCTACAAAACGGCAGTTAGACCTGCTATGTTATATGGTGCTGAATGTTGGGCTATGACTCGAGCACATGAGCAAAAGATGAAAGTTGCAGAGATGAGGATGTTAAGGTGGATGTGTGGACATACGAGGATGGATAGAATAAGGAATGAGAGTATTAGAGAGAAAGTCGGAGTTGCATCTATTGAAGAAAAACTTCGGGAGACACGTTTGAGATGGTACGGACATGTACTTAGAAGACCAATAAATGCCCCTGTTAGACGATGTGAAACTATGATAAATACGCACATTAAAAGAGGGAGAGGAAGACCAAAAAAGACTTGGTTGGCAACAATAAAACAAGATAAATTTTATTTAAATCTAGATGATGATATAGTAGGGGATAGAACTCAATGGCGTAAAAGGATCCATATAGCCGACCCCACCTAGTGGGATAAGGCTTTGTTGTTGTTGTTGTATATAGACTAACCAAGAATTAGAATATTAGATAGTAGCACTACATGTTGGATCTTCACAAGGTAAATAATTTCTACATGGTGCATCTTCACATGACAAGCAATTCATATCAAAGTAGAGATTTCACAATTTATAAAGGACTTTTATAATGCTAAACACACAAAATAACACTGATCATCCATGTGCAAGAATGCTATAAATAATTACTGAAAAGATGAAGTGGCACAAATGGTAAATGTCAAAAGAAGTTAATAGGCAAAGATATAAATTCCATGTTGATTTAAGTTTTATCCCATACCTTAACCGGGAATGTTCCAGAAGGGAGCTTTGTAGTGAGCAGATCCCTTAGACGACGAATTGCCTTGACTTTGTTTGCCATGATATCAAGCAGTGGCAATAGCTCTTCAGTCCTAAGCGGAAAATCTGGAGAGAGCCATAAAACAGGCCTTAGACCTTTTTTATACTCACTCTCTTTGCTACTCTCTTTGCGGCGGTATCCATTTTCAGAGCTCATTCCTGACTTTTTAAAATCCCTGTCCTTTCCCCTCTTAAGATCCTCCCCCTTGTTAACAACCTCTACTGAATGGTTTCCAGGTCTACTCTGGTAATGAGCTGGAGAGTCGCCAAGGAGATCACTCACCTTCTCTTCCACACAAAGTGAACTTCTTGGAGCAACAGCTTTCCTCTGCCCTTCTTGTTTTTGATTGCTTCCCCTCCTTCCCCAGTTACTAAACCAACTTTTCCTC
This sequence comes from Boesenbergia rotunda, assembly GCA_024364735.1. NCBI lineage: Eukaryota > Viridiplantae > Streptophyta > Magnoliopsida > Zingiberales > Zingiberaceae > Boesenbergia > Boesenbergia rotunda. Next base: position 252,295 of record JAGFNQ010007208.1, on the reverse strand, counting down.
TCCTGTCTACCCTCGCACATACTACTACTACTACCTACATCCTGGATTTCGATCTCCCTAGGATCATAGCAACTATGACGATGAGCAACATGCCCATCTACTTGGTAATCATCAATTATGTCAGGTGATTCCATTTTGAGTGCATGCTCTAATTGATTCCGCTCTTCGTCTGTCAAAATATCATCAAATTCTTCATTCTCAGTATCGTTGTCGTTACAGGCAGAGAGGAACTCCTCATCCGTCATGGCCCCTGGCACCCTGCGGGACTTCACACTCACCACAACGTTATGCATATCATACACCTTGGCTTTCCAAGGTCCAACCATTTCTGACCTCTCCTGCCGCCTCCATGTCAACTGCGGAAGAAGGACCGCCTGCGTGACGTCAAGCCCCGGCCGGAAGATGTTTGTCTGAGACATGGCGGTGACTTCTTGCTGAACCTCTGCCTCGGTGGCAGGCGCGCCTGCCCCATCCAAAGCATTCATTACTTCCTTGTCCTTGTGGGAGATCATGCACAGGGATCCAGGCGGCACCTTCCCGTCCTCCGATCCATCGCCGAGGAAAAGAATGCTCTGATCGGAGCGCTGAATCCTGAACCCATCGAATCCGGCGAGGGTCATATCGGCCCGCAGGTTGGAGCCCCGCTTCCAGATCTTGTAGGTATCGGAAGGGGCTATTCGAGAGATGAAAGGGATAACGGAGCTCTCGAAGTGGAAGGTGATCTCCATGTAAAAGTCCCGCATCCGATGCATGGTGGCGACGACCCGTGGCAGCCGGCGGCACCACTTGGCCCAGGCGAGCGGCTGGTAATGGCGGACGACGATGCGAGCGAGGTTTTCCTCCCTAGCGCATATAGCCTCCTGGAGCGCACTCCAACCCTGCTCATTCTGCAGGCTCCAGTCAGAGCCAGCAGCCATGAGCATCTCGACGGCGACGGCATCCCCGAGGCGAACCGCGAGGTGGAGCGGCGTCTCCCTCCCGGGGACCTCCCGGCGGTCAATGACAGCAGAGACGGCGTCGGCCTTCTCCTCCTCCGCCAGCGACGCCGCCTCGGTGCGGACGGACGCCGGATCGGCCAGGCGCGGCAGCGCGGAGATCAGGCGTTTGAGGGAGGAGTAATCGCGGGCGAGGACGGCCCTGTGAGCCGGGCTGTGCGCGTACTGAATGGGATCCAAGCCGGCCATGGTGACGCCTCCTTCCTCCTCCTCCTCCTCCTCCTCGAGGGTTCCGCACAAACCGAATCAACCTCAACGAAACAGAAGCATCGAGAAACCAAAAGGAGCTAGAAATCCAAACTCGGTAGCAGTTTCAGCTGAATCTCAGAGACGACAAGAAGAAGGAGATGGAACAGGGAAGAGGGAGAGAGGGCTGATCTGCGCGACTCAAAGCAAACAAATGCATGTATCTGTCCTTTCCTTTCTTCCCTTTTTTTTCCCAAAATTGAGTATTTCGTGTATTTATTTATTCATATTTTGAGTAGGTGTGGGAGAGAACCTCTCAGTGTCTCTTTTAATTTATTTTAAAATTAATGTAAAGAGATAAATTATAATAATTATTAATTCAAATATTATAATTATTATATAAAAAAATAAGAGCAAGGATAGGGAGAGTGAAAATCATAGTGAATGATGTGGCATAACATGGCATGACGTAACATGACATGATACTTTACATGCACATATTCGATTATCGCTTGGACACCATCGGCGGCCTTCGGCCGTCGTCCCGAATCAAACTATACTCTGGGGGGCACGGTGAACCCGTCGGAGATCGTGCATGCAAGGTGTCACTGTTGGGACCGGGTGCATGTTGACAAGGATACGAGTTCGTAAAATTTTAAATTTTTACGTGCAGCGGAAGAATTTGCATAAAATAATTTCCTAAATTATTTTAACTTCGTATCTAGCATGCAACCTTATGGTGTTTCGACATAATCATAAAATAAAACTTTGCGGAAAAGTAAACTAATTTACTTTATACCTTTCGTAACTCGAAGAAAAGGGACGAGATCCAACCGTAGCGTCCCTTGGAAGCTCCGCCTCTATTCGCGTCCACGCCGAGTTCTCTTCGGGATGACTTCGCAAAGTCACGAGTTTTGTGCCGACGAGAACTACTAGATTCTCTATAGGCACAACAAAGAAGATCAAGAGAGGAATTAGGAAACTAACCAACAAGAAGCGGAATCCAAATTCCGGGAAGAGAGGAGTCGCTATCCGCTTCTTCTTCTTCTTGTTCGGGTTCTCCTTCTTCTTGAAGCTCACGGCACCATTTGGTTGGGTAGAGATTGCGCCGGCCCTAAGCCTCCAAGTGGGCGCCGGCCCTAAGACTCCAAGAGTGGGCGCCGGCCCTAAGGGAGGAGAGGGGAGGGAGAAGAGAAGAGAGAGAGGGAGAGCTCTTCACAACTTGATTAGTTGATTGGGAATAAGGACTTGCCTTTGGTTCCTTTATATAGTAGCAACTCCTTTGCTAAGTCTCCCTCTTAACGGAATTAACGGAATTAGTTATAAGAAATTTATCTTATAAATTCTCTTATTAATTATTCCGTTTAAGCCGAGTCTTATTATAACTAATTTATAATAAAACAAATTCTTCTTCTCTTTAAATTATGGAATAAATTTTATAAGAAATTTATAAACTTTCTTATTATGGAAAAATCAATTCTTAATTGATTTTATAAAATTAAAATAAACCAATTCATGGATTATTTTAACCTCCATAAAAAGAATAAATTTCTACAAATTTATTTATATAAATTTCTTTATACAAATTTATTTATCCATAATTTATAAAACAAATCACACTAGATTTATTTTATTAATTAAACCAAATAAATTGATTTAATTCCCTTTAATGGCCGGCCACCACAAGGAGGGTTAGCACCCTCTTTGGCCGGCCAAACCAACCCGAACCGATCGCGAATTAAACTCATTTAATTCGCCCAATAAGCCTTCAAAAGACTTAGCCATTTTTAGCTTCCATTGCGCCTCTGATTAACTCAGATTCAACTTATTTCTCTTGATTGGAAAATCCAATTTTCAACTCGTTTTAAATCCCTCGGATTACTCGTAGTGCGTGTGACTAAATAGGCTTTCGATTTATGTTGGCCGTCTATAATCAACCAATTATAGAACGATCATGAGTGGCACCTAGTAGTACATCATGACCCCCAATTAATCGAAAGATCAACGGTTTGACCTCAGAAGAAATTATTCTGAAACCCTTCAGCAGCTCTAATGAATCGTGCCTCATTCCCTTCACCACCTTATACCCACTTGGTTCAGGACACGGTCAATGGTGTCAGTCCCCACTAGGCTGACTACGTCACACCTAGCCCAAGTAGTGTCTTTCTCGTCCTTTGGATTTCTAATTACTCTCATGTATTTTAGAGACTCTCACTCTAAACATGATATACTCTGGCCAGAGGTTTTGAGTAACAATCCGACGATAGGCCTGGGTATACATCTCCTCGCAAGGAGTGGTGAATTCTTTGTAGGCTGCTCAAACATCTTCGGGCACTTCGGCTTATACCCAATCATCCTGGGTCCACACCTCCTTGGAGATGCTTGCTTAAGATGTTAAAGTATAAGTCTCTATGACCAAGATGACTTGAACACCGCAAGTCAAAGGAACATCGCACTTAAGCTGCAGTAAGAACTTCATTGACATATCTATATAGATAACCATATGAAGTCTTACAGCTAGTCACTCCAATGAACTAGTTCCCTTAACTAGCATCCATGTTTATCTCCGGACATCCCAATGTCACCAGCCAGTGAGAATCAGTTGATTAGAGAATAACCCATGCTAGTCTCAACAGAATTGATAGTGTCCGTATTTATCAATTCATCGACTAGGGATATTTTCAATACTTCACAATTGCACATTAGAGATAATCACCAGTTGTGATCCCATCACAAATTCTCTTATGCTGTGAATTGTATTGCGGACATTCAGTAGATGAGTTTAAGGTCCCAATCAAATACACAAAACATGTATACTCAAATAGTGAATTATCATTTATTAATATAAATGTTTACATCATAAGGCGATTGCCTTAAGACATTTCTCTCATATCACTAACAGTCACGTCATTCACTATGATTTTCACTCTCCCAATCATTATTCAAAAAATACATCCCGGCACTATCAGTATGTTATAAGAGTGAATTTGGGAGAGTGAATGACGTGGCAGTTATTGTATACACGTCCAATCGCCGATCGGACACCACCGACGGCCTCTGATCACCATCCCGAATCAAACTATGTCCTAAGAAGATCAGTGAACTCATCGGGAATCACCGCAATTATGATCTCGTCGCATTCACCGTCAATCCGGCGAGATCTCAACTACCGGCGCCCCTGCCGAGTTCACCATCCCCCAAGACATAGTTTGATTCGGGACGGTAATTAGAGGTCATCGGTGGTGTCCGATCGACGATCAAACATGTACACATTAGCTACACGTCATTCACTCTCCCATTCACTCTCCCAAATTCACTCTCCCAATCATTACTCATGTTATAATCAGTGTTCTGAAAATCGGACCGAACCGGCCGGTCGAACCGGTTGAATCGGGAACCGACCAGATTTTTGATCCGAGTTGACTCTAAAAACCGGCTACTCAAGAACCGGGTGCGAACCGTTTTGAACCGGGCGGGAACTAGTGAACCGGGCGAAAAACCGGTCAAACCGGCTTGGTTTATTTTATTTTTTGTTTTTTGTTTTTTTCCCCTTTTGCAGTTTTGTTTTCTTATTTAAAAATAAAAAATAAAATGGTAAAAACCTAGTTTGCTTTCACCCAAAGTCCCAAATGAACAAACCTGTTGTTTGCTTGCAAGAGAGTCACCATCGCTAGCCTCTCGCCGCGTCGCCCCGCCTCCACCAGCCTCGCCGCGTCGCCCCGCCTCTATCAGCCTCGTCACGTCGCCCTGCCTCCGCTAGCCTCATCCCGCTGCTAGCCTCGTTGCGTCGTCGTGCTGGCATACGAAGGCAACAGCAGTATATGACATATTTGGAAAATTGATTTTGCATGTGTTTTGCTAGTATCCTCTGTTTAAGTGTTTATTAGTAAACAAATGTTATCGTGATATAATTTTAACTTCTAATAAGATTCTTCAATTCGTATCCAGATTTCTTGAACCTAATGGTTTTAAACTTGAATTTTTCTTTGAAACTAACTATTTTTTCAAGAATACCGTGCTGAGTTGCTAACAAAAACATATCACATGCTCGACCTAATTGATCCAATCTTTAAAAAAAATAGTTGGATAAATCGTTAGTTTCATATATTTATATAAATACATGCTTTATTATATATCGGTTATATTTCGATTAGACCCCCGGTTAAATCGATTGAACCTTTAAACTTCTGAACCCTTACCTTAACAGGTTTAATATCCGATCCGGTATTCGAAACCTTGGTTATAATTAATCGTGTGGAGAACGAATATACTTATTTTGTACCATCAAATTTTAATATAATAAATCTCCGTATTAATGATAAACCTCCGTATTAATCCAGTCCATCCGTGGGAACGAGCAAGGGCTGTGGAAGGGGGAAGAGGGACGGAGGAATCAAGCAACGAATAGTGTAGATGTGCTTCACGAAGCGATCCAAATCCGAAGAGACGACGAAACCAGCAAAGTATCAAACCTTTTTTAAGAGTAAATAATTGGCGGAAAATAAAATTAGCGTCCCTTAGTTTTTATCATTATTAAAAAAAATATTTTAAAAAAATATATTAAAAAGCGGATCATGAATCTTTATTTTATATTATCATATTGATTTTAATGTTTCAAATAATATTAATTAATTATATAATATATCAATTTTGATTAAATTTATTATAATTATAAAAATTTTAATTAAAATTATTCTAGAAATATTTAATCAGTGTTTTAATATGTAGGATTGTTTTTACCAAATTAGAATATTTTTAAATTATATTTAACTCTTTTTCACTAATTTTAAAATGATGTCGACTATAGTTATTTAATAATTTTAATCAAATTTATTATAATAATATAAAAATAAAATATTTTATAAATATAAAATACTTTTTTTAATTAAAATAAATAAATAACAACCGTCCAGTCTTCTAAATTTATCATTCCACTTAAAAAAATATATACTCAATACATCATAATTAAGAATTTAATCATGGATAATTGAGAGATAGAGTTCAACACCATAATATAAGGGCAATTTAAAAATATAATTAAAAAATATTGAATAGGATAACAATCAAATCTAAGATGATAGATCCGATTTTACAAAAATCATTAGTCATCATCATAAATTAAGAAATACTAATAGTGAACGGTTCAGAAATCTAACATCTCTCTAATTATGCATTTCGTTTAGAGACAACTTGATGCTTTTCCTACATTATAGCTCTAGCTTCAGGACTATATATATATAAATAAAGGTTAGGTATTGAATTTGGGATGATCGATTCGGCCTCACAAAATTCTTTCACTGACAATCAGGGTAAATCGGGGGCGCTGGTGAAAGACAGTCCAAAAGTCTAATATCTCATGATTGTGCGCTCTATTTGGAGGAAAATTTCTATAAAATTCATCATAATTGGGATTTGATCATGAGTGTCTGGAAGATAACTAATCATCTTACCGCTAGCCCTCGGGCAATATAAAAATATAATTGTGAGATGATTAGGCGGTGGTCGGTGGTGATTAAATGCTAAATTGATGTGTTCATAAGGATTTGTTGTGATTTAATAATGGGAGATCAAGAATCATCAATAATTGGGAGGATCACATGCGCCGCACGTCAGGGGACATAATCATCATCATCAAACAAATAAAAATGTTTTTCGGTTATTAATTTAATTGATGATCATGTGAGGATCGGAGGGTTGAATTTCTTGGCTTTGATTGAAATTACTAAACTTCTTTAGCTTTGACTTGATAAAGGGTTACGTGTATTGAAGTTGTTCTTGTTGGGCTGGGCCATTAGATGACAATGGAATATCACTAGTGAGTGAAAATCTTTTGGTCGACTAAAATATCATCTATTTGACTATTATTTGCGTAGAAATAGTCTATTTACCTTAAATATATCATCTAAATAGTCTCATAATTAATTAGAATTTCAAGTAGTCTCCTTTCATTTAGTTTACCCAATCGTGAGTCTACGGAATGGTTCATGACTCAAGTCTACGAATAGGTTGTACAATTCTATCAAGATTAATAGATAAAGAACCACTCAAGCAAAGTCACTGATTTATGAGATGGACTAATAATTAATATATAAATATTATCATCATGAGATTTGAAGGTCAAAACATAACAAAATTAATATGTCCGTCCTCCCTATGCACTAGCCACAGCATCCGAGCTAGTAACCCCCGTGATTTACCTCCTCCATATTGGCCCTGGGACAAGTTGGCGAGGACACTGGGGGCGAGTGAATCGCCTTTTGCCACCACAAGTGGAATTCGCGGTTCGATTCCTAACTACGATGTATTTTGTAGGAATTCTTCCTCCAAATGGGGTGTAAATCATAGAATGTTGGGCTTCTGGACCGTCCGCCACGTGCGCTTCCAGATTTACCCTGATAGTGGGTGGAAAATTTCATAGGACCAGATCGGTCATCTGAGATTTGACGTTATTAAACCTCATTAATCACAAGCGGAAAACGTAATCATCAAGATTAGTTAGTACATGCATGGTGTCATAATTTCTCAATATATTTTAGGATCAATTTTTAGTGTGTGCGAAATATTTCATCGACTATCTGATTTAGCTTATGCAAAGAGTCATTGTGCTAGGTCAAAAATATTCCTTGTAATTTATGTATTTATATATTACCGTGAGGCCAGTGATACTCGGACGTTGAGGTGAATAATATTACCTTTTGCTCCAATAAGCAAAAAGCACAGACATAAAGGCATCAACATCTATCTCCACTATAATTAACTTTTGCCCCCACGGATATAGTCGAGTTGGTACTTGAGTGGTAGATTGTCACATGAAAGTAGAGATCAAATCTCTAAGAAAATAATTCCATGAGGAATAAAATCTCTTCCATCTAAAGAAGTCACTTAATTATCATGATTTACTCTCTTTTATCTCACTGTAGAGTTGGCTAGAAGGATACTTAGGGTGAACAAATTATCTTTAGCCACACAGTGGAAAGCGCATACTCGAAGACATCAACATCTGCATCGAACAAAGATCTAGAATGGAAAGAAGTTACCCTTCTTGGACAAAGATGATGGACATGTAGTGTAAGGGGCTTCCACATGCCCCTTGAACAAAAGGGGCTCTGACACCTCCTTCACCAATGACGACTCACTGTTTTGGGACTAATGAAAACCAAATTATAGAAAGAGGATACCACCAACAACCTCTCATGATGATTTCTAGATATGAGAATTAGACCCGAATTTCTTGATGTCTACTGCCAGATTCATTGTTATTACACTTGTACAAACCAGGGCGCTAAGTTCTTACTTTTTGTAATATGAATTAGACTCAATTTTTAATTCACTAATCATGGGTGCATTTTGTTACTTCACTTGCTAATAGGCTTGTGCAAACGGTCGATAAAATCAAACTGATCGACCGAACCGAACAAACTTAAAAGTTTAGTTCAGTTAATTCGGAAGTTCGATTTTGTTTTTCAAAAATATCGGTTATATCGGTTTAATCGATTCGGTTTCGATTTTGAAAATCGAAATTCGATTAAACCGATTAAATTGATATTTTAAATTGAATTGAACCAAATAAAAATTAAACTAAATAAAATCAAATTGAAATCAAACCAAACCGAAATTAAATTAAATTGATTATGAGTTGAAATTAATCAAATCAGAAGAAATCAAATCGATATTATGAGGTGAATCTAACTAAATTAGAATCAAACTAAATTAAATCGAAACCAAATCAAATCGAACCGAAAAATTCGATTATTTCGGTCGAAAATCGAATTAACCGATGTTTTATCGGTTTGGTCGGTTCGGTTTTTTTTAAAGTTCGGTTCAGTTCGGTTGATTCGAAAAAAGTTTGGTCTGTTCGGTTTTGAGTTTAATCGGTTTGGTCCATTTGGTTTGAACCGATTGCACAACCCTACTTGTAAGTCTGATGAAAGATTACCGGGGGGAGGGGGGCCACTGTGGGGGGACACTTACTAATCTAACGGAAAACATTAAGGAATGCTAGATGGTGCTTAGAGACTTCAATGCCTTGATGGCCATCTAATACAAAGAGGAAGACATGTCAATGACGCATTATGAAATCAAGGTGATAAAAGGTGATTCACTCGCCCCTAGCACCTCCGCTAACCCGTCACATGGCCAACACGGAGGAGGTAAATCATGGGGGCTACTAGCCCGGATGCTGTGACTAGTGTGTGTTGAGTGCGGGCATACTGGTTTTGCTAGGTTTGATCCCTAGACTTCAAGGTGACAACACTCACGCATTAATCATCTGTCCATCATATAAGGACAACGCATTATGAAATCAAGGACCTTGAGGAGATGGCATAAACATGTAACTTGATGGATCCGTGATCAATTGGATGCAAACTAATGTGGACAAATGGCTCGATCTCAAGCAAGCTAGGTCGGGCCTTGGTCAACACACAGTTGCTACTTGCGGACTATCAAAGCCTTACATAACAAAAAAATACAAATTTAAGCGACGGACTAATTCCGTCGCTAATCCGTTGCTAAACGCAAATAGCGACGGATTAGCAATGAAAACAACACCGTCGACTGCAACACTGTCGTAGCCGAGGATAACGATGGAATAATTTGTATTCGTTGGTATTAGTGACGGATAGTAAATAAATGATCTGTCGCTATTTACAACGGATACAAAACTATTCCGTCGCTAAATAACGGAAACCAAACCTCATTTACGACATTATAGTGATGGAATCAAAATATTCCATCGCTACATTATCGAAACTAGCGACATATATTCTTATTATCTGTCGATAATAGCGACGGATAATTGGCCTATCTGTCTCTAAGACACAGGCAATGGACCTTTGTTTGCATAGATAGCGACGGAAAGTTAATGATCTGTCGCTATTACCGATGGATAATCTAATTATCCGTCGCTATTAGCAACGGATATAATATTAGCGACGGATATGATAAATATCCGTCGCTAATGACGATATTTTTCCAACAGAGCTTCCCCAGTTTTCTCACATCCTATGTTTACATTCAATGCAATATATAATCAATCACATAAAAAAACAAAAACAAACATATCCAAATACATACTCAAAGTAATATAGCATACAATTCAAGCCTGAATTTATCAACAAGGCATTCATCATTTTCTTTAGTGATCAATTTTTACATTCGGCAACACCATTTGATTGAGGCGAGTATGGCGTCGTTGTATGATGGATAATACTAGATTCTAAACAAAACTCATTAAACGGTACATCATATTCTCCACCTCTATCGCTATGCATTATTTTAATTCGTTTATCAAGTTATTTCTCAACTTCTGTTTTATAGGTTCTGAAGGCTTCTAAGGATTTATCTTTACTTCTTAAAAGAAAGATATAACAGAACCTCGTGCAGTCATCAATAAAAGTAATAAAATATTTTTTATCTCCTCTAGTTTACACGAATTTTAAGTCACATAGATCACTATATATCAATTTTAGAGGAGTCGTTGACCTTTCGACCGAATGAAAATGTAATCTCGTCATCTTTGCTTCCACACACACTTCACATTTGTACGTTTCGTCAACATTGACGTTTGGTAATAAAATTAATTTGATGAGATGTTTCAGAGTATTATTATTGACATATCCAAGTCGATCATGCCATAAATTAAAACGCTCGATCAACAACGTAGTTGAATGCTTTTATTTTTATTACCATCAAATTCACGGTGTACAATCATTACAACCATTTTAACATACTCTGTTCTAAGTACCCCTTACCTACGAAGATACCATTTTTCGTAAGTACAAAGTTGTTTGACTGGAACACTAGTCTAAAGTTGACCTTGACAAGCGCCGATCCAAAAACTAGGTTCTTCTTGATGTTGGGAACGTGGAGCACATCAATGAGTGTTAACTCCTTCCCTGACGTCATCTTCAGAATAACTTTTCCGAGTCCGACAATCGGCAATGTATTGGAATTGCCTATATAGATCTTTCTTCCACTTATCGGAGTATACTTGGAGAATATCATTTTATCAGAACAGATGTGACGTGTGGCTCCAGTATCGATCCACCACTGCTTCAGGTTATCCACCACCATGTTAGCTTCAAACATGACCGCAGTGAGATACAATTTTGAAAAATCAGGGAGGATGCCATCAGAAGTTGCGACATGGTCCGCAACATCCTTCTGATTCTTGGTTGGTTTCTTCGGACGTCTACAATCCTTAGACATGTGTCCTAGCTTTCCGTAATTATAGCACGAGCCCTTGAATTTCTTGCCTTGGGCCTTTTTTTTTGCTTTGGCTTCTTGGCATTCGGCTCAACCAGGTTGGACATCTCGTCGACAGCCCGCTTCGTTCCTATGGAGTCAGATAGCTTTTAATTATCCTCTCCTATTCGTAGCCTCAAGATCAGGTCTTCAAGCCCCATCTCCTTTTGCTTGTGCTTAAGGTAATTTTTGAAATCCTTCCATGACGGAGGGATTTCTCTATTACCGCGACATCTTTGAACGACTCGTTCAACATTATGCCTTCGACATTCAGATCCTACAATATCAGTTGCATATCTTGGACTTGAGACATTACGCTCTTGGAATCCACCATCTTAAAATCCTGAAATCGACCGACGATGAATTTCTTCAATCCGGCATTTTCGATTTTGTATTTCTTTTCTAATGATTCCCACATAGATTTTGTCATCTCCATCAGACTATACACATAATATAACGTGTTGTCCAATGCGTTGAGAATGTAGTTGCGGCATAGAAATCTCCTTACGACCACGCATCGCATGCGACCTTGTTGTTGGAATCACCTTCCGTAGTGGTTGGTGGATCTTCATGCAAAAACCGTATAAGGTTTAGCGTTGTCAGATAGAACAACATCTTCTGCTGCCATCGTTTGAAGCCGGCTTCGTTGAACTTCTCCAGCTTCTCTCCGTGTGGAACGGTGGTCGAAACATCGTTGATCCATCATTTAAAGTCGGCTCCGTTGAACTTCTCTAGCTTCTCTTCGTATAGAACGACGGTTGAAATGTCATTGATCAATGTCATATCAGTTTGCATAATATCATTTTACGATTGTGATTCGGTTGGGTTGCTGTCGGGGAGGATGCAAACTGATATAATATCGTCGAGGCTAGTGTTCGACACTATCTCTATAAAATGATATTGCTCCGCTACAGGTGCTCATAGATAGTAGCAATTCATTTCCCAAGATACAACGATGATGTCTCGAAATAGGAGCACTTCAAATTTCAAGACTAACAAACCTTCTCATAAGCTTTTTGGACTCTGGATGCAGAAGATAAGATGTATGCTTTTTGAACTCTGGATGATTGAATGAATGATTTCAGCATCCAAGGGATTTTATTTATATAAGAGAAGAGATGAGGTACCCTTGGTGAGTGGTTGTGACCTTTAGTTTAGGATTAATTTAAGTCGTTTGATCTGGAGGGTTATAATCCTTTAGATAGCCCTTTGATCTCAACTGGCAGATATGGATGCTTGTAACCCTTCAGATGTACAGTTCTATAGGCAAAAATATTCAAAAATTACAATGGAAATAATAGATCCCACGAGCGATCCATGTGAAAGAAAACTCATACAAAGTTAATTTATAAATTCCTATCGTATAGGTATATCTTTAGCTTGTACCCTTCGCTTATCCCGCTTGTCCGAGGTATGTCGGATCTCTTACACGTTCAAGTGTTCGTGCCTCTATACGTATCCACACGAACACGATCCCTCAAACTTCAGAGAAGAATCGCCTTTGTGGTGCTAGCCACAAGAGGAGATTCATAATGTAAGAAGGAGAGGGAGAAGAGGGGTTTCAGCCAAGAGCTGGAGGGGAAGGAAAAATGGTAAGTTCTCTATCCAAATGACAAGAAAAACTCTTTAATACTCATCCCATGAATATGAAGAGTTTTTGTCCCTTTAGCTTCCCTCCATTAATGTCAATAAAACCCCAATTAGAGTACATTTTCTCATGTGACTCTTCAACTTCTCTTCATCCAATAAAGAGAAATTTTTCATCTTCCTCTATTATTAATTTATTAAATATTTTAATGAATTAATATCTCATTCAAATGTAGTTGAGTCTAATCTAAATGAGTCAAACTCAAATTAGATATCAATCCCATAATCCAATTGGATTTACTTGAGTCTAACTCAATTAATCCAATTCGGATCAAATCTTAGTCAAATTAAGATCAATTAATCTCCGAAGTATCGTGTCCTTAGTGTGTAACCCAATAGGTTCTTATAACGTTGGCAATGTGTCTAAACTACTTTAGACACATAAGCAATGAGCGGCATCTAGCAATCCATCATTGCTATCCAATGTTCTCTACATCATCTCACTATCGATTCAACCAATCGATATGATGTAGATAAGAATCTACTACCAAGGACATTATTATACTTAGTTATTTGGCACAAATATAAAGTAAATATAATAACTAAACATGTCTTTATTAATGATAGAATATGATACAAAAGGTCCCTAGTCAATCATCACATAATTGGCTATAGGGCTCCTACTAACAATCTCCCACTAGCACTAGTGTCATTCACTATAATATCTAATACCCAGTGACCTAGTGTGACCATCATGCTTCTTCTGTGCCAAAGCCTTGGTCAAAAGATCCACGATGTTAGCATCAGTGGGTACTCTGCATATCCTCACATCTCCTCCATCGATGATCTCTCGAATAAGATGGAAGCGTCGTAGTATGTGTTTGGTCCACTGATGAGAGCGAGGTTCCTTAGCATGTGTAATAGCTCCATTTTTGTCACAATAGAGGTCTATTGGGTCTACTATACTAGGAACCACACCAAGCTCTGTAATGAACTTTTGGATCCAAACAACCTCTTTTGTTGCATCAGACACAACAATATACTCGACCTCTGTTGTAAAATCTACAACTGTGTCCTGCTTCGAACTATTCCAGCTCACAGTGCCACCATTCAAGCAAAATGCATACCCTGACTACGATATAAAATCATCCCTGTTGGTTTGGAAGCTTGCGTCACTTTAACCCTTTACAGCTTGCTCCTCATTGCCTCCAAATATCAAGAAATATTCTTTCGTCCTTTGTAGGTACTTAAGAATATTCTTGACAACTATCTAGTGGCTTTCTCCTGGATCTGACTGGTATCTGCTCGTTATGCTCAAAGCATACGAGACATCTGGATGTGCATAAAGCATGACGTACATGATAGACCCTATAGTTGATGCATAAGGGGTCTGATCCATGTGGTCTCTCTCCTCCTTAGAAGAGGGACATTGAGTCTTCAAAAGACTCACACCATGTGACATCGCAGAAATCACTTCTTGGAATTCTGCATGGCAAAACGATTAAGCACCTTGTCAATATATGTATTCTGACTTAAGCCAAGCAATCTTTTAGATCTATCTCTATAGATCATAATGCCTAGGATATAGGCTGATTCACCTAAGTTTTTCATCGAGAAACAATTTCCTAGCTACGTCTTCACAGACTATAGTGAAGGGATATCATTTTCAATGAGGAGTATGTCATCCACATACAATATCAGGAATATAACTGTGCTCCCACTAACCCTCTTGTAGACACAGGGTTCATCTTCATTCTTAATGAAACGAAACGCTTTAATTGCATCATCTAATTGAAGATACCAACTTCGAGAAGCTTGCTTTAGCCCATAAATGGACCTTTGTAACTTACATACCTTTCCAGCATGCTCTGGATTTACAAAACCCTCAGGTTGTGTCATGACACATCATCGAGTAGATTCTCATTTAGAATACGATTTTGACATCCATCTACCAGATCTCGTAATCATGGTAAGTTGCAATAGCAAGTATGATTTGAATAGACTTAAGCATTGCAACTAGTGAAAAGGTTTCATCATAGTCTATACTATGAATCTGCTTAAAACTTTTAGCTACCAATCGCCCTTTATAGGTATACATAAGACCATTCATGTCAGTTTTTTTTTCAAAGACCCACTTACACCCAATGAGTTTAATTCCCTCAGGTGGATCAACCAAAGTCCATACTTAGTTAGTGTACATGGATTCCATTTTGGACTTCATGGCCTCTAGCAATTTCTTAGAATATGGGCTCATCACAGCTTCTTGATAGGATGTAGGCTTGTTCAATTCAACAAGTATAACGTTATCATGGTCAGACAAGAGAAATGAGTATCTCTCAAGCTGATGACGTATCCTATCAGATCTGCGAAGAAGTTGGTCTACTTGAACAGGTTGTTGCTCCACAACATTTTGTCCAACAATCTCATGATCCACAACACATTGTGGTGTCTGTTCAATATCCATCAAGGTTTCAATACTATTTGCATCTTGAATTTCCTCAAGATAGATTTTACTCCCACTATTTCTTCTAGAAATAAACTCTCTTTTGAGAAAAAATCATTTATAACGACAAATACTTTACCTAGTGTGGGATTGTAAAAGTAATATCCCTTCGTTTCCTTGGGATATACTACAAAATAGCACTTATCATATTTGGGTCCAAGTTTATCTGAGACTTAACGTCGAACGTAAGCCTCACAACCTCAAATCCTCATAAAAAACATCATGGGACTCTTCCCAGTCCATATCATATATGGTGTCTTTATAACGACTTTAATGGAGCTCAGTTAAGTGTGAAAAGAGCCGTCTCTAGAGCGAATCCCCAGAAGGAAATAGGAAGATCTGTCTGACTCATCATCGATCGTACTATATCTAATAGAGTACGATTTCTTCGCTTGGACACACCACTCCATTGTGGTGTTCCAGGTAGAGTGAGTTGGGATATGATCCCACACTCTGCTAAATGGTCATAAAACTCTTGGCTAAAGTATTCACCACCTCGATCTGATCGAAGCATCTTAATGCTCTTGCCAAGTTGGTTTTGTACTTCACTCTTGAATTCTTTGAGCTTTTCAAAATATTCCGACTTGTATTACATGAGATACACATAGTCGAATCTACTGACATCATCAGTAAAAGTGATGAAGTACTGATAGCCTTCTCTAGTTGTGACATTGAATGGACCACATATATCAGTATGTATGAGTCCTAACAAGTTTGTCACTCTTTCACCGTGTCCACTAAATGGAATCTTGGTCATCTTGTCTAGAAGACAAGATTCATATGTCTCATATGATTCAAAATCAAATGAGTCCAGTAATACATCCTTATGGAGCTGGGATATACGACTCACATTTATATGACCTAAGCGATAATGCCAGAGATACGTTTGATTCAAATCATTTGGTTTGAACCATTTGATATTTATGTTATAGATTGAGTTCTCTAAGTCTAGAACATAGAGTTTATTCATAAGTGATGCACTACAATAGAACATGTCATTTAACATTATAGAACAATATTTATCATTTATGATAAATGAAAAGTCTTTCTTGTTCAAAAAAGATACAGAAATTATGTTCTTAGTTAGTGTAGGTATATAAAAGCACTCCTCTAGTTCTAAGATAAGCCCTGTGGGCAAAGACAAGGAATATGTTACTACAGCTATAGCAGCAACTCTTGTGTCATTGCCTACTCGTAGGTCCACTTCACCCTTTGTCAAATATCTAGCTCTTTGAAGGCACTATACATTAGTACAAATGTAAGATGCACAACCGGTATTTAATACCCAAGAAGAAGAAATAGATATATTAACTTCTATAATAAAAATACCTAAGGTAGAAGTCTCACTTCTTTTCTTCTTTACTTCCTTTAGATAGAGTTTGCAATTCCTCTTCCAATGTCCGGTCTCACCACGGTGGATGCAAGTCCCTTCCTTAGGCACCCCGCCTTTGGCCTTCAGTGTAGTAGAGTTGGCATTGCCTTTGGCTTGGGTCTTACCCATGCCCTTAGACTTCCATTTGCCTTTGTCCTTTGTACCATCAGTACATTATTGGTCTTAGTTTTCTTAAGATTGGGTTCAACAGTTCTCAATATGCTGAGCATCTCATGCAATGGCTTGTCAATTTTGTTCATGTTATAGTTAATGTCAAATTGATTGTACCCTTCCGGCAACGATTACAAGATAAGGCATATGGCCAATTCTTGACCAAGTGGAAATCTTAGTCTTTCAAGGTTCTCGACATACCAAATCATCGTGAGTACATGAGTTCCTACAGGAGTTCCTTCTTATATCTTGTATGCAAATAGGACCTTAGACACCTCAAACCACTCGTGCCTAGCTTGCCCTTGATATAGTTATTTTAAGTGCTCAACCATATCATGTGTGTTGGTGCAATCTTTGTTAGGTCAGGGTTGACCTAGTCTGACTAGGCTCGGGTGAGATTATGTCTGATAAGCTTGGTGAGCTTAAGTTTGGATGTTTCGATGTATAATAATGATGTTTGAATATCGTATGAGTCAAATGGGTCAAGGTTGACTGGAGACTTGACTGGAAGAGACCTAGTGGGACTAGGTGAAGTTCAAGTGGATCGGGGAGATCGCACATTGGCACGGGAAAAGTCCTAGTGGGACTAGGCACACCTAGTGGGACTAGGTGAAGTCCAGGTGGATCGAGGAAATCGCACGCTGGTACGGAAAAAGTCCAGGTGGATTTGGGAGATCGCACGTTGGCACAAGGAAAGTCCTAGTGGGACTAGGCACACTTAGTGGGACTAGGTGAAGTCCGGGTGGATCGAGGAGATCACACATTGGCAAGGTGGAAGTTTACCGAGAGACTAGACCTAACTCGAGTGTTAGGCAAATCAGGTTGGGAACTAGGTTAAGTCCTAGTTGGGAACTAGGCAAGGAAAAATCCAAGTCGGTCAAAGGGATGATCGGACACTTGGTAAGGAAGTCCTTATAGGTCACGGTTGACAGGGAACCCTAGACTTGAGCTAAGCAAGGTATGGTTAAGTAATGATTGGGTAATCGGTTGGGTTGTTGTCTCATAAGAACAGAAAGCGGACCATAGTCAATTGGGTAATTGATTAAGGCGGACCGTAATCAATTGGGTAATTGATTAAGGTGGACCGTAATCGATTGGGTAATTGATTAAGACGAACCATAATCGATTGAGAAAAATGAGTTGCGAAAACAGAAGCTGGCTGAATCGATTGGGTAATCGATTCAGCCTTCTCTTAATTGATTGGTCAATCGATTAAGGAGTCCGGTAATCGATTGGGCAATCGATTACAGCAGTTTTGTGCGAGAGCACAGAAAGGTGCTGAATCGATTCAGCAATCAATTAAGAACTTCTTAATCGATTGGCTAAACGATTAAGCTTCAAAAAATAGCCGTTGAACGGCTAAGCCTGACGTGGTAATCGATTAGGGAACCCTAGGCGTCGGGTATATAGGGGTTTTACGCAAGTTTGAAGCTATTGCTCGCGTAGCTCTTCGACAATTCTCCTCCTCCTTCATCGCCATTTCAAGTGAGGCCTTAGAGCATAATGTTGTTGCATTTCCAAGGATCAAGAGGCGATTCCAAACTTGAAAAAAGCAAGAAAAGCAAAGAGAGCTAAGTTGTGTAAATCTTGTAAGATTTCTATTGTATTTGCTTGAGTTTCTTGTTGTATCTTCTTGTAAGCTTGTAAGAGGTTTCTCCACCTCAAGAAGAAAATCTTTCATAGTGTATGAGAAAGTGAGGAGAGCGGATCCTTAGATTAGTCACCTCAAGGAGGTGGATACCAAGTAAAATCAAGGTGTTAGCGTTGCTCAAGTCTTCCGCCGCAATAAATCATCAACGAGCAAGGATTGGAGCTGATCACCCCCGCCCCCCCTGGCGCCCTCTAGCTCTCCTACCGGTCCCAACAATGTGCATCCATGTTCTCATGTTGCTTCTGAAGCTCAGAGTTCATGGTGGCAAGCATGAGGTATGATACATCAAGTGCATCATCCTGATGCTTCTTGTAAACATCTTTTTCGACGTGAGTGGCGGTAGTGATGGGTGCTTCTGGAAAAAATTGCTCTAAGACGTACAATTTTCGTTCTTATTTGAGGATGATCCTCAAGTTTCTGTATCAGTCTAGGAAATTAGTTCCATTGAGCTTGTCCTTCTCATGGACGGATCGCAAAGAGAGAGTATTTGACGTGTTAAACGACATGGTGATCTACAACAGTAAAATATGCAAAAATAAGTATCATATCTAAGTCATTTAATTAGGTCTTTAATTAAATGACACTCTTACTGAATTATAGAGCTTTGGTAGGGGTTAGTCATGGATGTAGGCAAACTCAATTTGTTCACACTACTAGCTCCAAAACAAATAACGACTACATTCATGTGGGACAAGATCCATATTATACCTCATCTTGAGTTAGCTTTGGCTAATCGCCTAAGACTAAGTATAATTAGGTATGTAATATTTTACCAATTACATCTTATGCAACACTTGAAACAAAGGGTCAAGATTCATATTACACAACATCTTGAGTTAGCTTTGGCTAATCGCCCAAGACTATATATAATTGTTCTCTTAACCCAATTTTCCCAACTTTTGGGATATGCCTCTAAGTTTCTCAATCCAATTGAGGTGACTTAGTTAACTCTCACCCAAAGTTCGATAGCAGGACATCACAATTATTCTCTCGCACTCTACTAAAATAAAATGTGTCACTTTGCTTTGGCAAACCCAATAACAAATGATCGAGGTAGTTTATGAGTATCAAACTTTGGTAGACATATCGAATTGACTTAATTAAGATAAATATTTATCTAATCATGCATCAAATACACACATTGCATATATCAACATATAAGCGGTAAAATGTGACATGGTTATGGCCCGTATACCACGATCTTCTCAAGCTAATGAGAAAATCGATGGTCAACCTAGGGATAGCATCTTCTCCAAGTGCATCCTTCGGTCATCATGTGTCGTTGGCATCCTTCTTGTAACTTCATCCTTCAATGGGCATTCCACTCTTCATTTTGTACATTACAAATTAGGAAAACTCAAGCTACATTCGAATCTAAATCTATTTTACAACTTGAAAAATAGAGATAAGGCACGACACACAAGTCATATTATGAATTATATTACAATATGCACACACACATACATCTAATCACATTGGGTTTAAGGTCATAACCATGCACTATGTCATTAATCACGCTCAATAGATTTAGTACATCAATTTTAATTATGATTGTAAAAATGTTCATGAGTCGAAATCATAGGTTATAAAATTTGTTGGGTACAATCAGAGCATAGCACACTTTCATATTCATATGATAATGCTATGGACTTTTAGTTTGATCAACACAAACTTTTGTATCCCAACAAATGCTCATACATTATACAATCCATAACAAAATTATGTCATACTTCTATATCACTTATAAAGTTTTTCTAAACTTTGTATGATCTTTCGCAAGTAGCTCTGATACCACTATAGGGATCTATAGGCAAAAATATTCAAAAATCGCAGCGGAAATAATAAATCTCACAAGTGATCAATGCCAAAGAAAACTCATACAAAGTTAATTTATAAATTCCTATCATATATATACATCTTTGGCGCGTGCCCTTCACTTATCTCGCTTGTTCGAGGTATGTCGGATCTCTTGCACATTCAAGTATTTGTGCCTCTATGTGTATCCACACTAACACGATCTCTCAAGCTTCAGAGAAGAATCGCCTTTGTGGTGCTAGCCACAAGATGAGATTCATAATGCAAGAAGGAGAGGGAGAAGAGGGTCCAAGAGATGGAGGGGAAGGAAAAATGACCTTTCTCCATCCAAATGACAAAAAAACTCTTTAATACTCATTCCATGAATATGAAGAGTTTTTGTCCCTTTAGCTTCCCTCCATTAATGTCAATAAAAACCCAATTAGAGCACATTTTCTCATGTTGCTCTTCAACTTCTCTTCATCCAATAAAGAGAAAATTTTCATCTTCCTCTATTATTAATTTATTAAATATTTTAATGAATTAATATCTCATTCAAATGTAGTCGAGTCTAATCTAAATGAGTCAAACTCAAATTAGTTATCAATCCCATAATCCAATTAGATTCACTTAAGTCTAACTCAATTAATCAATTCGGATCAAATCTTTGTCAAATTAAGATCAATTAATCTCTGAAGTATCGTGTCCTTAGTGTGTGACCCAATAGGTTCTCGTAACGTTGGCAATGTATCTAAACTACTTTAAACACATAAACAATGAGCGATATCTAGCAATGCATCATTGCTACCCAAGTGACGAGAAAGTCGAGATCCGACTTAACCTCCGTGACTATGACAATGTATGACCTTATCCTTCTATCCTTGATATTTAGAATGACCAATGAGGCATAGACCGTGTCATCCTCGATCAATCTTTGTGTTTCTTGATCCCCGAGTAGACTCACTCAAACAAATGAGTTTAATATCTCATATTGACTTATTTGAGTATAGTCATGCGTTTTAGTAGTTCTACTCGATCAAAGGGCCCACAAATATCCCTCCCGTCATATGGGAGGGATAGATCTTATCTACATTACTCATATTCCTCCGCATAATTTCATTACATACCCAGTAATCGCCTTTATAGTCCACCTTATTACGGGTGACGTTTGACGATACCAAAGTACATAACTCCTTATGTAGGGAACCGTAATGACTTTAGGTCTAAGAACTATTCATACTAATAGTCACATGATAAAGTTTATGATACTCATATGACAATCTATAAAAAAATTTCATGGCAGGTCAATTCAGTACATATTCTCTAATATATACTCATGTGTCAACATGATATCATATATCCATGACTTGTGAGCTCAAGTCATCAATTGACCTACATGCTAGTCTCTATGCATTAATATTGTCCTTGAACATTAATGTTTGACTAGGAATGGTTTAGTGTAGTGTTCTCTGTTGATGCAGTCTGACCCTGATTGTTGTTTTGGTGTTGACACCGATTTTAGTTTAGGTTGATGAGATGATTGAGATTAAGTCCTGGTCGGGGACTGGGCACAGAGTTGGATGAAAAAATCCTAACTTGGAGGGTTAGGTGTGAAAAGTCCTAGCTTGGAGGGCTAGGTGTGAAAAGTCCTAACTTGGAGGGTTAGGTGTGAAAAGTCCTAGCTTGGAGGGCTATGTGTGAAAAACCCTGGCTTGGAGGGTCAGGTCCTAGCCTGGAGGGCTAGGTTGGATGAAATCCTAGCTTGGAGGGTCAGGTCCTAGCCTGGAGAGCTAGGTGGATGAAACCCTGGCTTGGAGGGTCAGGTCCTAGCTTGGAGGGCTAGGTTGGATGAAATCCCGGCTTGGAGGGTCAGGTCCTAGCTTGGAGGGCTAGGTTAAAGTCCCGGTGAGTGAGACTAGGCATGGAGTCTTGGTCCGGGGGACTGAGCACGAGTCAGAGAAGGGCGGAGGCTTGTTCTCGTGACTTAGAGGAAATTTGACCTTGCCTGGATCGGTCTGGTGACCGATCAGGGAAGTTGGCACGGTGTTCCCTCGTGGATCGGTCTGGTGACCGATTCAGCGATGACTGATCGGTCTGGTGACCGATCAGGGAGCACACAGTGACCTTGTTGGGCTACTGATCGACTCCTGATCGGTCTGGTGACCGATCAGGGAGCATACAGTGAGTTTGGGAACCTTACTGATAGACTCCTGTGTTAGAATTGTGAGAGAAGTGTCCTAAGGCAATCGCCTTATGATTGTAATCATTTATTTTAATAAATGAATATTCACTATTTGAGTATACATGTTTGTGTATTTGATTGAGATCTTAAACTCATTTACTGAAGGTCCGCAATACAATTCACAGCATGAGAGAATTTGTGATGAATTCACAACTAGTGATTATTTCTACATGTGCAATTGTGAAGTATTGAAATTGTCCCTAGTCGATGAATTGATAAATACGGACACTATCAATTCTGTTGAGACTAGCATGAGTTATTCTCTAATCAGCTGATTCTCACTGGCTGGAGACATTGGGATGTCCGGAGATAAACATGAATGCTTATACCATCATCTTCCATCTTCATGAGTTATTTGACGAGCAGGCGAGATCCGAAAGGTTCGAGGTCTCCAGACTCCTCTTCACCTCTAAAATGCAGGAAGGCACTTCTGTTTCACAGTTTGTGTTGAAGATGTTGGGGTACATTGAGCGACTGGGCACACTCGGTTTTACAATGGATCATGAATTAAGTATTGACTTAATTCTGCATTGTTTGCCCAAAAGTTATTCACAATTTGTGATGAACTATCGGATGAACAAGCTGGAGACTACCATTCCTGAGTTGCTCAACCTGCTGAAGACTATAGAGCCTTCTGTGAAGCAGGATCAAAAGACGGTACTGTTAGTTGGTTCCTCAAAGAAAGGTTCTAAGAGGAAGGCCAAAGAACAGAATAAGGGAAAGAAGAAAAAGGCCAAAAAGACTGAAAAGACACCAAAAGGCACTTGCCAACACTGTGGCAAGGAGGGTCACTGGCGAAGAAACTGCAAGGTTTATCTTGAGTCCTTGAGGAAGAAGGCATCCGATGCCCATCCTCTTCAGGTATCTTCGTTATTGAATGTCACTCTATTTCCTCAACCACCTGGGTACTTGATACTGGGTGTAGCTCACATATATGTAATGACATACAGGGGCTAAGGAATAGAAGAAGACTCGTCAAGGGAGAAGCGAATTTGCGAGTTGGAAATGGAGCAAAGATTGCTGCTGTTGCCATCGGAACATATTTGCTAAAGCTCCCTACTGGACGTGTCTTAGAATTGGATAATTGTTATTTTGTTCCTTCTTTAATAAAGAACATTGTATCTATTTCATGTTTGAATGAAAAGGGTTATCATTTAACATTCAGTAACAATTGTTGTTACATAACTTTAAATGGTGTTCATTATGGGACCGGAACTTTGTGCAATGGTATCTACACGTTAGATTTATCCGGTGACGTTTTCAATATCGAAATTAGCAACAAACGTGCTCGAATAGATAATCGAATAGACTCCTATACGTGGCATTGTCGTCTTGGCCATGTAAGTAAGAAACGCATGACCAAATTACACCGATGTGGAATTTTGGAATCATTTGAACCCGGTTCATTTGATACATGCGAATCATGCTTGAAAGGCAAGATGACCAAATTACCCTTTTCCGGAAAAGGTAATCCAGTGGGAGAATTGCTTGGTCTAATACATACTGATGTATGTGGACCAATGTCAACTCTTGCACAAGGAGGCTATAGCTACTTCATTACCTTTATCGATGATCACTCACGATTCGGGTATGTGTTCTTGATGAAACACAAATCTGAAGCTTTTGAGAAATTTAAAGAGTTCAGAAATGAAGTAGAGAAACAGCTTGGTAAAAGTATTAAGATAATTCGATCCGATCGGGGTGGTGAATACTTAAGTCAAGAGTTTCAAGATTATCTTAGGGACAATGGGATATTATCTCAATGGACTCCGCCATATACACCACAACATAATGGTGTATCTAAGAGGCGTAACTGAACCTTGATGGACATGGTTAGATCTATGATGAATCATGCAACTCTTCCAAAATCCTTTTGGGGTTATGCGCTTAAGACAGCTGTTTACTTGCTAAACAGAGTCCCGACCAAGGTAGTCTCTACTACTCCATGAGATGTGGAATAGTAAGAAACCTCACTTAACTCACCTTAAGATATGGGGTTGTCCTGCTTATGTGAAGCGGACTGTATCAGACAAATTGGATGCTAAGTCTGATAAATGTCTATTTATTGGATACCCTAAGGAAACGAAGGGTTACCAATTCTATCATCCCTTGGAACAAAAGGTGTTTGTTTCAAGGCATGCTGTATTTCTGGAAAAAGAATTTCTTTTACAAAAAAACAGTGGGAGTGGCATTGAACTTGATGAAGTTCAAGAAACTCCAATAGACATTACAGAGACACCTAGTCTAGACCCACAACCAATAACTCATAATGATGAGCTATCAGTTGAACCTAAAACAACACCACCTCTTCGTAGGTCTGATAGGACACGCAATATTCCAGAGAGATACGGATTTCTCATAAGTGAATCGAACGACGTGTTACTCATAAGCGATGACGAACCTATCAGTTATGAAGATGTTCTGAAAAGTTCAGAAAGGGACAAATGGCTTGAAGCCATGAAGTCGGAAATGGATTCCATGTACGAAAATCAAGTATGGGACTTGGTTAACCCACCTGAAGGGATTAAGACCATAGGGTGCAAGTGGGTTTTCAAGAAGAAAACCGACATGGAAGGTAATGTTGTTACCTTTAAGGCTAGATTTGTGGCAAAAGGATATCGTCAGAAACAAGAGATTGATTATGACGAAACCTATTCGCCAGTAGCTATGCTTAAATCCATTCGGATGCTCCTGGCTATAGCAGCTCATTATGATTATGAGATATGGCAAATGGATGTGAAAACAGCTTTCCTTAATGGAAACCTGCTTGAAGATGTATACATGATACAACCTAAAGGTTTCACATCGGTTGATAAAACCAAAATATGCAAGCTTCGACGATCCATATATGGACTGAAGCAAGCATCCAGGTGCTGGAACATCCGTTTTAAAGAGACAATCAAAGAGTTTGATTTCTCACAAAATCCTGACGAACCTTGTGTGTACAAGAAGGTTAGTGGGAGTGCAGTCGTATTCCTAGTACTATATGTCGATGACATATTGCTTATAGGAAATGATATATCAGTCTTACAGTCGGTTAAAATTTGGTTGTCTAAAACTTTCTCCATGAAAGACCTGGGAGAAGCAACCTATATCCTTGGGATTAGAATCTATAGAGATAGATCAAAATGATTGCTTGGTCTTTCGCAGTCTACATATATAGACAGACTGCTAAAAAGGTTTAGCATGTCGGAATCCAAGAAAGGTTACCTTCCCATCAGGCATGGGATCAACCTTTCAAAGTCTATGTGTCCGCGCACAGAAGACGAGAGGATTTGCATGAATAAGATTCCTTATGCATCCGCGATAGGATCTATCATGTATGCTATGTTATGTACTAGGCCCGATGTATCGTATGCTCTGAGCGTCACGAGCAGATACCAGTCTGATCCAGGAATGGATCATTGGGCGGCTGTCAAGACAATCCTTAAGTACTTAAGAAGAACTAAGGATGTGTTCCTAATATATGGAGAAGGAGATATGGTAATACGTGGGTATACAGATGCAGTTTCCAGACAGATAAGGATGACTCCAAATCTCAGTCTGGATACGTATTTACTTTGAATGGAGGCGCAATAAGTTGAAAGAGTTCCAAACAAAACACCGTAGCGGATTCTACCACGGAAGCGGAATATATTGCAGCTTCAGAAACAGCAAAGGAAGCGGTCTGGATCAAGAAGTTTGTCTCAGAACTTGGTGTGGTTCCAACCATTGATGAAGCAGTGCCGATATACTGCGACAACAATGGAGCTATTGCACAAGCAAAGGAACCAAGGTCTCATCAGCGATCCAAACATGTGCTTCGCCGCTATCATCTGATCAGAGAGATTATAAGTAGGAATGATATACAAATTGAGAAAATTCCCACTGAAAGGAATTTAGCGGATCCTTTAACTAAGGCCTTGCCTCAAAGCAAGTTTGAGGGTCATGTTAGAGCCTGTGGTATTGGATACTGTAGCGATTAGCATTAGTCCAAGTGGGAGTTTGTTAGTATTGTGAGAGAAGTGTCCTAAGGCAATCGCCTTATGATTGTAATCATTTATTTTAATAAATGAATATTCACTATTTGAGTATACATGTTTGTGTATTTGATTGAGATCTTAAACTCATTTACTGAAGGTCCGCAATACAATTCACAGTATGAGAGAATTTGTGATGAATTCACAACTAGTGATTATCTCTACATGTGCAATTGTGAAGTATTGAAATTGTCCCTAGTCGATGAATTGATAAATACGGACACTATCAATTCTGTTGAGACTAGCATGGGTTATTCTCTAATCAGCTGATTCTCACTGGCTGGAGACATTGGGATGTCCGGAGATAAACATGAATGCTAGTTAAGGGAACTAGTTCATTGGAGTGACTGGCTGTAAAACTTCATATGGTAATCTACATATAGATATGTCAATGAAGTTCTTACTGCAGCTTAAGTGCGATGTTCCTTTGACTTGCGGTGTTTAAGTCATCTTGGTCATGGAGACTTATACTTTGACATCTTAAGCAAGCATCTCTAAGGAGGTGTGGACCCAGGATGGTTGGGTATAAGTCGAAGTGCCCGAAGATGTTTGAACAGTCTACAAAGGATTCACCACTCCTTGCGAGGAGATGTATACCCAAGGCCTATCGTCGGATTGTTACTCGAAGCCTCTGGCCAGAGCATCACATGTTCAGAGTATGAATCTCTCAGATACATGAGAGTAACTAGAATCCGTTGGACGAGAAAGACATTGCTTGGGCCAGGTGTGACGTAGTCAGCCTAGTGGGGACTGACACACATAGACCGTGTCCTGAACCAAGTGGGTATAAGATGGTGAAGGGAATGGGGCACGACTCATTATAACTGCTGAAGGGTTTCAGAATTATTTCTGAGGTCAACCGTTGATCTTTCGATTAATTGGGGATCATGATGTACTACTAAGTGTCACTCATGATCGTTCTATAATTGGTTAATTATAGACGGCCAACATAAATCGAAAGCCTATTTAGTCACACGCACTACGAGTGATCCGAGGGATTTAAAACGAGTTGAAAATTGGATTATCCGATCAAGAGAGATAAGTCGAATCTGAATTTTTCAGAGACGCATCAGAAGCATAAATGGCTAAGTCTTTTGAAGACTTATTGGACGAATTAAATGAGTTTAATTCGTGAGGTCATGGCTTGGTTTGTCCAGCCAAAGAGGGTCCCCGCCTCTTTGTTTGGCCGGCCATAATAAAAAAGGGAGAACCAAATTGTTTGGTTCAAAATTATAAAATAAACCGCGCGTGGTTTGTCTTATAAAATTATGGATAAAAAATTTGTATAAAGAAATTTATATAAAGAAATTTATATAAAGAGATTTATTTATCATGGAAATTAAAATAAACCTTGGAATGGTTTATTTTATTTTATAAAATCAATAATGAATTGATTTACCATGATAAAGAAATTTATATAAAGAAATTTCTTTCCATAATAAAAGGGGGGACATGGTTGTTTTTATTATAAATTAAGTTATAATAAAAACTTGGCATAACGGAATAATTCATAGAAAAATTTATAAGATAAATTTCTTATGAAAAATTTATTCCGTTAAGAGGAGACTTGGCGATTAAGAGGCTACTATATAAAGGTACCAAGGCAAGACTTGGAAATTATTCCAAGAGATCAAGGATTCTTGCCTAGCCTCTCTCCCTCTCCTTCTCTCCCTCTCCCTCTTCTAGTGCCGCCGGCCCTAGAGCCCTCCCCCTTTGCCGTGAGCTTCCACCACCAAGAAGAAGCGGGCGCGACTCCTTCCTTCCTCCCGGAATCTTGATTCCGTTCTTCGTTTGGTGGTTAGTTTTTCATCTCTCTCTTGGTATTCTTGTCGTGCCTTTGGAGAATCTAGTAGTTCTTGTCGGCACGAAACTCGTGGCTTTGCGAAGTCATCCCGAAGAAAACTCGGCGTGGACGTGAATAGAGGCGGAGCTTCCAAGGGACGCTACGGTTGGATCTCGTCCCTCTCTACGAGTTACGCGAGGTATTAAGTAAATTAGTTTACTTTCTGCAAAATTTTAAATGCATGATCATGTCTCCACAACATAAGGTTGCATGCTAGATACGTGGTTAAAATAATTTGAGAAATTATTTATGCTAAACCTTCCGCTGCACGTAATTAAATTTTAAAATTACGAACCCGTATCCATGTCAACATGCACCCGGTCCCAACATCCTGATCGATCTGGTGACCGATCTGGGATACTGTTCAGATCATTCTGGTGAACGATCAAGTGTCGCGGACTCCTCATTATAACCCATCAGGCTGGAGCCTGATCGGTCAGAGACCTTCCTGATCGGTCTGCTGACCGATCAGGGAGAGAACAGAAAGGTTTGGGTTGGCTTCTGTTCGGCTCCTGATCGGTCTGGTGACCGATCTGGGATACTGTTCAGATCGTTCTAGTGAATGATCAAGTGTCGCGGACTCCTCCTTTTAACCGATCAAGCTGGAGCCTGATCGGTCAGAGAGCTTCCTGATCGGTCTACTGACCGATCAGAGCACAGCTTGATCAGTCTGGTGACCGATCAGGCCCTTGTGGCTGCGAAAGCTGGGAATCCCAGCAAAGTTGTGGATCGGTCCAGTGACGAATCACTTTAATTCAAACGTGCTGTTAGACGCTCTGATCACGTCTGATCACATCTGCTTTCTCTGCTCTTAACTTCTGATTGTTTGATTCTCTATTGATTTGCTGCCCTAATGAGCTGCTAAGTGTGCAGGTGACTCAGGGATCATCCAAGGGGAGTTAAACGAAAGCTTTCGCTACAGCAGGTTTGGTTGTTTGCTTCCGCAGGTTGTAACGTCCTCTGGCGTGAGCTGCAACGGCTGAGGAGCTGATGACCTGGGGCTCGACTGGGGGGGGATTCAGTGAGTCCAGAGGAGGTCAGGGGTAGCTGGCTGTTGCAGGTGAGCAGCTGGAACTGCTACAGAGGAGCGTGTGACCTGGCGATGGAAGCAGGATAAGCCGTGGAGTGGAGAAGGAGCTGTAGGGTTCTCCACATCAATAGCTTTGCTCAATCATTTGTGTGCATTACTGTGAATCACTTGAAGTGATCTCTTGCGAAGCTGTAACCTTGAGTCTGTGGAGGGAGTCGAAAGTGGATCAGCAAGCAAACGAAGAGCTGGGAGCTCTTGCGTTGGTGGCGCTGTGCTGTGCTCGGTGATATGCTCTCTCATTTCTCATCCTTGGGCTTTGCTAGCGATCTGTAAGATCTGTAAGTACCCCTGGTTGATTTTGATGTGATCAACCGATTTAAGTTAGGTCCTGGTATGTTTAATCCCTCTGCTAAGTGTGCAGGAGCTTAGGTACGGAGGAAGTCGAGCGTAAGACGTAGCGAACGAGAAGGATTGTGCGGGGAAGTGAGCCGACGGGCTCGGTACAATCCGAGGGACGCGGAAGCTGCGGAAGAGTACGCCGGTGGAGCGAGAAGGACGTGCGCGGTGTCCGAGGGACGAGAAGCCGGGAGGAAGGACGCTCGAGGGGCGAAAGGCCGGAGTCGGGTTCGGGTGAGCCTAACTCCGGTTGGCCGGAAATCACCCAGAAGATGAACCAAAAGACTGGTCAGTTTGACCAAGTCAAACCAGGCACCTGAAACAAAAAGAATTCTATTTGTTGCTGTGAAGATTCGAACCAGCAACCTCGCCTACATATATCATCAATCTTACCGACTGGGATAAAGAAGAGATATGATTAAAGTTGTTGCGAGCAAATGATAAAATTATTTATCTGTTGCGAGCAGAAGACAAAGTTATCTCTTAAAGGATAACTTTATCCTTTAATCAGATCCAATGGATGCAGTTTAATCCCATCCAAGATCAGCCATCCAGATTACATCCATGGATCAACGGCCAAGAGAAAATTCCTCAACAATCAACAATCCAGATTTATTCTCTTAGGCTATAAATAGGCTTAGAGTTTCAACCTTTTAATTCATTCAATTAATTCAATTCTCTTGTAAACTCTCTAAAAGTCTAGCGTGCTATTTTTGTAAGGCTTCTCCGCCACAAGGAGATTTTTATTGAGCGTCCACTGCCTTGGAAGCAACGTTCTCAGTTGCAACCAAGTTTCTTTTTTAAAGACGAGTACCTCCACTTTTATAATTTTTTTTCCCGTCTATTCACCCCCCTCTAGCCGGTCCAACCCGATCCAACAAGTGGTATCAGAGCCAAGGTCGCCACAGAAGGACTAATCGCCGACTGCAGCAATTTCAAGAAAAATGGTTGGAGCCGTAATCTACCCGCCGAAGTTTGAGGGGGAGTTCGCGATGTGGAAGCGCCGAATGCAGGTATTTTTTAAAACTGATATTGAATTGCTAATAATTATGAAAAATGGTTTTTCAGTTCCTAAAGACAACAACGGCAAGGATAAAGAAATAGAATCATGGACCAAGAAGGAGAAATCAGACTTTGAAGCAAATGGCAAAGCTGAATTTCATCTACTAGCTGTTCTTCCCGCGCAAGAAGTTAACCGCATCGAAAATTACAACTCGGCAAAAGAGCTCTGGGAGAAATTCCTAGAATTGCATGAAAGTACCTCAGAGCCAAAACGGAAGGCCACTTGGGACGAGTCCTCGTCAGAGGAATCAGAAGGTCAAGAATACGCGGGACTTGCGTTAATGGCAAATCATCAAGAAAGGAGCACTGATGAAGGGGGAGAGATGTCAGAAGAAACTGACGACGAAGAAAGAACCTCGCTTTTCGAAAGCGACCCGGTAAGTGAGGTCTGTTTTCTTCCTCATGATCAATTATATGCAGGAGTTAAAGCCTTGCTTAAATCTAATTGTAGATTAGAAAAAGAAAATTTGAAATTGAAAAATGAATTGGCACTTACTTTCTCTTCTGAAATTTTAAAAAATGAAAATGGTAATTTGAAAAACTTAGTACAAAAATTAGAACTTGATATTGCACATTTACGCCAAAAGAAAAATAGCTTTCCAGATAATTTAAATTGGTATTTTAAAAATCATAAGGGTCAATTTAAAAATGTGCCGAAAAGCTATATTCCGCCTAAGTTTTTAATTAATCCTGTAGACAATAACTTATTTTGGGTTCCTAAATTTGTATTAAACTGAATTTTTTTTGTTATTATAAATGTGTGCATTGTGTTTCTCTAACAAAAATTATGTCTTTATTTTTTTTATGCACAATTATGCTGTCTATCTACTGGAACTTCTTTCAAAATTTTTTGAATATTTTTTCCTTCGAAATTTGAAATTAAGAGTTTAGAGGAAAGACTCATTACAATTTTTTTCAAAATTTTCGAAGTATTGTTTCCAATTTTGTAAATTTTATTGTTCAAGAACTCTTATGTGTTGGTTTGTCATTTTTGGACTTGACGAACGAATTTAAAACTCAAAATTTTTGTCCAAACTCATATCTTCATCTTCGACTTTAACAAAAATATTCAGATTTTTTTTATTTTTTATGAATTATTTATCGAAATATGATTTTTTTTTAAAATTTGATAGAAAAATATTTTGACAGGATTCGATTTTATTTTTGGAACTCCTCATCAGCTGTGGATTTTATCAAAAAAAAATTAGATTTTATTTAAGTCATTTTTTTAAAAAAATGGAATTAACTTTGAAAAAATATGTCATTTTAAAATTTGAAAAATCTATGGCAACGCGATTTTTTTTCACTTAGAAAATTTTTTATCGCACTCAAAATTTTTTTTCTTCCTTACTTATATTTCCCAATTTTTTGATGTGATCAAAGGGGGAGGAATAGTATTAAGTTAAGGGGTAGAATTTTAATTTACTTGAAATTTATGTTTTTTTTGAACTTAAACTGTTTACATTATTATGTATATTTTTTTTATTATTTTGATTACTCTAATTTAACTCGGATTGATGCACATCAAAAAGAGGGAGATTGTAAGTACCCC
The DNA here is from genome assembly GCA_024364735.1 of Boesenbergia rotunda. Classification (NCBI taxonomy): domain Eukaryota; kingdom Viridiplantae; phylum Streptophyta; class Magnoliopsida; order Zingiberales; family Zingiberaceae; genus Boesenbergia; species Boesenbergia rotunda. The sequence goes on along the minus strand of JAGFNQ010007208.1, from coordinate 219,647 downwards.
TGGTTGATTTTGATGTGATCAACCGATTTAAGTTAGGTCCTGGTATGTTTAATCCCTCTGCTAAGTGTGCAGGAGCTTAGGTACGGAGGAAGTCGAGCGTAAAACGTAGCGAACGAGAAGGATTGTGCGGGGAAGTGAGCCGACGGGCTCGGTACAATCCGAGGGACGCGGAAGCTGCGGAAGAGTACGCCGGTGGAGCGAGAAGGACGTGCGCGGTGTCCGAGGGACGAGAAGCCGGGAGGAAGGACGCTCGAGGGGCGAAAGGCCGGAGTCGGGTTCGGGTGAGCCTAACTCCGGTTGGCCGGAAATCACCCAGAAGATGAACCAAAAGACTGGTCAGTTTGACCAAGTCAAACCAGGCACCTGAAACAAAAAGAATTCTATTTGTTGCTGTGAAGATTCAAACCAGCAACCTCGCCTACATATATCACCAATCTTACCGACTGGGATAAAGAAAAGATATGATTAAAGTTGTTGCGAGCAAATGATAAAGTTATTTATCTGTTGCGAGCAGAAGACAAAGTTATCTCTTAAAGGATAACTTTATCCTTTAATCAGATCCAATGGATGCAGTTTAATCCCATCCAATATCAGCCATCCAGATTACATCCATGGATCAACGGCCAAGAGAAAATTCCTCAACAATCAACAATCCAGATTTATTCTCTTAGGCTATAAATAGGCTTAGAGTTTCAACCTTTTAATTCATTCAATTAATTCAATTCTCTTGTAAATTCTCTAAAAGTCTAGCGTGCTATTTTTGTAAGGCTTCTCCGCCACAAGGAGATTTTTATTGAGCGTCCACTGCCTTGGAAGCAACGTTCTCAGTTGCAACCAAGTTTCTTTTTTAAAGACGAGTGCCTCCACTTTTATAATTTTTTTTCCCGTCTATTCACCCCCCTCTAGCCGGTCCAACCCGATCCAACAGCTCTCTCATTTCTCATCCTTGGGCTTTACTAGCGATCTGTAAGATCTTTCTTGTTGTCTCTGTGCTTAATTTCTGATACATTTGAGACCATTTGTGTGGAGAGGTTTCTCCACCGAGAAGGAGGATTTGATATCCGGATTTCCGGGGCTTGATCTGTCGACGATCAAGGGATCGCCCACCTCACGGGCATGCCAAGGAGTAGGGGCAAGTTATCCTTAAACCTTGTATATCCTTGCATTAGAGTTTTTGCTTGTTACTTAGTTTCTGCACTTAGTTTCTGCATTTGTTTTGCTTCCGCTGTCTAACCTCTGAAGTGCAGAGAAAATATAAAAATTGCTAAGTTTTAAGTGTCTGGCTACATTCACCCCCCCCCTCTCTAGTCATCCAAGCACCAATATTCTCTACATCATCTCACTATTGCTTCAACCAATCGATATGATTAGATAAGAACCTACTACCCAAGGACATTATTATACTTAGTTATTTGACATAAATATAAAGTAAGTATAATAACCAAACATGTCTTTATTAATGATAGAATATCATATAAAAGGTCCCTAGTCAATTATCACATAATTGCTCTAGGGCTCCTATTAACAATCCCCCGTTAATCTCAGCCGCTAGATTTGATCTAAACATGCCTTTATTAATGATAGAATATGATATAAAATATCCCTAGTCAATTATCACATAATTAGCTATAGGGCTCCTACTAACAATCCCCCTTTGATCTTAGCCACTAGATTCGATCTGATGCTTCAAATCAAGTCTCATCACCAATAGTTAGATCGCGACTATTCGCGATCAACGCTCCAGATCACATCACTTGCGATCCAACACCCCTCTTCAATCCAATGGTTATCATTCGTTCGCCCAGTCAGTAGTCAGTCATCTCTCAGGCCTACCCGAATGTGACATAGACATTGTCACGTCACATGACACATCACCCCGAGTGTCACGTCACCTAGAGCATAAATTTTAGCTCCTCGCGATGATGCGTACGTGCGAAGTGCGCCAACAAAGCGCCCACTGTGCGCGTGCGCACGTAGCGGGTGGCAGGCTCGTAAGTACGAGCACCTACTCGCCTGTGAGAAGAGAACACCTATATTTTTCTTTTTTAACTCCATCAACACAACAACACATATAAGGAAGCAAATACCGTTAGAATTTACAGATATGAGACTATTCTCAATCTACTTTCTTCTATGCTAATTTTGAGCTAATTTTAAATAATTAATTTCTCATTTATCCGTAATCGATTTTGAGCAAATTAATAGTCTAGATTCATCTACACGAAACATAGATTTCGTTTTTAAAGTTAATTCTGACTTTCATCAATTAACAACACCTCAATTTTTTTTATAAAATCATATTTGGTCTTTTAATATCCAAATATCTACAAGAGATTACCATCTAATTTATTAGAGTAACTGCTATGAACTTAATTTATTTATGTCGATTAAAATTAAAGTATTCATATTTAATAATTATCAATCGTAAGGGCAACAATAACATTAAAAAATAAGATAATTTTAAAAACTAAAATATATTAACGTGAAATAAGATGTGTTTAATAAAAATAAAAAAATGTCCTTTTGAAAATTTCCCCAATAAATAAATAATACTTGTTTCTTCTTCTTCATTTGCTTGCTCGCTCTGTTCCGCGCGCGGCCCCTCTGTCCGATCATTCCGCCATGATTGAGTTGCAAGTTTCCAAAACTTTGGAAGAAGATTACGCTCGCATCCTCCAAGCGTCCTTCTTCCTCCGCGTTTGCCCTTCAGTTTCGGTGGACGAAAGCGAAAGTTTATTCTCTTCTGTTTGATGCAACCTCTGCTTGCTTGAATCACACAGCTTTGTCTCCCCTGTGTTCCTTGTGGTGACTGATGATTGGCCTTTGGACCCACTCACTCTCCAACTTTTCCGTGAATGCGTGCACCACTATTCAATCGTACTATAATGTTTACAACTATTGATATTGACCTCATCCCTCACCAAATTTTTCTCTGTTTGTGGTAGCTAGAAAAAATAATAATAATAATAAAAGGTCATTTTTAGTTTTATTATCTTTAAAAAGTCACTTTATATATACATATAAGAAGACTATTCTATCTTAAATTATTTTTAAAAAAAATGGTCTAATCCTATTATAATAGTTGCTAATTAACTTGATGATATTAAAGAAATTTTGATTAGTATTTTTAATTAATACTTTGTTAATTTTGGCTGAGTGTTTGTAGGGTGGTAAACTAATCAAGTTAATAGTTAAGTTTTATGAAATTCATTTAATAAGATAATCAAACCAATCGAATCGAATCTAAAATGAATAAAATAATTGAAATAGTTGTTCATTTGATTTTTTTTTATGAGTTTGAGTTTGATTTAAATTTATCTTAAACTTAGTTTATTTAGATGTTATCAAGCTCTTTATTCAAGTTTTTTTTATTGTTTGAAAGTTTTATATTTTTTTAAGCTGATTGTCTAGTTTGATAATACAAGCTTACTTGTCTATTTTATTTTTTAAAAATTTATTTATTGATAAGAGTTTTTTTATATAGATAATTCATCAATTTTATTCGTGAACATTGCTTACAAATAATTCATAATTTTTATTCACACACACTGCTGTTATATATTTTCAATTATTAATAAAGCAAATTTAATTAACTTAATTTTTTTGACAATGTTGAATTAGATTTGTATAAAATTGTTATAATAATGATAAGTATTTTTGGAATGAAAAGTTAAAATAAAACACCTTTTTAATGTATTTTTCAACTTGCAATATTCTTTTAGTAATATTAAAAAAAATATTGTTTTAATTTTTACTCTATTATTTTCAACTTCCTCCCACCCACCAAACACTAATGGTGGTCGCTATGATTCCCATCATTTATTTCTTAACAGGTGGGGATCACTAATCACGCCAAATTTTAATATCAACCCATACTTTTTAATCATAATATTTATGGGTGCCCATTATTTTTATTATCATTAAAAATATTTTTTAATCTTTAAAAAATCAATGAGCAAATATCAAATGGGCGTTAAGTATTTGTGTTTTCATCAATGAGCATCCTATTTTTGATTAAAGTTAAATGGTGTTTCATTTAAAATGATATTTCCAAAACACTCTTACATTATTTAATAATTCAAAAAACTAGCTAAGTTTTAGCTATTGTAGAAGCTCATTATTAACTTTTATAATAGTGGTTTTATATCATTTTAGTTTTATTTATTTGAGTGATAATCTAATTAAAATCATAATTTAATGAGTAATATAAATTACTGAGATTTTATGATATCATGAGAGATGCTCATTTGTTTTTTTTTCAAAGACGTTAATAATAAGATGTTTTTATTAATTTGAGATGCCTTTGATTTTTAATCAAAATAATTATATATGAAATATTATCATATTAAAATATTATTTTTTTAAAACTTAAGTCAAAATTACTCACAATTAATAACGTTGAATAAATTTTTTATGATAATACTGGAATAAAATATTTTTATAATAAAAAATAGCATGCGATGCCGTTTTCGTATTTTTTTTAATTAAAATATTATATCAATGATAACGATACCACGTGACGCAGCACATTTGAATTATTATTATTTTTTAAAAAAAATGTAATATCTAGCGCCGGATCCTGCGGTAAAACGTGGCGTTTTCTGCTAGATTCGATCTCGCCTACCGGCTTAGTGCCACGTGGCTACGCACCGCGTCGCACAGTCGCATAATGGTGAAAATACACCGGCTCTCCACTATGCGGAGTAATGTTTTCGAGCGTTACCCTCGACGGCACCGACACGCGGTGAGTTTTATTCCACATTTCCACGCGTGGGGGTCGCACGCTGCCGGCCACCCTAAGACGAGAGGGGGAGAAGGGTGGCGCCGCCCCTAAATAAATGGCGGGTCTGGCTCGTTTCGGATTTGCTCCACCAAGTTTGCTAAGGGAAACTTCTTCCGCCTTCTCCGGCGTGTGTTTCTCCGACTATATTCTGATAATTTTCTCACCGATTTGTTGACTTCCGGCCGCTAGTCTCGAGGTGTCTCGATCCGTCTCTCCTCTGTCTCCAGCTCGAATCTTGTGAAAAATTGTTTTTTTTTCGTGTCTGCAGCTCAGAATTTGTATTTCGAGGAATAAAGATGGAATTTTGGGAATTTTATGATCTTGTTCTGCCTCACATTTCGTAGTGGCTTTTGCTGTCTCAGTGGAGCTGAAGTAATTAGGGTTCCTAGCCCTAAGAAGCAGTGGCGGCCACCGGCCGGCGTCGAGAATCACTAGTAGATGGAGAAGGGGAGCGGCAAACCCCAGCGGCCGCGGGTGTGGTTCCTCGCCGGTCTCTGCGTCTTCTTCTGGGTTTTCATCTTCTACTTCCACTTCAATGTGCTCAGCAGCCGGAGCACGTCCAATCCGCCCCAGCAATCCCTTTCCTTCTTCTCGATTTCGATCAATCCCCGAGAGCGACAAGATGTTTCGAAAGACAGTCAGTTGGTTGCGCCGCCTGAATCCGAGCCGTCGGGCGGCGCCGCTTCAGCACCACCAAACAAGAGCGACCCCTGCGGCGGGCGGTACGTCTACGTCCACGACCTCCCTCCGCGGTTCAACGACGACATGGTCAGGGACTGCAGGAAGCTGAGCCTTTGGATGGACATGTGCAAGTTCACCGCCAACGCCGGCCTCGGGCCGCCGATGGAGAACGCCGAGGGCGTCTTCTCCGACACCGGATGGTACGCGACCAGCCAGTTCGCCGTGGACGTCATCTTCAACAACCGGATGAAGCAGTACGAGTGCTTGACCAACGACTCATCCCTCGCGGCCGCCATATTCGTTCCGTTCTACGCCGGCTTCGACGTCGCGCGCTTTCTCTGGGGGCACAACACCTCGACCAGAGACGCCGCTTCGCTGGATTTGGTCGAGTGGCTCATGAAACGGCCGGAGTGGAGCGTGATGGGTGGGCGAGACCATTTCTTGGTGGCAGGGAGGATCACCTGGGACTTCCGGCGGCTGACGGATTCCGACTCCGACTGGGGAAGCAAGCTCCTGTTCTTGCCGGCGGCCAAGAACATGTCTATGCTGGTGGTGGAGTCCAGCCCCTGGAATGCCAACGATTTCGCCATCCCTTATCCCACATACTTCCACCCTGCAAACGATGCCGATGTCTTTGCTTGGCAGGACCGAATGAGGAAGCTGGAGAGGAAGCATCTATTCTCTTTCGCCGGAGCTCCTCGCCCCGGCAGCCCCAATTCGATCAGAGGGCAGATCATAGATCAATGTAGGTCTTCCAAAGCTTGCAAATTGCTAGAGTGTGACTTAGGGGAGAGCAAGTGCCGTTCCCCCAGCAGCATAATGCAGATGTTCCAGACCTCTTTGTTCTGCTTGCAACCGCAGGGCGATTCGTATACAAGGAGATCGGCTTTCGATTCGATCGTGGCGGGTTGCATACCAGTTTTCTTTCATCCTGGATCGGCCTATGTCCAATACACTTGGCATCTTCCCCGAAACTTCTCGGCCTACTCCGTGTTCATTCCTGAGGATGATATTAGAAAGAACAATTCTAACATTGAAGAAAGGCTAAAGCAAGTTCATCCTGATGATGTAAAGGCAATGAGGGAGCGGGTCATAAGCCTCATACCCAGAGTTGTTTATGCAGATCCTCGGTCTAAACTGAAGACGTCGAAGGATGCATTCGATGTGGCAGTGCAGGCGATCATCGACAAAGTAATGAAGTTAAAGAGGGATGTAATAGACCCAAGGGAAGATAAAGATTTCGTCGAGAAGAACAGTTGGAAGTATGCTTTGTTGGAAGGAGAACAGAGGGAAGTTGGGGAACATGAATGGGATCCTTTCTTCTCTGAGCCCAAAGATGGGAATACCGATTCCGGTAGTAGTTCATCTGCTGAAGCTGCTAAGAATTCTTGGAAGATCGAACAAAGGAATCAAACTTGATCTACATATATGCATGCTGCATTTAGTTTGAGGTCTCTCTATGACTCCTGTTTCGCATATTTTACGATGACATAATAACGATGATGGTTTATAGTAGTACAAACTGCAAATTCTCTTCGGCTACTTGTGTATTTATAACCTAACAAGGTTGAAGGAATCAAAATCAGATAAGTGGTGCTAATTCGAGGGTGATTGATTTTACAAAGTAAGAAAGGCAATAGGGTTGAAGTAAACTTGAGATGTCTTCGATGTCTTCTTATAAACAAGTCATCCTTTGTTCATCTGCATAGAATATGCACTCAATTCTTTTACTTTTTTTAATGATATTTTTATTCTTTAACCATGATTTTGAGATTTTTTTTTTGGCCGCTGTGGGTACTTTATCCAAAACATCATCGTGGCTAAAAACGGTTCAAAATTGTACCACATGGACGACATTTTATCTCTCCTAGTCTCCTAATAGTTTTTCTATTCTTAAACCATGCTATTAAGTCATCTTTAACCATTATTTAGGCCCAAAAAAAAAAATGATACGTTCAAAAAAAATTCAAAAAAAATCTTAAGGAATGACGTGATATCACAATTACAGTGATCTTCGATGGATTCATTATGTCTCTCATAATATAATTTGATTCGGAATGATGGTCGAAGGTCATTGACGATGTCCAAATGGTAATTAAATATATACATATTGACCGTCACGTTAATTTTTAAAATTTTCTTTTGAATTTTTATTTAGCCTATCGTTACTTTTTAGGCGACACTAAAATACTTCGATAGCCCCCATTGGTGAAGTGCAATGGTAAAGTACTTGGGAGCAGACCGGATCCTCTGTACCGCCCATGCCCCTGTACCCGTGTACCAACTCGTCGGCAATCGACGATCGAACACCATCAATAATTTTTTATCGTCGTTCCGAATAAGATGATATCCACGGAGAACGGTGAACCCGTCGAAATCGTCGCAATTGTGATGTTACCGTATTCACCGTCGAATCCGATGAGACGTATGATGCGACGATTTCGACGGGTTCACCGTTTTCCGAGGATATCATCTTATTCGGAACGACGATCAAAAATTATTGATGGTGTCCGATCGTCGATCGGACGATTCACCGGCGATCGCCGACGAGTTGGTACATGGGTACAGGGGCATGGATCCGGTCTGACTTGGGAGTTCATATTCCAATACAGTGAATTTTTTTGAAAATCGGCCGCTAAAAATGTATAAATTATATTTTAGATTTACTTGATAAATGAATCAATAGAAAAGTCGTAGTCGGATGAAACTTGAAGACTTTGAATATCAAATGAAATAAAAGTAGCTTGATGGGTAAAGGAGCTTAAAATTATTATCATTGGGTTCGTACTTGTTTTCTCATGTTATTTTATTATGTTATTTAACTTTCAGTTCTTAAGCTATTAAAATATTTTAGCTAAAATACCTTAATGTATTTTATATATTTTTAATGATCTTGGGAGACAAGATTCGAACGAAAGCGTAATTTGCTAGTTGCACTTGGTCAAAATTAAGACGGTATATTAGTTGACATGATATATTTAACTGGATAGATCATAGATGTATGAAAAATTGTGAATACACTCTGCCTACCTCAAAAATAATAATTTATTTATATTTATTCAATATATAAATGGTTAATTAAACGAATGAGCTTAAATGCATGTATTCAATTTGTTAATACTCATGGATAAAAAATTATGGCCCTCCACATGTTGACACAGATGGTTTATACAAAGATATTATCACAGATAAGTCCGAGATTGATTCCCAGCGAATGTGTATGCCTTGTTAGTTGTCTCACTCTTGCATGTGCTACTATTGCGAGGCGAAGTCTCCCACATGATGCTTTCACCTAAGTGGTGAAAGCTTATATGACAAGCGGTTCAGTATCGCTTGTTTATGAACAAAATTTATTGGAGTAAAAGGTGATATCGCTTATCCTAAGTAGTCCAGTATCATCAACCCCATGATAAGATATAGACAAGTAAATCATGAGAGGTATTTTACTCTCATGCTGCAATTCATTACATGGGGAGGTCAAGTATCCAATGTAATATTTTACCTCCACTGAAAATTAATTACAAAATCTATTGAAGCAATGCATAAAGTGTATAAATTATATTTATCAATTTGTTGTTACCAAACATGTAAATAGACAAATTCTTTAAAGGAAGAAAGAAACTTATAATGTCAAACTCATTAACCAACTAAATAAATGTAAAAATATAAACATTTCAAACAATTAAACAAACTCAAATTAAAAGTTTAATAACATCTAAATGACTTAAGGTCAAATCAAATTTAAACTAAGTTCGAGATAATAAAAAAAATCAAAGTAAATTATATCAACCATTTCAATAATTAGATTCATTTAAGGCTTGGATTGGATAGACTTAGTTATCTTATCAAATAATTTGAATGACATAATGTTAGACTCTTTTTGACTGGTTTACCGCTCTAGACAAAATATGTCCTTTGATAAATATGAAAATATGGTGTATGTTTTGGCTAATATGAAACTTAATTTAAGGTTGTGGCTTTAAAATTTGTCTAAAATATCTCATATTCCCAATCTAAGATGTTAAATTCAACCTACACTTAGATGCTAGGGAATGATATTATGGTGTCTAAGCATAATAAATAAGCCCCCACTTATTTTTATTAAGCCAGGTATTTAAGTTTGTGCCCAATTAGTCCACGAAGTGGGTGACCTTCCTTCTTATTCGTCCATCAAGTAAATTCGGAAGTTGATTCACCCATCAGGTAAATCCAAAAGTGCGAGCGACTCTTCGCCCAACATCCAAAGCCCTAGATTTTTCTTTGGAAGAAAATACCCTATAATGCATTGCAATTAAGATTTGAACCGTAAATACTTGGGTATCCTGTTGGACACTTTGTCATTGCACTGTGGCTGGGTAAACAAGCCTTACTTAAACATATGTGAACCCAATGAGTGAAATTTCTATCTTTGCCAATGTATTCTCCCTTTAAAAGTTGTCACGCCTCGAGGGGCTGCATGCCCGACAAAAATCGGACAACACCTCCCCTATACGACGGACAATCTCAACATTATACATACACCAAATGGCCTCCACGGTAGTGGCGTAGCCAGGATTTTTGATCAGCAGGGGCAAATTTTAATAATCTTAAATATTAATATAGATCGATTTTTATTTCTTCAAAAGTCTAAATTGCACATTTAAGAGGCCAAAAATGAACTTAAACTCAAAATTTCGACCATAGCTCTTAGTTCTAGTTGAAACAATGATTCGTTGATCTCCAAAGTTATTTTTTACTCAAAGTCGAAAAATCGATCGAACCCATTTAAACATTAAACTTGCTTCGGTCATAACTTGACCAAATCAACTCCAAATCAATCTTGGTTTGAACCAATATAATCCTTATCTTTGTACTTGAATTTAGTTCAAACCTAATTCAATTTTAATTTAGTATCCTCGTCTTACAATTTAGCTCATCTGTTTATTATTATATATTTATTTTAATATTTAAAATTTTAAATTATGTTATTTTCTTATAAAAGTGATATCAATAGATAGCTTAGGTCATGAGTTTTCTAAATGTGTGATCAATTTCAATTTTCTATAATAAATGATGATAAATTGACTAATTAAAATACTAATATATATATATATATTATTTTTTTTAATAAAATTTGAGAGGGGGCGATCGCACCCCCTCTCATAAAGGTGGATATGCCCCTGCTCCACGGCCTCCACAGATATATATGATCAACTATATCATAAATAAAGGAATAAACAACCACCGATACTATCAAAAACATATACCAATATCTATACTGTAAAGACAAACTCCAAATTGCCCTTTGGGCAAACCGATGATGCAAAATATATAAAAAAATTACCATAACCCTGGAGATACGTCTACCAACATATATAAAATGAGAAAAATACATCTCAAACGTATCCAAAAGAAAATATAGACTAAATAAAGACACTACGCTATCACCGGGACTAGGGCATGGCCAAGTTGGTCTCCACGTGATAGATTTATAAAAATAGGCAAAGGTCAATTCCCAACAAAGTCAGAAAATATGCCCTCTCGTGTGGTGGTCTATTTGATTTTTTGATTTACCTCTCTATAGATAATTATGAGGTACTTGGGTCAACATATGACCTTTTGTAGAAAAAGAAGTATTCTCTCTTTAAAAGTAATTGCCTTTAATGTCATGATAACAGTAATTGTTAATCAAAGGTATAAAACTAAATTGGGCAAAAATCATAACAACATCCCAAATTTAGAGAAATATTAGCTGAGCATTCATTTTTCTAAAAACTCAAAATTAATGTCCTCACATGATTTTATCTCGAAATTATTCTTTAACCCAACATTATTGTAGTAGCTACCGAGTATCTTCTACAATGTGTAGAAGCTACCAAGTAGCTACTTTAATTTGTAGAAATTACCTAATAGTTGTTACAATATGTTTAGGGTGAATTTACAATTTAAGATTTAGGATGTATACCATATAAAAGGTACCGAAATAGCTGCTACAATGTATAGAAGTTACTCAGTAGTTGTTATAGCGTATTTTGGGTGAGTTTAAGATTTAGGGCTTTTTACCAAAGGGCGTACCTAAGAATTGGTATTTACCAAAAGACGTATCATGGTTTCATTTTCACCAAAAGGCGCACTAATTTTAGTGAACTTCCTCTTATACCCCTCTCGCTAACACTGCCTTTCTTTTTCTCTCTCAGTAACAAATTCCGAGACGTCTGCACATGCTTTTTCAAATATTTTATTTTAAAATAATATATTATGGAATTGACACTAAAAAACATAAGGTAAAAACCTAAAAAATAATCCAACGTGATTTAAAAATATAAATAGATGATTTTTTATATTTGATTAATATAAATTAATATATTAAATAATATTTAATAAATATATTAATATATAAAAAAACTTGAATTCGTTTGATTTCAGGCAGCGTGGCCCTAAAATTTTTTATTTCATACCCACGTTGGGCCTGAAATCTTTTGATTCAGGTCTGACGTGGACTCAAAAATTTTTTTCTATTTGAAAAATATATTAATATATAAAAAATCTATCAAAACACGTAATTTCAGATTAAAACGCAGGGTCTGAAGTCACGCTATGAGGGCCTGAACACAAATGTGTTCAGGCCCTCCAGGCCCAAGGAGGGCCTGAACACATCTTGGATAAATGTAAGTAAATTAAATAAAAATATCAATAGTTCTAGTTAGAGTTAAGCTAGGAGATGATATTTTTGGTGTCCAAACTTCTAATGATTATAAATTATATTGCAATAGGAGATTTTTAGGTCTATCAGTGGGTTTTTATCAAAACTCACTAATGGACTTAGGATATTTGGATTTCTCAAAATCCAATATCAATAGTTAGAGTTGAGCTAGGAGATGGTATTTTTGGTGTCCAAACTTCTAATAATTATAATTATGTTGCAATAGGAGATTTTAGGTCTATCAGTGGGTTTTCACCAAAACCCACTGATGGACCTAGGATATTTGGATTTCTCAAAATCCAATATCAATAGTTAGAGTTGAGCTAGGAGATGGTATTTTTGGTGTTCAAACTTCTAATGATTATAAATTATGTTGCAATAGGAGATTTTTAGGTCTATCAGTGGGTTTTCACAAAAACCCACTGATGGACCTAGGATATTTGAATTTCTCAAAATCCAATATCAATAGTTAGAGTTGAGCTAGGAGATGGTATTTTTGGTATCCAAACTTCTAATGATTATAAATTATGTTGCAATAGGAGATTTTTAGGTATATCAGTGGGTTTTCACCAAAACCCACTGATGGACCTAGGATATTTGGATTTCTCAAAATCCAATATCAATAGTTAGAGTTGAGCAAAGAGACGGTATTTTTGGTGTCCAAACTTCTAATTATTATAAATTATGTTGCAATAGGAGTTTTCTAAGATGAATCAATGGGTTTCGATGAAAACTCACTGATGGACCTAGGATACTTGGATTTCTCCATATTTGATATCTCTATTTAGAATTTACTTAGGAGATGCTATTTCTGATGTGCAAATTTAGTACCAATAATTTTCAGTTATGTTCTCTAACCATATCAGTTGGCACACAAAGATGTATAAATATGACTGCATCTAGGGCACAGTTAAAAGAAACATCTCTTTCAACATGATTTCAAAAATATAAAGAGATAATTTTTTATATTTGATTAATCTAAATTAATATAATAAATAATATTTAATAAATATATTAATATATAAAAAATCTATCAAAACACGTAATTTGATATTCAAACGCAGGGCATGAAATCACGGTAGGAGAGCTTGAAGTCATCTGACTTCAGGCCCACGCAATTCTTTTATTTTAAATTTTTTTTATATTTAATCATTATTTAAAAGGTCTGAAGCCTTCCTAGAATGACTTCAGGCCCTACATTTGAATCTGAAATCACGTGTTTTGATAGGTTTTTTTATATATTAATATATTTTTAAAATAGAAAACAAATTGAATCTACGTCGGACCCGAATTAAAAGATTTCAGGCCCAATGTGATTTCAAAAATATAAAAAGATGATTTTTCATATTTGATTAATATAAATTAATATATAAAATAATATTTAATAAATATATTAATATATAAGAAAACGTTCAAAAGAAGATATCAGGCAGCATGGGCCTGAAATTTTTTATTTCAGGCCTACATTGGGCCTGAAATTTTTTTATTCGGGCCCGACGTGGACTCAATTTTTTTTAATTTTAAAAATATATTAATATATAAAAAAACCTATCAAAACACGTGATTTCAGATTCAAACGCAGGGCCTGAAATCATCCTAGGAAGGCCTGAAGTCAAATAACTTCAGACCTTATAAATAATGATTAAATATAAAAAAATTTAAAATAAAAGAATTGCCTTGGGCCTGAAGTCTGATGACTTCAAGCTCTCCTACCGTGATTTTAGGCTCTACGTTTGAATATCAAATTACGTGTTTTTGATAGGTTTTTTATATACTAATATATTTATTAAATATTATTTATTATATTAATTTAGATTAATCAAATATAAAAAATTATCTCTTTATATTTTTGAAATCATGTTGAAAGAGATGTTTCTTTTAACTGTGCCTAAAATGCAGTCATATTTATATATCTTTATGTGCCAACTGATACGGTTAAGAACATAATTGAAAATTATTGATACTAAGTTTACACATCAGAAATAACATCTCCTAAGTAAATTCTAAATAGAGATATTAAGTATGGAGAAATCCAAGTATCCTAGGTCTGGGTTTTGGTGAAAACCCACTGATAGACCTAAAAATCTCCTATTGCAACATAATTTATAATCATTAGAAGTTTGGACATCAAAAATACCATCTCTTAGCTCAACTCTAACTATTGATATTGGATTTTGAGAAATCCAAATATCCTAGGTCCATTAGTGAGTTTTGGTGAAAACCCACTGATACACCTAAAAATCTCCTATTGCAACATAATTTATAATCATTAGAAGTTTGGACACCAAAAATACCATCTCCGAGCTCAACTCTAACTATTGATATTGGATTTTGAGAAATCCAAATATCCTAGGCCCATCAGTGGGTTTTGGTGAAAACTCATTGATAGACCTAAAAATCTCCTATTGCAACATAATTTATAATCATTAGAAGTTTGGACACCAAAAATACCATCTCCTAGCTCAACTCTAACTATTGATATTGGATTTTGAGAAATCCAAATATCTTAGGTTCATCAGTGGGTTTTGGTGAAAACCCACTGATATACCTAAAAATCTCCTATTGCAACATAATTTATAATCATTAGCAGTTTGGACACCAAAAATACCATCTCCTAGCTCAACTCTAACTATTGATATTGGATTTTGATAAATCCAAATATGTTAGGTCCATCAGTGGGTTTTGATGAAAATCCACTGATAGATCTAAAACTCTCCTATTGCAACATAATTTATAATCATTAGAAGTTTGGACACCAAAAATACCATCTCCTGGCTCAACTCTAACTAGAACTATTGATATTTTTATTTAATTTACTTATATTTATCCAAGATGTGTTCAGGCCCTCCTTGGGCCTAGAGGGCCTGAACACATCTGTGTTCAGGCCCTCATAGCGTGACTTTAGACCCCTATGTTTTAATATGAAATTACGTGTTTTGATAGGTTTTTTATATAATAATATATTTTTAAAATAGAAAAAAAATTTGAGCCTACGTCAGGCCTGAATCAAAAGATTTTAGCCCAACGTGGGCCTGAAATAAAAAATTTCAGACCCACGTTGGGCCTAAAATCTTTTGATTTCAGGCCCACGCTGGGCCTGAAATCAAAATATTTCAGGCCCAGCGTGAATGATTTCAGGCACACACGGCTTGAAATCAAACGAATTCAAATTTTTTTATATATTAGTATATTTATTAAATATTATTTAATATATTAATTTATATTAATCAAATATAAAGAATCACCTATTTATATTTTTAAATCACGTTGGATTATTTTTTTGAATTTTACCTTACGTTTTTTAGCGTCGATTCCATAATATATTCTTTTAAAATAAAAAGTCTGAAAAAGCATGTGCAGACGTCTCGGAATTTGTTACTAAGAGAGAGAAAGAGAAAGATAGTGTTATCGAGAGGGGTATAAGAGGAAGTTCACTAAAATTAGTGCGCCCTTTGGTGAAAATGAAACCATGGTACGTCTTTTGGTAAATATCAATTCTTAAGTACGTCTTTTAGTAAAAAGCCGTAAGATTTAAGATTTATACAGTATAAAAGCTACCCAATAGCTGCTACAACGTTTTTAGTGTAAGTTTAAAGTTTATGATTTAAAATTTAGGATATTAAAATAGTATTTATTAATTTGGTTAAATTTATTTAAATTTCATCAAAATAACATTAAAATAGTTGTAGAAGCTATTTTGATATAATAGTGTTTAGATATCATAAATCCTAAATTCTTAATTACGTTATAGAAGCTATTCGGTAGTTTCTATAGGTTATAATAGCAACTTGGTAGTTTCTATATGGTATAAATTCTAAATCTCAAATGCTAAACTCATCCTTAATAAGTTATAGTAGTTACTTGTAGCTTCTACACATTGTAGCAGCCATCTAATATCTTCTTTACAATGTAGAAGCTATCCGATATCTATTACACATTATAGAAGTTACCCGGTAGCTTGTACAATAAAGTTGAATCAAGGGATAATTTCATGATAAAATCATGAGAGGGATACTCATTTGATTTTTTTTTTTTTTTGGAAAAATAGATGAGGTCATTTTGACTATTTGTAAAATCTTGAGCACCATTTTTATTTTTGTGTATAAAAAATTTAAAAATAAAAAAATATATACATTATATTTATGTATTTAAATTTTTAATAATTTTTTAAATATATATTTAAATTTTTAATATTTTAAAACTTACATAACCATGTAGTTTAAGTTTCGTATTACCCGAACCACATAAGTAATTTTAAAAATATCAAATTACGTATCCGATATTCATTTTTCCTCTCCGCTTGTTCACTTTCGCTCATGGAATAGATTGCTATAGTATAACAATCAATTTGTTATATTTCTATGACTAAAAAAAGATTTTTAATCAATTTTTACCGTGTAGCAAACAATTAATTTTTTTAAAAAAATAATTAAAATGTTTTTATGATAAAAAATTTGAGGCTTCCAATATGGTATATCAAATTGATATTTGAGTATATGAAGATAATCAGGATAACTAGACGAATACATAGAACCTGATTTTATGTTATTTTGGACTCTTTAGATATATTAATTAATTTAAGTCAAAATCAACTAATTAAGCTAGTGAGATTGGCATGCCATATAATAAGGTTCTACAAATTTTTTATGCTCTCCACGTCATTTTCATATGTCATAATGAAAATAATAATTTTTAAATATAAATTAGATTTTTTTTTAATTGACTCTTACGCTATAGCAATCCATTCTGTATATTTCTATTATCATGAAAGTAATTTTAATTGATTATTATACTGCAACGATTAATTAATTATTTTTTAAATGAATAATTAACAAGTATTATAGGATCAAAAGCGAATGAGTGAAGAGGTGAAATGGGTATTTGGATATGGAATTTGAATATTTCTATAGGGGTTATGATATTTATAATGAAAGTAAATGTCATAGTGAAATTTTTGATCGTCAATCGATGTCATATTCGATCGTCTATCGGACATAGTCGGTGGCTTTTAGTCACCGTCCCGAACCAAATTATACCTTGGAGAGCACAGTGAACTAGTCGAGGATCGCCGTAATTTCGATCTCGCATCATTCACCGTCAATTGGAGATGATTCATCGTTGTCGGCGATCCCGACGGGTTCACCATCCCTTCAAGGTATAGTTTGATTCGGGATAGTAATTGGAGATCGTCGGTGTTGTCCGATCGAAGATCGAATATCAAACGTAATACTGATTGACGATCAAATTTTTAATTGAGAAATTTATTTTTACTATGTAAATTATTTCTATTTCTAAAATTGCCTATGCGATTTGGAAAATAGGAGAAATGGGTATCGGATATGGAATTTGAGTATTTCTAAAATTACCTATACGATTTGAGTAATAGGAAGCTTAAACTAGGTGGTTTAGTAATTGGTGTGGTTCGTGATCGGGTCATACCTGGTTTTCGGGTCCACGGATGAGGCCCGGCCCAGCTTCATCGAGCAAACTACAAAAGTGACTAAGTAACTGAGGGAGCAAATCGAAGAGAGTTCGTTTCGCGGAGATGGTTTGCTATAAATGGATGGGTTTAGGGCGACTAGCCGAGCAGATCAACAAGGAACCCCGATCTTCCTTGCTCAAAGTTGCGATTCGGAGACTTCTAGGGAGAGCGAGATCGACCGCAATGAGGATACGGAAACAAGCAGCCAAGATGATGATGGGAACTCGGCTGTCTCCTCCTCTTTCCTCCCCGCTCAGGTTTCCGACATCGCTAGAGGTATCGGATCCCTGTTTATGCTCTGCGTTCTGTGTGTTCTTGAGAACCTACATATCGATCTGGTATCCGCCCGCATTCTCTGTTTTGCTTCGCAATGTTGTTGCAATCTGTCGTGCAGCTGATCGAGTCGAAGCAGAAAGAAGGGAGCGCCGATTACGTGGGGAAGGCGATAGCGATGAAGTATCAGATATGCTTCTTGTTTGACATTGACTATCAAAGGCTCCCTCCTTATTGGCTTTCCATTTTGGTTAGTTTTCTTTTACGTTGCTGAATGTGGCGCTTCTGTCAGCGATGAGGGCGAGGCGAGGGATCAGGCGGCGAAGAGGGGCTCGACCGAGGTGGCGACGACGTGCAAGAGGAGCGACGGGAAGGGGTGGCACTGCAGGAAGGCGGCGGTCGACGGCCGTCCTTACTGCGAGCACCACCTCTCTCTGCTGCGATCGCGCACCGCCGTGTCCTCGTCCAGCCTGAAGATCAAGAAGACAAAGAAAGAGCACAAGATCAAGGAGAAGGCAGCCGCGGCCGAGACATGGAACAGCAGCGGAGCTAAGCGTGGAGAGTGCAATGGCGGTGATGGGAATGAGATCGGTGGGGCTGTTCTCGACGCCATTAACTGATCATTTCTTTCTGGATTTGGGCGAGTTAGGAAGCCCATTGCAAACCGGCGAGATGGGAAAGATATGAATAAAAAGCAACGGAAAAATTCCTTTTTTTGTCTCTCTCTCTTTCGTTTTTACTATTATTATTATTCGGTAAATTTCATGAATTACTTATTTCGGAAGGATACTGCAAAACGGCAGCATCAGCGAAGGAGGAAGTTATTCCCGGGACCACAGTCATTTCGTAAACGTGGCGCTACTATTCGTTGCGGGGAGGCGGCGTAAAATGTGCTCCCTGTCCTGCTCGATACATTTGATCTGGCAGTGTCTGGAACTGATCCCCTCCGTTGTTACCAAACTACTCACGGAGCTCACTAGCTCAGTGACAGCTAGTCGGTGTAGTGAGGAGGAGCGGGAGCTTGTGCATGGCACCGAAACCGCCGACGCGGTGGGCTAAGCACCGATCGCGCAACCGGCCAATGCGGTCCTATCCCGCCAATTCTGTTTTGATTCCATCGCAAAAGATGATTTCAAACTATCTATCTAAATATTTTCGGATAATAGGATCGGTCTGATTTTACGGTATAAATTATGATTTTGCAAACTATGATAGTACCTTCCTACAATCTGATAAGATTATTTTCAGGCAACAAGCAATTTAGCATTGTTTTTGTTGAATTCAGGAACATCGTACGTGAATCATTTTCTTCATACATTAGCTATATTCAATAATAAAAATAAAGGGGACAAAACACACAGAAAGATGGCAATCGAAATTCAAGTCACTAAAAATGTTAAACTCACTGCTCTATTCTCTAAATGGTCCAATGGATCCGTTTTAACTGTTAAATTAATTGTGAATCCTAATCTTCATGGATTCTATATATAAACTGCTAGAGAATTCGAAATAGGAAATCAATCCTCAACATGAAGATTTAGTCTCATAAAAAATATGACATAACAAAATTAAATATAGAAACAATGACAATGAAACCCGATTGTAACGGAAGAGTCATTGTCGTAAAGTATCATCTTCTCGATCCCGAAATCGTGTGGAAGAAGAAGAAAAGAGATTTTCCTTCGGAATTAGGACGACAACTCCTAACTTTCTACTTCAATGGGGAACGCAGAAAATTATCCATTCTAATCCAATTGATACCAAACCCTTATAAAAAAAAACCGTATCCGTTATCAATTCATAGATATTGACAATACAGATTTGGGATTTTATACACATGAAGTCTATATTTAATAACCAAAATTCAATAAACTTAAGTCGGATCATAAAACAGATTTAGTTTTTAAACTGGATAAATTCATACACTGATACACTAACAAATCACATGTTAGGCCGCCTAGGGAAATAAAATCCACCTCTTGCTCACCGCTGCAAATCGCCACGCCTCAAAGAATCACTGCAAATCCTAGAAATGAAGTGGGCACCTATTAATAGGCAAGAAGGTTTCAAATTTAGGTGTGGCCGTCTCAATTCTCAATTTATAATTCAGTTAATGATGATACGCTTCCATTTATCAAATTGAATAAAAGATTGCATATCACAAGGAGAGCAAGTGTTGAAAAATTAAGTGCAGCAGTTGGAGATGATGCCATTTATACAAAGTCAAAAGAAAACACGAATACTATGATCAAGAACAGAACAGAACAGAACATCACCTCCCTGCAATAACAACGGACCTAAGAATATCCATCATTTAAATACAACAACAACAACAACAACAAAGCCTTATCCCACTAGGTGGGGTCGGCTATATGGATCCTTTTACGCCATTGAGTTCTATCCCCTACTATATCATCATCTAGATTTAAATAAAATTTATCTTGTTTTATTGTTGCCAACCAAGTCTTTTTTGGTCTTCCTCTCCCTCTTTTAATGTGCGTATTTATCATAGTTTCACATCGTCTAACAGGGGCATTTATTGGTCTTCTAAGTACATGTCCGTACCATCTCAAACGTGTCTCCCGAAGTTTTTCTTCAATAGATGCAACTCCGACTTTCTCTCTAATACTCTCATTCCTTATTCTATCCATCCTCGTATGTCCACACATCCACCTTAACATCCTCATCTCTGCAACTTTCATCTTTTGCTCATGTGCTCGAGTCATAGCCCAACATTCAGCACCATATAACATAGCAGGTCTAACTGCCGTTTTGTAGAACTTCCCTTTAAGTTTTAGAGGTACTTTACGATCACATAAGACACCCGATGCTAATCTCCATTTCAACCATCCTGCTTGTATTCTATGTAAGACATCTCTCTCAATTCCTCCATCACTTTGCAAGAACGATCCTAAATACTTAAAGTTCTCGATTTTAGACAACTCATCATCTCCTATCTTAACAATTGTTTCACTACGTCTAGCATTGCTAAACTTAAATTCCATATATTCAGTCTTTACTCTACTAAGCCTAAAACCTTTCATTTCTAGAGTTTCCCGCCAAGATTCTAGTTTAGCATTTACTCCTTCACGTGTCTCATCTATCAAAACAATATCATCTGCAAACAACATGCACCATGGCACTGTATCTTGAATGTGCCTAGTGAGTTCATCCATGATTAGTGTAAAAAGATAGGGACTTAAAGCTGATCCTTGATGTAACCCTATCCTTATTGGAAATGCTTCAGTCAATCCACCTAAAGTCTTCACTCTAGTCGTTACATCTTCATACATATCTTTAATTAGGTCAATATATGTTACGCTAACGCCTCTCTTTTCTAGAATTCTCCATATAATTTCTCTTGGTACCCTATCATAAGCTTTTTCTAAATCAATAAATACCATGTGTAGATCTTTCTTTTGCTCCCGATATTTTTCAATTAATTGCCTAAGAAGATGTATAGCTTCTATTGTCGACCTTCCAGGCATGAACCCAAATTGATTTTCGGTTACCGTGGTCTCCTTCCTCAATCTTTTTTCTATTACTCTTTCCCAAAGTTTCATGGTATGACTCATTAATTTAATACCCCTATAGTTTGCACAATTTTGTATGTCTCCTTTGTTCTTATATAAGGGAACTAGACTACTTACCCTCCATTGATTAGGCATTTTTTTTGTTTTCAATATTAAATTAAATAATTTTGTAAGCCATTCAATACCTTTTTTCCCTAAACATTTCCATACCTCTATTGGGATATCATCCGGTCCCACGGCCTTTCCATTTTGCATCCCTTTCAAAGCTTGTTCTACTTCTGAAGTTTGAATTCTCCGATGAAAATTAAAATTTCTATACTCATTTGAAATACTTAAATTGCCTAAGTCAAGTTGGTCCCCTAAACTTTCATTAAAAAGTTGATGAAAGTAAATCTTCCACCGCTCTTTTATTTCGCTATCATTTACTAGTACTCTATCGCATTCATCTTTAATACATCTTATTTGACTAAGGTCTCTTGTTTTCCTTTCTCTTGCTTTAGCTATTTTATAAATGTCTCTTTCCCCTTCTTTTGTATCTAAATTTTGATATAATCGTTCAAAAGTTTTATTTTTTACTTCATTCACTGCTTTCTTAGCCTCTTTCTTGGCTATTGTATATTTTTTTAAGTTTTCCTCGTTCTTACAAATATATAATTCCTTATAAGCTATTCGTTTTTCTTTCACTTTCTCTTGTACTTTCTCATTCCACCACCAAGATTCCTTCCTTGGTGGTGCATGCCCCTTTGACTCACCGAGTACATCCTTAGCTACTATTTTCAACTTTGATACCATCTTATCCCATGTCGTATTAGAGTCGCTATATATTTCATCTAATGCTTGTATTCCTACCTTCTCCTTCAATATGTTTTGCTTCCCATCCTTTAACTTCCACCACTTAATTCTAGGAGTCGTGTATATTTTTCCTCTATTGATATTATAACTAAGGCGTATATCTAACACTACTAATCTATGTTGGGTAGTTAAGCTTTCTCCAGGGATAACCTTACAATCTTTACAAATCTTCCTATCTCTCTTCCTAACCATAAAATAATCAATTTGTGATTTATTATTCCCACTTTTGAATGTGATCAAGTGTTCTTCTTTTTTCTTAAAAAATGTATTAGCTAGTATAAGGTCATATGCTATCGCAAAATCCAATATAGTTTTTCCTTCTTCATTTCTTGTTCCAAACCCATAACCCCCATGTACTCTCTCATATTCTTCATTTTTCGCTCCGACATGTCCATTTAGATCGCCTCCTATTAAAATCATTTCATTTGGCGGAATGTTTTGTAATACCTCATCTAAATCGCTCCAAAATCTTGATTTAGTTTCTTCATCTAATCCTACTTGAGGTGCATATATGCTAATTACGTTCACAACTTCTTTCGCCACTACTATCTTGAGAGCTATAATTCTATCCCCCTTTCTAACTACACCAACAACTTCATCTTTTAAAGAACTATCTACAAAAATACCCACTCCATTTCTTGTTTTACTCTTTCCTGTATACCATAACTTAAAACCCGAGTTCTCTATCATTTTTGCCTTCTCACCTACCCATTTTGTCTCTTGCACACACAAAATACTAATTTTTCTCCTAATCATTGTATCTACTACCTCCATTGTTTTACCAGTGAGAGTTCCTATATTCCATGTTCCAAATCTGAGACTATTACTTTTCTTATAATGTTTATTCTTAGTCCACCTATGGTGTGAGAACTCTTGCCTATTTAACACTACACCCAAGTTCTCATGGAGATGTAGCGGTCCTTGCCGAGACGTTACAGTCGGACCCTGCAACGCGAACCCTTGCATATTTAGCACTACACCCGGGTTCTGGAGATGTAGCGGTCCTTGCCGAGACGTTACAGTCGGACCCTGCAACGCGTTCCTTCCGGGGAACATCCTAGCATTAGCATAATACTTTAATGGATCCATTCATTGAGTATTTGCCATAGTTTTTTTTACGCTGGCTGGCAACCTAACGCAACCCT
Organism: Boesenbergia rotunda; assembly: GCA_024364735.1. NCBI lineage: Eukaryota > Viridiplantae > Streptophyta > Magnoliopsida > Zingiberales > Zingiberaceae > Boesenbergia > Boesenbergia rotunda. The sequence goes on along the minus strand of JAGFNQ010007208.1, from coordinate 196,216 downwards.
CCTCCTTTATCCGGGCTTGGGACCGGCCATGACTAGGTCGTCACAGGCGGAGTTAATATCCATCATTTAAATGAATCTTTATATTTACTTTCTCATTTATTTTAATGATCGATAAAAAATTTCTATAATATCGGATTGATCATTTTCTAGATTAGTCGATTACAAAAATTGAATACCTAATTACAAAAAAAAAAGAAAAGAATATCATTGTATCACCATCCCGAAATAATGATGCAATGATATATCTTTGAAATGATTAATCAAACATCTACGAATTGAATCTTAGTTGAAACATACTGCATACATTTAAAGATCGAAGCACTAAATACTTGAAATGTCTACAGAATATCTAAAAATAAGTTTATTTTTGCTACATCACAAATTATAAATCCACTAAGAACATCCCCAATTATAAACTTAAAAAAATAAATTTATTTTTTCTTCATTCATTTCATATATCATTTTATAAATTTCACTTTAAATTTTTTTTATTTTAATAATTAAATAATTTTTATAATTTAAATATAGTATTTTCAAAAAATATATAAAATATATTTAATAATAGATTTAAAATGAAGATTTATTTTTTAAATCCGACAATTTAATCCCTATTGGGATCTCCTAATAAGCGGTTTGCAAAGACAGCATACAAATGATATGTTGTAATCGTTATTTGGTAGTTTTTATACATGATAATAATTATGGACTATTATATATGATATAAATTTTAAATTCACCTTTAATAAAAAGACATGTCCCTGTCCTGCTCGAGACATTTGATCTTGCAGAGTTTTGCGCTGAGCTGCTCTGATCGTGGAGCTGTCGGTCAATGCCCTCCGTTGTCTTTACCAAACTACTCACGAGCTCAGTGACTGCTAGTCGGTGTGGTGAGGAGGAGCGGGAGCTTGTGGATGGCACCGAAACCGCCGCCGCGGTGGGCTAAGCACCGATCGCGCAACCGGTCAATGCGGTTCCTCATCCTACTCGGGACCGCCGCTGCGTTCATCCTCCTCCTCCTCTCCCTCCGCGCCACCGCCGCCCTCCTCCGTCTAGCCAATTCCCTCGGCCGCCAGTGCACGCCGCTTCCTCCGGGATTCCCCACTGAAGACGCGGCGAGCCCGTCCCGACGGATCGCTATGGTTAGCCTCTCCGACGAGGGCGCGGGCGGCCCGCAACGGCGGCGCCGGGCCTTCCAAGGGTTGAGGGCGGCGGCGCAGGGAAACAAGCAGGCGTACGCGACGCAGATGGGGTATCGGTACATTGATGCAGGGGATCTGGTGGATCGTAGCCGTCCGCCGAACTGGAGCAAGATCCTGGCAGTTCGAGCGCACCTCCCTCACTACGATTGGGTCTTTTGGAACGACGCTGTGAGTAGACTCCGGCCACTGTAGCGAATGTTTGAAAAGACATTTCTGGAACTACTCGTTTTACTTCATTCTTGTGCTTGTTTCCCTGTGCCTTCAGGACACATTGGTGACGAACCCGAATATGTCATTAGTATGATCTGTTTGAATTTATCTTTGGTACAAAATTATTATTTCAATAGACTTCTATGTAAAATAAATTTGATATTTATGGGATATATACAGGAGAATGTTCTGCTCGCAGCAATTGGTCACAGAGACTTCCACGCATCACCGGATTTGGTGATAACAAAGGACTTCAATGGAGTAAATTCAGGTACTTTTTTTTTTCCTTTTTCAAATTTCCTTCCATCTCTCAAGTTTTGACTTAGCAAGATTTCCCAATTTCTGCAATAGGTATGTAAAGAACATACATGTATCCTTTTGTTTCTGCCACCACGAATTTGGAAACTGACCGTTCTTGTATGTTTTAGATGAACCTAAAAAAGCCAAGTGTTTGTAGAGGAAATTTTATTTGAAGAATTATAATTATCATAAGAGAACATTTTTTTCCCCCATAGTTTGTTACTTGCTTGGGATAAATCTTCTAAAAGATTGCAAGGGGGAAGAGGATGTTGCCAATAGCATCATTATTGGACCTATAAAAGATTCCTTAAAACTGTTATGGAAAAAATCAAATCAATTACTCAGGCAGTCCCCTCAACTATCCATTATTATTCAATATGGAATATGACAAGTGTATTATTTATGTATATTTAAGTCCACAATAATGGAAACTCAACTTGTTTAATACTAGAAAATTTGTGAGCTCCTTAAGGATTCTATTAGCAAGATCATGATAATGTGGATCGTTTATTTGTAGGGGAATCTACCCAAAATAAGAGACCTTTATTTGGAACTTTCTTGAGGTACCCTAGAATTCAAAGTTGCTTCTCAATGTTCATGACATGAAGGTTATAGAAATTGATTCATCATATTAATTGTAATGTTATGTTGTATAACTGTACTGTTGTTCAGTTTTCCTACAAGACTTTTGTATTTTTCTGGGATTTAACAGTCATTCCTCCTATCCTAGTGCTAATGTGGTGTTAAGATCCGCAAGTGTGTCAATACATTTTGCCCTTGACATGCCAGACCTTTCAAACATATCAACTACATACTTTCGTTGGCAGATATAAATAATATCCTTTATACCAAGGAATTAACTGAGTCTACCTAGGCCTTTAGTCAGAAAACTTTGATATAGTGACGGCTTCAATTATATGATCATATAAAATCATCACCAGCGATGATAATATCGTGCATATAAACAATAGGGAAACGCTGCCTGATAAATGCAATAACATATTAAGTGATTTGTCATGGTCCTAGTCATGCCATACTGAGTAGATCGATTTGAACTTCCAAGCCAAGCCCTTAGAACTTGCTTCGACTGATATAATGGTTTCTTTTCACCTTGAACTCTAGGTCAGCCTCCCTTGAGCAATAAACTCTGAAGGTTACTCAGTAATATCAGAACTTTCTCGGTAATATCACCATGGAGGAAGGCATTCTTGATGCTGATTTGATGAAGAGGTCAATGAAAAGCCGTTGCCATGGTGAGAAAGAGACAAACTAAAGTGATCTTGGCCATTTTGGAAAATGTGTCGAGTTAATCTGCACCATAAATATGAGTTCGTGCTTTAGCCATTAGGTGGGCTTTCAACTGGTATACACTGCCAATTGTAGAGTAATTGCATTCCACATAGATTTTCATGGAAGGTAAAGAAAATACAAAAGGACATTTCTAAGAACTAACTATGAAGCTAAAGATGGAAAAAGGTATAATATTTAGATGACAATGACACAGGATAAAAAAAATAGAAATACATTTTTTTAGTACCTTGATTGAAACAAAGAAGAGCTAAATTAGAAGCATGTTTGTGACTGTGGTAGATGGCTCTAAGGCTAGAGAGTCACTAGGAAGTGCTAGAGCATGCTTGTGTCTTGGTCTTCAACTGTACACCTGCAGAGGAGGTTGGTCCAAAATGGGGTTTCAGTAGTAAGAGTCATGAGAAATGACAATGAGAAAAGAATAAGAACATTATCCTTTATTGACTTAGATGGAGAGGGCGAAGAGATAAAGATCAAAGTCAACGCTAAGAAAAGTCACATAAGACAATGCGCCTCGCCTTTGGAGAGTGGGAGTAATAGACTTTTTGAGACGAAAATAATCAAGAAATACACACTTGACTAAGCAAGGAGATAACTTATCTTGTGTAGAAGATCCTAGATGTGCAAGGTAGGCAAATTGAATACCTATAAAGGGAGAGAATATATAGCATCCTTGGAAAAAGAAAGCATATAAGGAATTTGGTCGTGAAGAGTGAAGGATGACACCCTATTTGTAAGATCACACACAACAAAAAGTGCATCACCGTATAAAGAAAAAGGGGTGTGCATAAATATAGGAGTAATGTATGAGCAATGTCAACTATGTGAATTCGTCTTCCGTGTTTCACTGATTTGTTACAGTTTTATGTTGACAGAAAGTTTAGTGAAGAATATTATGACTCAAAAGAAATAAGAGAAATACTCTAGCATTATCACTGCAAAAAACTTTAGAGGACACACCAATTTGGCTTTCAGTCTTGATATAGAAGAAGAAAATACAAAGAAAAATTTCCTCTTTCATTAGGAAACACCATGCCAATTACGAATAGTCATCAATGAAAAGTACAATGTACTTAAACCAAGAATGGTTTCGACCCCATATATTATAATGAATCAAAACAAAGGGTGTAGATGCGCGCTTATGGATACTATTAGAGAACAAGAACCTAGTTTTAATTGTAAGGAGTGTTTTTTGTTCCAAGCTTCGATATATGTTCCAATTTGATGGATATGTTCAAACCTGTAGAACAACTCCATCTATGTCTCATGCATGATCTAAGTTACCTTATAAAGAAATGATTATGGTAACTCAATATCCTCTTTTCAAAAAAATAAAATAAAATAGGAGGATATCCAACAAAGATATCCTTATTTTTATGCTTTTGACTCAAGTTTATGTTGAATGGAGGGTTGAATATCATACACCATCTGTCCAAACTATTAGGAAGAGATTTAGGAGTCCAGCTTGAGAGTGGGTACCTATAAGCAAGGTTTAAAATTTCGACCCGTGTTGAAGTTTCGGTCCCAGACCAAAACGATACAGTTTCGGTATCGTATCGTGACGTGCCGATATGGTTTCGATATATATATATATAATATTTAAAAATGAATTGTATATTAATGTAGTGCAATTTACAACATAATTTTTTCAAAATTTTAATAAAAATATGTATTAATAATATAAAGTAGAGATTTAGGTATGATAATATTCATGATTCCAAATCTCAAATCAATTTTGATTTTAAGATAAAAAAATTATCTATAATAATTATATAAATTAATCCTAGTTTATATATAATAATTATATTAATTATTAATTTATATAATATATTTATAATTTATAAATATTCTAAAGAATATATATTAAATATTTTAGTTTATATATGTATAGTTTATATTGCATATAAAAATTAAATTTATTTTAAAAATTTATATATTTTTTAATTTTTTAACAATTAAATTTTTTAGAATTATTTATAAAATTTTAAAATTATTTTAAATATTTTTATAAAATTTTTATATATTTTTAATTTATAAAATGATTTAAAGTTTGATTTTAAAAGTATTTTAAATTATATAATTATATATTATTTTGTACTTGATTTTTTATATTATAAATGAAAATAATAAAATAATAATATTATATATTATAATCATATTAATTAATTAATCGTTTATTTAATTATTATTAATTTATATAATATATAATTATATTTTATATAATAATTAATTAAAAAATAGAAATTAGAAATTTTATATATAATTTATGGTTTTAATAAATCCAACTTTTCCTCCCTTTAATATACCCAACCCGCTTCTCCTCCTCGCGCCGCCGCCCTCGCCTCACCTCTTCCTTCGCCTCCGCCTTCACCTCCAGTTAATCGCTTCCTCCTCAGCCTTCGCCTCTGCCTCCCGGTTCATCTCCAAATCTGTTACTTCTGTTGGTGCCCCGGTTAGTTTTGATGTGATCCACCAAGTTAGTTGGGTCCTGTTGGTTTACTGATCCCTCTGCTAAGTGTGCAGGAGCTTAGGTACGGAGGAAGTCGAGCGTAAGACGTGGCGGACGAGAAGGATTGCGCGGGAAAACGAGCCGACGGGCTCGGTGCAATCCGAGGGACGCGGAAGCTACGGAAGAGTACGCCGGTGGAACGAGAAGGATGTGCGCGACGTCCGAGGGACGAAAAGCCGGGAGGAAGTATGCTCGAGGGGCGAAAGGCCGAAGTCGGGTTCGGGTGAGCCTAACTCCGGTTGGCCGGAAATCACCCAGAAGACGAGTGCTCTCTCTTTTTATTTCTTAACCGTCTATTCACCCCCCTCTAGCCGGACCAACCCGATCCTACAAGTGGTATCAGAGTCAGGTTGCCGCAGAAGGACTAACCGCCAACTGCAGCAAATCTCAAGAAGATGGTTGGACCAGTGATATACCCGCCTAAGTTTGAGGGGGAGTTCACGGCATGGAAACGGAAGATGCAGGTATTTTTTGTTACTGATTATGAGTTATTAATTATTATGAAAAATGGCTATGCAGCTCCAAAAGATAATGAAGGAAAGATCAAGGATCCTGACTCCTGGAATAAGAAGGAGCAAGTAGACGCAGTTGCTAACGGAAAGGCAGAATTCCATCTGCTGACCGTCCTCCCAGAGCAAGATGTCAACCGGATCGGTAAGTACGAATCGGCGAAGGAACTTTGGGAAAAGTTTCTCGAACTGCACGAAGGCACCTCGGAGGCAAAGCTGGCGCGACGAGATGTTCTTCGAAACCGACTAACAAATCTCCGGATAGAAGATGGAGAATCTGTTGCGAGATTGCATGCTAAGGTAAAAGAACTAATCACAAGCCTCGAAAATCTCGGAGAAACGGTGACCAACCGCGATGCACAAAGGTATGCGCTAAACGCATTTCCGAGAACCCCGGAATGGACCTCGATAATCGACGCATATTATATTTCAAAAGATTTAGAGGTAAGTACGTTAGAACAGTTATTTTCTATTCTAGAACTTCATGAATCTCGTTTTGTAGAAAAGAACAGAAAAGCAGACAACGTTGCACTGAACACAAGGAAGATCCAACTCGACGAAGAATCTTCAGCAGACGATGAAGAAACAGCACTAGCGGTAAGAAAGTTGTATAAATTCATTAATACTAATCGCTCTAAAAAGGTGCAGAGAAAGAAGAAACGCACGATCCGATGTTACAACTGCAACGAGGAGGGACACCTAAAAGATCAGTGCCCCAAACTCAAGAACCAGCCAAAGAAGAAAAAGGCACTAAAAGCTATCTGGGACGAGACTTCGTCAGATGAATCGGAAGCCGAAGAATTCGTTGGACTTGCACTGATGGCAAGTCACCAAGATGAAGATGAAGAAAGTACCTCGGAAGAAAGTAGCAACGAAGGGGAAATCCCTAACTTCGAAACTGACCCGGTAAGTGAGGTATGCCTACTTCCACCTGCTCGAATTTACTCTATACTAAAATCTATGCTAAAGTCGATGAATAAATTAGAAATAGCAAACTCTGAATTAAAAGAAAAATTAGTCACTCCATGCTCATCTGATCTATCTGACCAACTGAAAATAGAGAATGAAAATTTAAAAAATTTAGTAGAAAAATTAGAAAATGATATTGCATGTTTAAGAACTAAAAAGAATTTTTATCCTGAAAATTTGAATTGATATGTTAAAAATCACAGGGGTCAATTTAGAAAAGTGACCAAGAACTATATTCCTCCTAGATTTTTAATTAACCCTGTAGATAGGAACTTATTTTGGGTTCCAAAGTCTATTTTAAGTTGATTATTTTTCTTTCTATTACATATGCGCTTAATTATCTGACATTTTTTTTATTAGGAAATTTAGTTTGATTAATTGTTACTAAATAAAAATTGTATCTCTAACTTTTCCAAATGCATAATTTTGTTGTCTATCTACGAAGAATTTTTTTTTTTAACACGTTTCGAATTTTCATGATTTTATGTTCAAAATTCGAATTTTAAATATTAAAAATAGAAAACAAAGTTATTTTCTCAGATCTGATTTTTTCCATGATTTAGATATAATTAAAAGAATTTAATAAAATTTTTATTTCGAATATTTGAAGCAATTTTGAATTTTTAAATATTTTTTCTTCAAAATTCTATTCTGTTGGGTTTTAATTTATTTTTAGACTTGTTGATCGAATTTAAGATTAAAAAATTTTTTTTACAACCCCATATACCTATCATCGTTGTATACAAAATATTTCAGATTTTTAATTGATTTTCTGTAAATATTTTACTAAATTCAGATTTTGATTTAAAAAAAAAAATCGATAGAAGGATATTCTGACCAGATCCAAATTTTTAGAATCTTTACATCAGATGTTGAATCTGTCAATTTTTTTTTTAAATTTTATAAGTCAATTTTAGAATTTTAAAAATTAAATTTCGAATTACTAAATCAAAAGGTGTTTGATATTAATATTTTTCCTTTCCCTAGTTTCTTTCCCTATTTTTGCTGTGATCAAAGGGGGAGAGTAGCCTGAAGTTCAGGGGGAGATGATAGTTTTGCATGTCAATATTTTGCATGTCAATATTTTTTCCCATGCTTAACTGCTTAATTTAGTTTTACTAAATTCCTTATTTTTTGGTTTAACCCTAATTGAACTTGGATTGATAAGTAGCCTGAAATTCAGGGGGAGATGATAGTTTTGCATGTCAATATTTTTTCCCATGCTTAACTGCTTAATTTAGTTTTACTAAATTCCTTATTTTTTGGTTTAACCCTAATTGAACTTGGATTGATACACATCAAAAAGGGGGAGATTGTTGGTGCCCCGGTTAGTTTTGATGTGATCCACCAAGTTAGTTGGGTCCTGTTGGTTTACTGATCCCTCTGCTAAGTGTGCAGGAGCTTAGGTACGGAGGAAGTCGAGCGTAAGACGTGGCGGACGAGAAGGATTGCGCGGGAAAACGAGCCGACGGGCTCGGTGCAATCCGAGGGACGCGGAAGCTGCGGAAGAGTACGCCGGTGGAACGAGAAGGACGTGCGCGACGTCCGAGGGACGAAAAGCCGGGAGGAAGTATGCTCGAGGGGCGAAAGGCCGAAGTCGGGTTCGGGTGAGCCTAACTCCGGTTGGCCGGAAATCACCCAGAAGACGAGTGCTCTCTCTTTTTATTTCTTAACCATCTATTCACCCCCCTCTAGCCGGACCAACCCGATCCTACACCTTCTTCCTTTGCTCCTTCCTCCTTCCTTCTGTTGTGCGCACGTGACGCGCAACAATTTCGCGTGATGCGTAATTATTCACGCGAAATTGTTGCGCCTCCTGTGCCGGTGCCGGTCCCGTGTCAAAACAGTAAGTTTTGTGAGTTTTGAGCAATACGATACAAGATTTCTTTCCTTGCTTATACGAATACTGAAAGTTGTGCAAAAGTCTACTTTTGAGGGCCAACCAATCAATGAGGAAAGAGGTAGTTAGAGTAGCCAATAATAATTGGTCAGGAATACATTTTTGCATCAAAATTAGTTTTGGCCATGTTTCCTATACATGATGGTGAAGTTGATGGATGATAATTGGAAAATGAGTGGCTTAAACAAAAGACACATATCCTGCCTTTTATTTACATCCACACTTTTTTTTTAACTTTCATCCATCTACTTTTCCTTCAATGTAAGGTCTGGATGCCAGCCTCCCAGCTAATGCCCTCTAGTGCGTGTGTGGTTATCCGGGGAGTGATCCACTGAAGGATTCTTGGATTAGTCATCCTTAGCGGTGGATACCAAGTAAATCGGTACTGTTAGCATTGCTTTCTTGTTGTTAGTTTTATTCTTTTGTATTTCCGCTTGCATAACTAACAACGTAGGAAGAAGAAGATTCGAAAATTGCTATTCACCCCCCTCTAGCAACCGTACACGATCTAACAAATATAACTCATATAAAGTTTCATATTATGCACACAATGGGTCGGCCCAAAGGAAGACACATTGTGTGGCTAATTAAAGGTTTAGTTATATCAGAGAGTGCCGCTAACAAATTATATTTTAATCTACACATTAAAATGCAATGTTGTATGTGGTATCTCATAAGGAGCCCATTTATATGCATTTAAAATTTTATTTATTTGCATAATTTTATTATATATATGTTCTTGGCTTTAGTTAAATCGTGAGCTTAAATAATTTTTTTTTTAATTTCAGTGCAATCTGTAACTGCCAACATTAATACCATCCCAACATTAACTGGTTCAAATTTTGCTGAATGGAAAGAATACGTGATCGTAGTCTTAGGCTGCATGGACTTGGACTATGCATTAAGGAATGATCGTCCCGCACCTTTGACCAGTGCTAGCACTATAGAGCAGAGGGCTAAATTTCAGCTGTGGGAGAAATCGAATCGCATGAGTCTAAGCATCATGAAGCTTTCCATTCCGGCACAAATAAAGGGCTCAATAACAGAGAGCGAAGATGCTAGGAGGTTCCTTAACCAATTGGCAGACCGATTCACCTCAAATGAAAAGGTCGAGACTACCACACTTCTTACGAAGTTGGTAACCATGCGGTACAGTGGTAAAGGAAACATAAGGGAGTACATTATGGAGATGTCCAATATAACGGCAAGTCTGAAAGCACTAAAACTCGATATGTCTGAGAGTATGTTAGTGCATTTCGTCTTGATGTCTCTGCTTGCACGATTCACTCCTTTTAAGATATCGTATAATACTCAAAAGGAAAAGTGGACATTAAATGAGCTTATTGCTCAATGCATGCAAGAGGAGGGGAGACTGAAGATTAAGACATCTGAAAGTGCTCACTTAGCATCTGGTTCTCAAAATGCGAGCAAGAAGCGAAAGAGGATCAATAACAAAGGTAAGGGAAAGCAAACTGCAGATTCTGGAGGCAATGACCATAAGGAGCAAAAGTAGGATAAGGAATCCACTTGTTACTTTTGCAAGAAGAAAGATCATATGAAGAAAGACTGCCTCAAGTACGCCAACTGACGTGTAAAGAAGGGTAAACTTCTCAACCTTGTTAGTTCAGAAGTCAATTTAGCTATTGTACCCATTGACACTTGGTGGATAGATACTGGTGCTATTACTCACATAAGTGTCACTATGTAGGGTTGTCTTAGGAGCCGACTTCCACTTGATGGTGAAAGATACATCTATACGGGGAATGGAAAAAAGCTGCATTAGAGGCTATTGGTGTTTTTAGGCTTTATTTAGGAACTGATGTTTATTTGGATTTGGAGAATACATTCATTGTACCGTTTTTCAGACGAAACTTAATTTCAATTTCTTGTTTGGACAAATCAGGTTATTCTTGTTCATTTGGAAATGAAATGTTTAGATTTTCTATAATTTAATTTTGATTGGTAATGGTTCCTTGGTTAATAAGCTTTATAAATTAAACACCTTTACTCCTACGATTGACAACGTAATAATGCATAGTGTAGGTACGAAACATAAATTGACCAACGAGAATTCTTCTATGTTGTGGCATAGGCGTTTAGGACATATATCCAAACAACGCCTAGAAAGGTTAATGTCACATGGAATTCTTGATTCCCTTGACATGTCAGACTTTGATGTCTGCATAGAGTGTGTTAAGGGGAAGACAACTAACAAAAGGAACAAAGGGGCTAACCGTTGTAGTGATGTTTTGGAGCTAATACATACGGATATTTGTGGACCATTCCCTAAGTCATCTTGGAATGGACACACATATTTTATTAGCTTTATACACGACTATTCTAGATTTGGCTATCTGTACCTTATTCATGAGAAGTCGCAATCTTTGGACATGTTCAAAATTTTCAAAGCCGAAATTGAACTTCAACTAGGTAAGAAAATTAAAACCGTCCGATCCGACCGTGGAGGGGAATATTACGGTCGATATGATGGATCAGGTGAACAACGTCCAGGACCTTTTGCAAATTACCTTGTGAATGTGGGATTGTGCCTCAGTATACCATGCCTGATACACTCAGTCAGAATGGTGTAGCTGAGCGTCGCAATCGGACCCTAAAAGACATGGTGAGAAGTATGATGACTTTCACTTCTCTACCGGAGTCTTTATGGGTGAGGCATTCAAGACTGCAGTTTATCTTCTCAATAGAGTACTTAGTAAGACAGTAACTAAAACCCCATTCGAGATGTGGACGGGTAGAAAGCCTAGCATTAGGCATTTACACGTCTGGGGTTGTCCAGTTGAGGCTAGGCGTTACAAGCCTAATGAAAAGAAACTGGACTCAAGAACTTTTAGTTGCAATTTTGTAGGTTACTCTGAGAGATCAAAGGGGTATAAATTTTATGATCTATCTAATAGATCCTTCTCCGAAACAGGAAACGCCAAGTTTATTGAGGACAGTGGGAGCGATAAAATCAGGAAAGTATCTTTTGAGGAAAGCATTGGCAATCCTCCTATGGTCACTACTAGTGCAATCAGTAGTGGTATGATGACCATACCACACATTATGAATATTGCACATCCAGTGAGCGTAGTGAACCAAGATATTCCCATGACATCTCCAATGCAATTAGAGGAACCTACCACTGAAATTGAAGTATTACCTTATATTGATGAGTAAGTACCTCAACCGCCTCAAACACAAGTGCCCTTAAGGCGATCCACAAGGGAACGGAGAAGCACGAATTCTCGTGATTATGTTTATCTCCAAGAGCATGAGTTTGATATAGGGTTGGAAAGTGATCCTACATCTTTCCAAGAAGTCAAACAATGCTCTAACCCTAAAGGTGGATTAACGTCATGCAAGAAGAGTTAAAGTCTATGACAGACAATGACGTTTGGGAACTTGTCGAATTGCTTGAAGGTTCGAAACCCGTTGGTTGTAAATGGATATTTAAAACCAAGCGAGATTCGAAGGGTAATATCGAAAGGTACAAGACTCGTTTTGTTGCCAAGGGATTTATTCAAAAGGAAGACATTGATTATAAGGAGACTTTCTCACCTGTGTCGACGAAAGACTCCCTTAGGGTAATCATGACACTTGTAGCTCATTTTGATTTGGAGCTACATCAAATGGACGTAAAAACTGCATTCCTCAATAGAGACATAGAGGAGTCTATATATATGGTGCAACCGGAGAACTTTGAGTCCTCGGACTCAAAGCACCTAGTATGTAGATTAAAGAAGTCCATTTATGGTTTAAAGCAGACGTCCCGTCAATGGTACCGGAAATTTGATCAAGTGGTTACCTTATTTGGATTTAAAGAGAACCCCGTTGATCAGTGCATATATGTCAAGTTCAGTGGGAGCAAGTTTGTTATACTTGTTTTGTACGTGGATGATATATTGCTTGCGAGCAATAATAAGGGTTTACTGCATGAAACCAATGTTGGATCGAGAGAAACGATAGAGGGGGGGTGAATATCGTAAATCGTTCGGATTAGAGTTAGAGAAATTATGCAGCGGAAGAATTAAACACAAAACGCGAACACAAGATCTTTTACTTGGTTCGGAGTCGCGGTCGGCTCCTACTCCAAGGCCCACGGTCGTTGACCGTTTACTGCGGACAATACTATAATCGCGCAAACCAGTTTACAAAAGAATGATTACAATGATAGTGCAATAAAAGAAAATGGCTCTTCGTTACCGACGTCCGGTGTGGAATGTATCTCGGAGCAGAGGGACGTCGTCGACGCTTGTATCTCGAGTCGGGAGGTTGCCGGAGCAGAGCGCGAGAGTAGAAGAGCGTGAAAGCGTTGGAGAACTTGATTGTTTAGAAGCCTTGGCGTTGGGTGCTATTTATAGCACTTCGGGGCGCCCTGGACGTCGGGGGCGCCCCCCCACGTGTCACCCAATTCGAGCTTGTCTCGGTCAACCTCTATTCCACTCGAATAGGGCTAAGGTTTGACACTGGGGGCGCCCTGGTTGACTCCTTCAGCGGGCTTCTCGGCTGGATACGTCTTATCCTCTTCGTTGGCTTGAGTGTGGGGCGCCCTGGTGCACGGGGGCGCCCGGGAGCACGGGGGCGCTCGGGAGCACGGGGGTGCCCCGCCCATGAGCTGCCGAAGCACTTCTTTTGCTTCATATATTTTGTATTCACCTTGGGGGCGCCCGGGACACTGGGGGTGACCTGCTCAGCTTCTGCCTCACTCCTTTGAGGCTCTCTGAGCTGCAGACACTCGTTCCTTCGGTCCTGCATCCAGGGTTAGTCCAAAACAACATAAAGCAATAATATGTTAGTTTTATACAGCCTTAGCTGTCTTGGTTCTGACTTTGGGTCTCCAAAATGGAGCCCTAGATCGAGCCGACACCTACTGTTCCCTCGACGGGGAATGCGTCCTCACCTACTTCTCTCGGGAGAATTTACCTGATGCCAACCGGCTCCTCCGGTTGGACTTTTGCCCAGCAGTCCTTCGCTAGGTCTTCAGTACCAAGCAGTCCTTCGCCTGGTGCCCAGCAGTCCTTCGCCAGGTCTTCGGTTCTAAGCAATCCTTCGCCTGGTGCCTAGAAGTCCTTCGCTAGGGCTTTGTATCCTGGCAGTCCTTCGCCAGGTGCCTAGCAGCCCTTCGCTAGGATTTTGTTTCCTGGCAGTCCTTCGCCAGGTGCCTAGCAGCCCTTCGCTAGGACTTTTCCTGTACACTTGAGTAACATCGTTAGATCACCAATAGTACTTAACTTTGAACCCTTTGACAATATCAAAACAAGGTTCGATATGGTGCTTCCTGCACCAACAATCAAGTCATTTCTATCTGGTAAATTTGAAATGAAAGATCTTGGTGAAGCATCTTTTGTTCTAGGCATTCAGATCTGTTGTGATCGATCAGGAGGCATTCTTGGACTTTCACAACAAGCCTATATTGAGAAGGTGCTTATAAGGTATGACATGCAGAACTGTACACCTGGTGACACACCTATGTCAAGAGGTGACAAGTTCAGTTTGTAGGAGTGTCCACGACTTGAACTTGAAATAAAGGAGATGGAACAATTTCTATATGCATCAGCAGTGGGAAGTCTCATGTATGCACAAGTTTGCACTCGACCAGATATAGCATTTGTAGTTGGGATGTTAGGCAGATATGTTAATAACCCAAGATCGTCGCACTGGAAAGCAATTAAAAGAGTGATGCGGTATTTGTAAAGAACTAAAAGACACATGCTCACGTATCGAAGGTCAGATCATCTGGAGGTGATTGGTTATTCAGACTCCGATTTTGCTGGATGCTTAGATAGCAGGAGGTCCACTTCAGGCTATATCTTTATGCTTGCTGGAGGGGCTATTTCTTGGAAGAGCATCAAGCAGACGCTAGTAGCTACTTCTACTATGGAGGCAGAATTGGTAGCATACTATGAAGCATCCAATCACGGTATTTGGCCGCGGAACTTCATCATAGCATTGCATATCGTTGATGGCATTGACAGGCCACTGAGGATCTACTGTGATAATAAAGCTGCAGAACTTTATGCTAAGAACAACTGCAGTTCGTCGAAGTCTAAGCATATCGACATTAAGTTTCTAGCGGTTAAAGAGAGAGTTCAAAGTCGCCAGATTATGGTAGAGCACATCTGCACAAATTCCATGTTGGTCGATCCACTCACCAAAGACTTGGTGCCCAAGGTGTTTCATGCGCATGTTGTGGATATGGGAGTTCTTCTTATGGAAGAAGAACTGATCTAGTGAGAGTCTGTATTTATTTTATTGCTCTATGTTAATAAAGACAAACATTTTATTTTGATTATTGTACGTACTTCAGGTTCGAAATATTAATGGGGATTCATATGTTTGTTTGACACTCTGAACACGATATCATGATTTACTACTGCTGTTTAGTATTTGATGTTTGTAAATATGATACAGATTCCTTTTGGAATCATAAAGTTTGGATCATGATTTGCTGTTGCAGTTTAGCATAAGGTATTTACAAATATGATCAGACTCTTTTGAGTCGCTTTGGACCAGTTGGAAATTGACATGTACTGATCATATTTCATGTAATTTCTACTCTATACATCCGCATCTTGATCTATGTTGTTAATGATATTGGTATTGTGATTATTGTTGGGGCTTGTTACGATCATATACAGTAGCTATGACCTCTTTAGTCCTATACCAATGAAGTTAATGGACCAGATTGTTTATAGGGGTATCTTGTACCCATAAAGTTTGATATCAACTAAAGTTTTGCTTGTATTTATGATACAACTCACATATAGCCCAAGTGGGAGATTGTTGGATATTATTATTATCCCTATTAGGTGAGTTTATTTGTAAGTTGCACATGTAAATACAATCTGAGCCTTTAAAGTGATCTAACTTACGTTTATTGGGTTTCAGATTATTAGTTGCGGGTTCAATGTATAGAACCCTTTAGACCAATCTGTTATTATCTATGGGCTGATAACAGATTGGATTTCTATATAAAGGGGAGGTCCCCAAGGGTTTAGGGATTATCTTGACATAATTTCTTGTTCCCCATTGACAAGAAACTTTACGACGCCGTCAACCCTAAGCCCCTTGGAAGATTCTCCTTCTTTCCGTTGCATTTTCTTCCACAGGGATCAAGCCGAAGACGCCACGACAAAGATGATGGCTAATCAATAAGGTTCTTTGTCTTTCGGTTTATGCCTTTTATTTATGTTATGTCATGATTCGATGAAACAATAGATTCATGCTTATATATATTATGTTTTCTCTTCGAGTTCTTATTTGATTTTCTAGAATTCATGCGGTTAGGAGAAAACACAATGTTCTATCAATTTTTTCAGTTAGCAGATAAACAAAAGATTTGGACTGTAGTATGTTTTTTTTTGTTTTCTTTACATTGCATACTTTGGGACAATCTTTATGGTAGAGTATTGGCAGGGTTAAGGAGAAGATGTGTTCTGCTAATTTCTTTCACAAATGTTTGGTTATGATGTACTCCTATGCCACAAATGTCTTGAAACACATTATTTTCTCTGACCTAAAATTATTGCATAGTTATTCATTTGTCAATACAGAGAAATTTCCTTTCAATGCAAGAGCATTGCATTCATGTTAAACAATTTGGGGCATGGGCAGGTTCAAAATTTATTTAGAACACGGTGATTGCCTATGATGGGCATATGTTTGGTTTATCTAGCAAATGAAAATCCTGAGCTCAATAACATTTTAAAGCAGTAGTTCTTCTCAAATGTTTTTTATATCTCTATCTATTGACAAGGGTAAGATTTTGCATACAATAGATTCGGTCCAATCCTTCCCCCAGGATCCACATTGACGGGAGCTTCATATACTAGGCTACCCTTTTTATCTATTGATAAGGGTCGGATGAATAATTTTCTCATGAGTTTACTCAATCCTCCAACATAGTAAAATAAATGACTTTTATTCACGAAATTAATTTTATCTTCTCTGCCAATTGTCACCATAAGCAACTTACATTTCATATTTTATGAAGGACAAAAATCAAAGGGGTGCCTCTTATTATCAAAATCATCAAAGGAGTGTGCCCCCTTTTGATTTTCATCAAAAGGACAGCCCTAGTCCAACCATAATATATTTTTTTCCATAATACCTTTGTCAAACCAGTTCCATACAACTATACAAGTTCATGAAAAACTTAACAGTTTCATGAAAATTGAACAGCTTGAATCTGTCAGATGATTGAAGGTGGGGATCTTGATGATTAGGTGAGTTTGATGAGGTGGGAGGAGAGCCTTCTGAAAGCCTTGATTGACAAACAAGGTAGGAAGGATGGAGCGCTGAACGATTTCTAGCTGATGACCAAATGAGATTAATAGTGTGGGAGAGGCGCCTTCGATGGACAAGCAAAGATATTGAGCTTGATGGAGTGGAGATTCTGGAAAGAAGGGTTCTCACGAGAGGAAACTAAGGAAAATGAATAAAACTGATGAGATTTATTCTACTATTATAAAATTTGTTCAATGGGGTTATTATGGGGGGACTATGGATTAGGATTGCATTGGGGTGCCCTTTTGATGAAAAATCAAATAAGGGGTAACCCTTCCTTGTTTTTGATAATGAGGGATGCGCCTTTAGTTCTCACTCAAAGAAATTATAAATCAGGAAATTGAGTGCTTATGGATAAACCCAACAAAAAACACAACTTTCAATATTCAACTTTGAGGGCGACACTTTAACTAGCACCCTTTCAACCTCGGAAATTTGAATATGACTTATAACTTGTTGGAAAGCTAAAAGAGTTTAGGGAGCGTTTGATTTGCTTTATTTTCTATTTTCATTTTTTAGAAAATCGTATTTTTTCATTTTTTAAAAAATATTTTTATTTCATTCTCTAATTTTCTAGAAAATGTTATATCTTTTTTTTGAAAAACAAGTCTGAAAAATACAAATCAAACATGTTTTTTAGAAAATCACATTTTCTGTGGAAAATGAAAATAAAAACAAGTATACCAAACGCAACCTTAATTTCCATTAATTTTAGATTCCAAAGAGTCATTCTTTGGAAAACACTACACCTTTCTGAATCCATTTACAGATACTTGAGAACTTCACCTAGGTTATAAAGTAACAATTCGACAGTTCGTGGTCCTCTTCATAAACATGATAACATCCAAATGCAATCAAGTAGCTTAGTTTAAACACTCATTCCAAGTGACAGGCTCTAAAAATACTCCAAATGACACATTTAGAAAGGGAACTACTATACCCTGAAAGCTGGAAGCAGAGTACAAAGTATTCTAAAAATGAATTGTAGCTGTGGAATGCCAAATGACTCTAAGTCACTCCATCAGCTTTAGGAACAGGCAAACAAACACTGTATAGCATATCCACCATTCTACATGACTTTTTTATCCATAATGCGGGCTTTTTTCACTTTCTTGTGGTTTTACCGTGTAGGAGTTTTCTTCATTCGACAATCAAAATGGAGCGAGGACTTCTTAGACTCTTGGTGGAATCAAACATCTTTTATTCAGTTTGGCTCAACCAAGAGCGGTGATAATGCAGCACTGAAGTACCTAATTGACAGCCTCCCTGAGGAGGAATTGCACAGCCATGTCGTCACATCACAGATGCAGTGCCTGTTCAACTCCTATCCTTGGGTTCCTTCTTGGAAATCTTTTTATCGCTTTATTTCGTCGCCTCTGGTTACTTGGAAAGGTAGTCCTGCGGCTCAGTACTTACTTATACAGCAGACTGATTGATTAAAATGGTTGCCATTCTATCGCAGGAGTTTACTCTGATGGGGACTTTTTGGTACACCTTGCTGGCCTAGACGAGAAGAAGAAATGGGTCGATGAGATACTGCAACAGTTGAGAACTGTGGTTTAAATGTTCATCTGCTACGATCCTCTACTTGGGCTTCAGCTATCTGTTTGATTGGATTCAAATGCACTGGATCAGTCTATTTATACACTGTGATAGTCAGTCGACGATTAGCATTTATTATATGATTGGATTCAAATGAACTTTATCATAAAATCTGCAGTCCACTTGTTTGATTAGCATTAGGACTCCTGGGGTACAAAAACGAGTTGTGGGCTTCACATCAACGATATTTTGGAATCTGAAAAGTAAGTCTAAATTGGAGTCCATTCAGAGACTGTCAGATATCATATGAAGGTCAGGGTTTTCTTTTTTCAGGAAGAATTATTTTTTGATGAGTTTTAGTGAATAATATGGCAATGTAATCTCGTTCTAACTTAAGAAAAAGAGCATTAAAGTGGCATTTCTCTTATTATTTCTCTGACTCGTTTGGGACTAGAATGCAGTTTGAAAAAGATAATGATAAGTAAATTCTTAATGGAGTAAACAATAATCATAATTAAGTTAAGTGCATCTCTATCTTCACGTATTAAGTAAAGATAAGGGTGTAATCGAACCGAATCGAGCCAAACCGAGTTAAGTCAAACAATAAAAGGCTTGAGCTCGAACTCGATTCGTTATCTCTAAGCTTGAGTTTGGCTCGAGTTCAATTCGAACTTTAGTTCTTAAACTCGAATTCGGCTCATAGTAAAATCAAATAGCCTGTATGTGGCTCGATAAATGCTCGTTTAATAATTAAACGAGTTTATTTTGAGCTCGTTTAAGATAATTAATTATAATAATTACTAATATATTATTATATTTATTATTTATATGATGTTTAATTTTATAGTTATATATAATAAAATAAATGAGTTTCTTAACGAACATATTTACGATTTCACAAATTAAATACTACTAAATTTGAGCTTAGCTTGATAATATTTTCAAGTTTAAAATTGGATTCGAATTCGACACATTAATTTAATCGAACAAACTCAAACAAATTTTATTTTTTTAAATCGGAATCGGAATAACTCACGAGCACGGTGGCTCGTTTACACCGTTAAGTAAATAGAATTAATACCAAGGTAAATTCGAATATATATATATATATATATATATATATATATATTATTTATTTATTTATTTATTTGAAGGCTTTAAGTGATTATTTTTAAGGGAGAGGTTGTCGAAACCAAAGTTAGTCTTACCTCTTTTAAAATTATTTAATAAATAATTATTTTTATTTTTATTATTAAATTTAAACCAGACATATGTTGTTATACACACAATATAATAAGAAATATAAAGATATAAATATGATTATGATCAAATATAAATGAAATAATTTACAAATTAAATCTTTGCTTTGCGTCATTGTTGACCGTTTTAGATTGTCTCTGGAGGTTTAGAAATGTAATAGGATTCTCCTCTAAAATCCTAAAGAATTGTTCTAAAAATCTTCTCAAAATCCTTCTTTTATAATCTGTAAGGGAGTTGATTTTCGAAACCATTATACTTGCATAATGACTCTTACAAACATTGATTTGACCATGATTAATTGTTATTGTTTGATGCTCAAACAATTGAGTATCATAGTTAACTCAAAAACTTAATTTCTGTTTGTTTCTACCATTTCATTAATCGGCTAATCAAATTTATCAATCGACTAGTGGATAACCATTTTAGTCCTCAAAATTTTTTGTTCGTTCAAACAACGATAACAATCGAATGATCATTAGTCGAGCTGATCACTGGGTTTTAAATTTTTTGCTTGCTCCAGTAACAATAGTCGGCTGTTCAACTGAATTGATCAACGTCGGCCGAGTTGATCAATCGATTTTATAACTTTTGATTTGTTATGGTAACAATCGATCGCCATTGTTTATCAATCAAGTGTTACTGTAGTAGAAACTTTAAATCATAACTCACTTGGATGTTTCTCTTGTCAATTTTTTATTGGATTTCTGACTATCAAGAATTCTCTATTAGATTTCCGACTATCAAGATCTCGCTATTGGATTTTCAATGATCAAATGTCTAGTCAATCATGATTCACTTAGACTTCTCCACCGTTAACTATTGAGTCAACATATTTGACGTCTCACTCAACTGACTAATATATTGATCAAATATCAAAACTTAATTCGAGTCCACTCAAACTTGATCAACTGAGTTTGATCAACCTAGTCAACTAGTAGATTACATCAATATTTGTTCATGACATACTGTTCGATCATGACACAAGTATATAGATGCATCAGAGATGGTCACGGTCATTCTGCAAAGCAACATGAGAATGCACCGCTGGAATATGTAGAACCTCGCCCTATGCTCCCTCACCAGCGACCGGCACCGTCCACAGAATGAGAGACAAGGCAAGTCCTCCTCTCTCTTTATTTATGTTGCTTAATATATCCATGTTTGTCTTCTTTGTCAGTGGTGAAGGAACTGCAATGATCTTGTCACATTTTTTTGCTCCATGATGAAGTCTTACTTGTTACTGAAAATCCATGTCATGTAAATATCAAATTCATGTGCAATGGAAGTTAATCGGTTTTAGAAAGTGCTCTGGGGTTTGCATATATAGCACTGTAGAATGATATTGCAAGATGATGGTAAGCTTCCAGCTAGCGATCCATAGAACTGTTGTTTACACACAACGTGGTGGATTCATGGGCTGCCGCTTCGTAATGACAATCTAATCGACCTAGTGTATAGATTGATCATGGTAATGATCGAAATTTCGTAAGTTTGATTATTGCAAGAGACTCGAAATATTAAAGGATAATGATGGTGTCATGCTTTGCTCTGCGAGCGGGTATGCGAATGATAATAGACATACACAATCTCAAAAGAAAGCACATAAAACTTCCCAGCTCAACCGAGGGAAACTAATTGAATGTCTAAATACAAAGGTGTTGTGTTTTTTTTTTACCATAGTAATGAAGGTTGGTTAAATAGTAACAGAGACCTGAAAATATTTTAGTTTGACCACGGGTGAAAATCAATTTAATGACCCACCAGCAGGTGCTCCTAGCGTTCAAGAGATCCTAAAAGTTCATCCCCATATGGAGCACAATAAAATGCAGAGAGACATAACATTCCCATAGATTAACTATATAGATCGTCGTCGTCACCAGCACCTGCTGTGAAAGGGTCTGATGCTGTGTTACCAGATGCCGGTTCAGATCGTTCTGAGAAGCGGAACTCTGAGCCGAACCCCCTTGATTGCTGCAAAGTCTGAGCAAAAGCTTGGTACTTCCGAATGTCTGCATCGCTAACACTGCGACGGGCAAACTTCATAGATTCCTCAAAATGGACAGCTTTGATCTCTGCTACTGCTTCAACCTCATCCTCTTCCATTGCTTCAGGATTCTCACTCTTCTTCTTCTCCCTTTCAATGTCCTGCAATGAATAGATGACAACGAGATTCAAGTAGCACTCTGGGATCAGCAAATCTGAAGCACAAAGCATTCACTATTCAGGATCCTACGCACATTAACAAGGATATTTGCATAGTTACTATATTGCCTCAATGTTATATGTGAGCTACCAATTCATCCAAGTAGATTGCTTTGCCTAAAGGAGATACTTGTATAGCTAAAACTAAATTTTCAATAACCAGATGTCGGGAAATTTAAACTTCCAAAGATCTAATGCACATAAAGGCATTACTTGCATCAGGACCACGGGAATATAACTTTGATTATACAGTATGTTATGCTTCAGAAATAAACAAATTGGATGAAATAACACTAAGAAATTGGAAAATTTTGCAAACTGGTCACTCTAATAAATAATGCTCAATCTTTTCTCTGAGGAATTTCTGCTTAACATATTTAGACTGGGTGTGTCACAAGCATTTGTATTTCTAATGCATTAGGAAGAATAATCTGCTGCATGTCTAAAAAATTTCTCAGGTAACATGAGTCTCAAAATTGCTTCACAAAGCAACTTTATACCTTACAATGTTTGATAAAAGTATATTTAGAAGACATTGTCAAGTACAATAATGATAACATCTATCTCCATCTCTTTTATAATTTTTGGAGAATAAATACTTTTAGAATTTTATTAATATGCAATATAATTCAATATTTTGTGCAATTCCTATTTTAAATATAAAAAAGTTCTATTTTATGATTTTATATTCAAAGTAAAATACTATTTGTTGGTCCAAGCTGTATTTACATAAATTTTAAATGTTGGATATTAAATATTTATTTGATATTAATGGTTTAACTATCTAATTTGTATATTAACTATTATAAGTATTTAACAACTGCTTTGCAAAAGCAACCTCGTAAAAAAGTCCCCCAATCCCCCACTGATTGGAAAAATTAACTCAAAGGACTGTTAACACTAGTAAACCAAACTACTTTTTAACTGCTTTGGTCCATGAAAAGCAAATTTTGGGAACAGAATCCCAAACTTAGCATTATCAGTCAGTCATTGCAGATTTCGAGAGTCCAATGGAGGAAACAAATAATTGTCACAGCACATGGAAATATAAGTATTATGCTTCAAGCATAATCAATCATATGTAAACAGACACAAAAAGAAAAAACCAGAAGTAGAAGCATACCTTCTCAATGTTCTCTCTGATAGCATACTTGCATGCACGTTGGCAAATTTCCGTGATATCGGCACCACTAAATCCTTGAGTGTACTTGGCAAGAACCGCTAGGTCAACATCTTTTGACACAGGAGATTTCCTTACACAAGCCTTAAATATTTGGTATCTTGAGGCCTCATCTGGCAAAGGAATATAAATCAATTGGTCCAAACGACCTGGTCTAAGCAATGCAGGATCTATTATATCAGGTCTGTTAGTTGCCCCTATAATGAAGACAGTTTTCTTGGCATTCATGCCATCCATTTCTGTCAGTAGCTGGTTGAGAACCCTATCAGCAGCACCTCCAGCATCACCGACACTACTGCCTCTCTGCAATGAATTGAATGAGAGATTATGATCATTATGGTTCCTAAGGTAAAGAAAGGCAGAGCTACGAGGGGAAATAACAGATGACCTGAGTTGCAATGGAGTCGAGCTCATCAAAAAAGAGAACACAAGGTGCAGATTGACGTGCTTTGTCAAAGATTTCACGTACATTTGCTTCACTCTCACCGAACCACATGGTCAGTAATTCAGGACCCTTGACACTGATAAAATTTGCCTGGCACTCATTAGCAATGGCCTTAGCTAACAAAGTTTTTCCACAGCCAGGTGGTCCATAAAACAAAACACCCTTGGATGGGGACATCCCAAACTTCTCAAACTTCTCAGGATGCTCAACTGGGTACTGCACAGTCTGTAAGAAATGGAGAAAATAATAAGAATTTGGCAAACATACTTAAAGGTATGATAATACAATTACCCCAGAAGATTACCTCTTGCAGCTCCCTCTTGACATTCTCCAAACCACCAATATCATCCCAGCTGACATTAGGCACTTCAACAACCTGACAAAGCACCAAGTAATAATAAGAAATCATAACAACCATAATGTATTAAAAATTAGGGGTTTCTGGAGTTTAATATTGCATATTACAAGCTAACTAGAATTTCATGAGTTAAAAATTTTCATTTTCAAAAATTATTTTTAATTCCATTCTCAAAAAAACTTTTCCCTAAAGCCCTTCCAACAGTGTCAAAAGCTACTAGGAAACAAAAAGTTGATGAACAAAGACACAACAATCACAGTATCAAGAGTTGAGAAATGATAGGTGATCCTTACAGTCTCACGTAAAGCAGATGGATTGCTTGTTCCAAGAGCAGTCTTGAAATGTTCATTTGTAACACACATAGAATTGAGAATTTCAGCATCAATAGATTCATCCTCCAAGTCAATTATGTCCATCTTTTCACGAATGCATTGTAGAGCAGCTTCAGTGCAGAGTGCTGCAAGGTCAGCTCCAACATAACCATGAGTATCCTTAGCAATCCTTTCTAAATCAACCTGCATTACATGATTATACATATAACAAATTAATTTGAAATAATATATTTATAAAGCAAATAAGAGGCAAAGGTTAATACATCTTCAGCTAGCTTCATATTCTTAGTATGAATCCTGAGAACCTCCAACCGTCCAACTTCATCTGGGACACCAATATCAATTTCCCTGTCAAACCTTCCAAATCTTCTGAGAGCTGGATCAATGCTATTTGGCCTGTTTGTAGCCCCAATGACAATTACATGAGCACGAGATTTCAAACCATCCATTAGTGTCAAAAGTTGAGAAACTATACGCCTCTCAACTTCGCCGCCGGTTTTGTCTCTCTTGGGAGCAATTGAATCAATCTCATCGATAAAAATAATTGATGGTGCATTTTTCTCTGCTTCTTCAAAAGCCTTTCTCAGATTGCTCTCACTTTCACCAGCAAGTTTTGACATTATCTCAGGGCCATTAATGCAGAAAAAGAAAGCTCCAGTTTCATTTGCAACTGCTCTAGCTATCAATGTCTTTCCAGAACCAGGTGGTCCATACAATAATATGCCTTTTGGTGGCTTGACACCAATTGACTTAAACAATTGAGGGTGCCTAAGAGGTAGCTCAACTAACTCTCTTATTTGAGCCATTTGTTTTCTAACTCCTCCAACATCATCATAACCCACCTCATCAAGTCTGTCTTCATCCTCCCTCTTTATAGGTTCCCCCTCACAGAAAATCTCTGTGTCAGGCGCGACAATACAGTACTCTGCAGGATCAGTCTCTATAACCTTAAACTCAACACTTCTCATCCCTCCCCTGACAAGGAAGAGATCTCCTTTCCTAACAGGACGATATGCCTCCAGAAAGTATGCTGCAAAAAAAAATTGTTAATGGGAACCAGGAAAGTAAGCTGAACACAATCAGAAGATGTACCAAACTTCACCAATAATAATAATACATTAGCAAGTTGGCAAAGAAGCTTAGCAATGTCCAATGAATTATATCAGAAAATAATTGATAATTTTCCAATTGAGAAATCAACAAATGTTAATGCAATTAATCCAATAGATTAAGTCTGTGAAGATCTAGGCTGGTAACCAGAAGAGTATGCCATGATACACTGAAAAATAACCAAAATAAAAAATATCAATAGGCTTATTCATCAGCATCTATAGGCTCCTCAATGTAATTGGTCAAGTTTTACCAGGAGAATAAGAAATCACTGATGTATATTGTTGATGCCTAAATTTAACCATTGTAGTCCAAATTGATTTATATTAATACAAATAGGTTGATTGAAATTAATATCAGCAAAGGTCAACCAGGTTTTTTTAACAGATTGACCATCTTATGAAAATCAACTATGAAGTTTACTATGGGTTAAAAGAAATTAGCTTGAAATGATTTCACCGAAAATTGGATGGAATCAAATTTAATCCAAATCAATTTGAATTTAGAGGGGCCAGATGGTCATCATTAACATTCTAGACCCAATCAATATTCCATCAAGCCTATCTTAAATTCAAATGAAAAACAAGGAAAGGAGAGAGAATTGTTGCTGCTCACAGAATCCCAACTTGAATTTCTTAGACTTGCCACTCTTTATTCATCAAACTCTAGTACCATTTGCTCAACCTCATTGCTGCTCACAAGTAATCATTCAATTAACTCAGCCTCAACCCTATTTTGGTCATTTTCAATTGAAAAAGGTTACTATCTGTTGAAAGAGAGTACAGTAACCACTCTAAACCGACAATGGACTCGATGGAAATGAGAGACAATTATTGCTGCTCACTGAATCGCTTCTAGAATTCTTAGACTCATCACTATTTATTAATACAAGATCAAGTAACATTTGCTCAACCTTGTTGCTGCTCACAAGTAATTGCCCAACACCTCACCTCTCTTTTGGTCATTTTCAATTGAGAGAGAACAGTAAACACTCTCAATCAATAGCATACACAATCCCCTCTATCAAACTCAGTCATCTGCATTATCTATAATCTAGTATTTAATGAAGTATACTATGGTCAAACTTTAACACTTTTTATTACAATAAACACTCTCAAACTTTGGTTATGATTTGAACAAGTTCCCATTTCACCAACTAGTAGATTAAGATTTTCCGACAAGAGTTTACAAATAGCTTCACTATCCACTAGAAGCAACTCTTGAATAAATTGATCATGACATATTGCACTAAATATAAACTGTCCACAAAAGTATATTGCAATAGATATTGAATAAGAATGTTAGATTATTATTTATCCAAAAGAAGTTCTCCTTCAAATTGCAGAGAATAATGATTATCTGTTAAGTGAAGATTAAGATAAGTTAAAAAGAAAGAAACTGCAAGATTGTAAACCATCCAACAGGATATCATCAGAGTGAAGCATAATAGAGAGAAAGAAGTGATTCCAGATGCATTACAACCTTGATGGTAGAAAATTATACATTTTGCGTGCAAAGTTGAGGTACTTAGTAACTAATTAAAGTGACATATGAAGACATTACATATAAAGGATGGATCAGTTGAGTGTTAAATTGCAAGCAAATAAATTTAGAAGACTGGCCAACAGATGTAGTAATGAGTTTGGTCTGGGGTATGATGATGACAATGACAATTTATACACTATCAGCAATCAAAACCAAAAAGTACCTAAATCCAATTATGAAAATATTTAGCATAACTTACGTTTCAAATATGCATCAAACAGGTTCCCAGTGACTCCTTCAATTGTGTCATCGATTGGCAGTATATGAACACGCTTCCCATACTTGACATCTTGGCATTGATGAACTGAGACAACATCCCCAAGCCTCACCCTAAGGTTTGATCTGACAACTTTGTTCATCCGGATTTTTGGCTCATCGCATGTCTCATCAGCGAGAGCAATACAGATAGTATCCTTCCTTTTCTTACCCTACATATACAAATGCAACAAAGCTAGGTCAAAAATATTGTCCAAATTATACGTAGAACTACAACCAAGATCATCGAGACATTCTCCACGTTGTACAAAAAAATTAAAAAGAAAAGAAAAAAAAAATCTTCAATTTCCAATCTCAAATTTGAAGATAAAAAAGGAGCGCATGAATGAATAAATTCCACTAAACTAACTCAAAGTGTAAGTGGATTCTTACACCAGTCAGCGACAAAAATCCCATAACAATATAAGGCAAAAACCTAAACTATCACAACCACTTTATCGCAGTGAAAAACAAAAACTCAACTGTACAAGTCAATAGAAGTTTCCAGCATTACAAATTTAACAGACTTTACGAAAGCTTAAAGATCCATAACTTCTATAAAAGATAGATCAAAGAAGGCATCAATGCACACCTTCAACAGTATGGTATCTCCACGAAAGAGCTGGAGCTTCTCCATTGTTTCAGGGTGCAAGGCAACCACAGAATTATCATCGTTAGTAGCCTCATCGACGACCAGCCGGTTGGGTGCCTTCTTCTTCTCGAGAATCGCCGTGCTGTAATCCTTCTTTCCCTTGCTGCTAAGGCATCCACCCAAATTTTCAGGAAAAAAAAAGCACACGACAAATCGGAACCCCAGATTTCGGATCCAACACGAAAGAAACATTCTAACATCCACGAGGTAGGAAACTCACGGATCGGAAGAGGAACCCTCGCCTTGATTCGCCATTAGATCGTGACCAGCCGAAGGTGAGAAAGGCGGAGGAAGCGAAGAATCCCAAAAGCCAGGGCATTGTCGGCCCAGGCCAAGGGGGAACATATATACGCTCGGGAGGTTGGGGGCGACTTCTTTCCCAAGACATTAGCTCTTTGTTCGGGCCGTTCATCATACTGCTGATAGGCGATCCACCGTTCGTGCGGTCTTATGTTTGCGGGCCAATTCGGCTTAACGACGCGATCGCCAGAAAGCTCTAGATGGTTCGAAAGATGTCTTTAGTCCGGCCCACGGCCTGGTTATGCGGCCCAAGCCTACGAACGAGTCGGCTTGCTCAATTTTATGGATCCATACACGTATTTGAATTGATTATATAAATTAAATTAAAATATAAAACAAATGAAGAATTAAATTCAAATCATTTGGCAATTACCCATAAAATCTATCCAGTTGATATTTATATGAATATTTATTTTAATAGATTTTGAAATTAATCCTCAATGAATATAAAATATTTCGTTGGATGTCTCACTTATCTTATGTAAAGAATCATTATGTTAGAATAAAATATCCTCATGATTTATCTATATATATTTTATTACGGGGTTGATGATACTAAACCGCTTAGGATAAGCTAGGTCACATTTTATTCCAATACAATTCAAACCCGAAGTTATTATATGTAACTTATTTGAGCGTAATTTTTCTAACTTTTGGGCATAAATTATAACTTCTTTAGTTAGTTTTTCAAATTAGGTCAAGTCTGTACTAGCAATTAGGAGTTTAAGAGAATGCGTGTTTGCTAAGCCCATGATAATACGAGCTTTATGCATTGTGCAAAGAACCAATTAAATTGGCCAACTATATTTTTGTTCACTGCCACTTTACTTGATAGGTAATTGAAAATGGAAGAATGACTTATTAAATGTTAGACCAAGAAGAACCTGGCAGACATACAAACAAAGAAGGTTCGTACATATATAACTTAGGTATCCAAGTTTTTTTAATCGGATTAATCTTAAGTAATTGATCCAACTTTATGAAAATTTTTATCGATTATCAGAATAAATCCGAAAAATATAGATAGACCATAACGAATGACCTAACTCATAAGTGATTTGAGCACTACAAACATTGTTGGACCGTTGCAGACGGGCAAATGAGGGGGTGAATTGTCTTGCAAGTTAGAATTAGATCTTTTACAAATTCTAAACAATGATGATAAATTAGTTTATACAGTTAAAATAAATAAAATCATAAACAAAAACTAAAAAGGCGAGACTATGATTTACTTAGTTGCAATTGGGTGATTACTAATCCAAGGCAATAATAAAGCTCAATCTCCAGATCAAACTCCTTGTGACGAAGAAGTCTCTTACACAATTAGAAAACTCAAAGAAATAGAAGAAAAGAATTACAGAATTCATGTACTGTTGAATTGTTGAAATGAACTCAGTCCAGAGGTCTATTTATAGCCCCTGTCAAAATTTATTGAAATATTGACGTGACACTTTTCGGGCGCCCTGAGTGCACATAGACTCCTAACATATGATCGGTACTTATCCACGTCGCAACAGTCATAAAATGACTACTTTCTAGATAATTATGGATTTTCGGGCGCTCGAGTCAATACGGGCGCCCAGAGATACGAGTGTCCGAGTCCAACCAAGCGCCCATATGCTTGGGCAACCGAGTTGTTAAATTTAAGAAAATTCTAGGGCCTTTTTGTAACTAAGCCCTAATTTTTTTTTTTTGTTTCTTTTCTTTTTCTCTTTTACGCCGACCATTTCCTCCCCTCTCGTCGCGCGATCAAAGGAAAAAGCGCTGCCTTCGTGGAGTTCCTCTCCTCTTCGCAAGCCGCCGCAACTCTTCTCCCCTCTCTCTTTCGATTTTGGTTCTCTTCTCCTCCTCATCTCCACCGACGCCGTAGCCCTGTTCGCAAACTTCTCCGCCGCGAACCCTCTTCGCGACTCCCTTCCCCTCATCGAGAGCCGCCCGAAGTCTACCTCTCCTTGTGCGATTGAATCAAGAGCAGGGCCAGCAATCCTTTTTCCCCACTATGTTTCGCTGTCGGCGATCTGTTCGTGGCTGAGCACCACCGCCGGCGACCCTTTTTGGGAACTCAGTGTTGTCTGCGTGGCACTGCCCTGTGCTAGAATTGGAGCAAGGGATCGGCGTCGGCACGGCAAAGGTAAGAGTTGATCCTAAATTGTTCTATTGCTAAAGAGGATTGCACAAATCATTGATGGTGTAGGATTATTACTACGGAAGATAGGATTCGATTTGGAATTTCTATATAGATTTAGATTTCTACCATGAGCTTCAGCTCTGGAAATTTATCAAGAAATATGGATGAATTGATGTAAAATAGCAGTCTCAATTTGGATGGCTTAGTTGGAGAATTAGATGGAGTTGTTGGCTTGGAACGGTGGATGTAGGCATTTTAGACTTATCTATTTTTTCGAAATTTGAATTAAATAATTTATTTAAAGTAGAGATTCAGTTTAAACGTTACGATTGCAATTCGATTTTTGAAGAGTTTTATATAAGGCAACCTTTGGATTGAGTTTTGTTTTTTATGGGCGTATGATGGCATGGTGGTTGTTAATCGCATTGGGATTTTGGGACTTAACCTAATGATTTAATCTTATGAATTAGGTTAAGAAGAAATTTATAGTTGTTTTGGATTTATTTAAATAGATGTTATAATTAGGAATTATCCTAATCAGGTTGGGTATCATATTTAATTAATTTATTAAATTTATAAATAGTTAAACTTAGTCCTTGATACAGGACTTTGACTTTGGGCTAGCATAGTTGATCGTGGAAGGTTCTCTTCGTTCACGGACTTTCCTATTTAAGGCGGGTACTGCTTGTTTGATTCTTTAGCTCCATTTACCTTTAAATGTATGGTTGTTCCCTTATTTAAGTAGGTTGATTTACCTTAAATCTATATTATTTGTTTTCCTCTGTGGCACTTATTTTTTGGTTGATCTTTGAGTTAAAAATTTAAATTTTCAATTATACAGTCTCGACTCTTATTTTTCTAATCCGAAGAGTACCGCTAGTACACATGTACTTTAGAAATATCATGTGACCTATCTAGGATTTGGTTGACATTACATATACCCTACCCAATAGATTAGTTGCATATTTGTTCGTTATGGTTTTGGTTTTGGTGAGTATGTGACTTATTGATTCCATGATGGTTGACTTGTTTTTGTCTGTGCACATTGATAGCATACACTATATTGCATTTGTTGTATGCTAACGGATATTGGCTTCCTCGTGGTTAAGTCTGCCATCAATCATATAGTAGTTTGGTCACTCAACCACTCGGGGTAGTAGTAGTTGTTAGAGTGCGAACGGTCGTCCTAACGTGCTACTCTCAACTACTCATTGTTAGTAGTAGTTGTTGGAGCAGTAGCCGACAGTGACACCCCGTCTGTAATTTATGAGGGATAGATAGAGCGGTTGTGCTCACCCGTTAGATACTAGAGCGGTTATGCTCCCTTTCTTAGAGTTAGAAGTTGTTCCTCCTTGATCTTGGGCATTAGAGTGGTTGTGCTCCCCTGGGGTCTTTAATACAGAGCGGTTGTACACCCCCTTTTCTTGGGGTCCGAGATTGAGGTTGTTCTCTCAGCATCCTGTCTACTCGGCCACTTATAGGAGATGGATCTGAGAGTGCGTACAATTGTCACAGCTCTTGCCCAATCGACCACTATATGTGATGGTTGTAGATTAGTATATAGTGGCGACACATGTCATTGCATCATTTGCATACGATGCATCACGCATTTATTTGAATTATGATTGTTGCATTTGATTAACATGCATATATGTATTTGATTTGCATTTATTATTTGATCAGGATCTGCTCAGTAGTACAAACAGCTTATTGATTTGGTGTGAGAGTTTCTGATCATGCCCCGCAGGCATATTTTGCATTTATTATGTGCTCTACATTTCAGAGACTGTATTTCTTGTTTATATCTGCTTTGATTATCTTGTTTATACAATGCATTTATCTATTCGCTATACCCGTAGAGTTCGATCCCGGACTCACCATCGCTTGCTTTCCTTTTTGTTTCAGGTAATAGATAGATGTGTCTTGTGCCAGCAGAAGAAGATCCATCTGTCGCCCCTTAGTGTCAAGTTTTTTTTCCCCTTTGAGTGGTTTCGTATTTTCTGGAGATGTCATAGTTTATTTCGTTAGTGGACTTATATTTAGTTACTTTGAATTTTCGACTAGATCTTTGCATTTCCTTTTTCAAAGTTTCTATTATTTATTATTTGGACTTATTAAACAGCATGGTTATGATATTTAGTAGGTTACTTTTATTATTGTTAGCCGCATATGACTATGCTTTATATATATGTGAGATGGATGTAATATGAGTTTCATATTGTACATCATATAGGGAAGATACTGTTTGATTTGTGACCAAGCATGGGCCTCTGGGGGCGTGACACAATTTGACTCGGGCGCCCGAGTTGACCCGAGTGCCCGGGTTGGTCTAGCCAACAACTTGTTGACCAATCTTCCGGCGGGTCTCGGGCCATCCGGAGTTAGACTCATCCGAATCCGTCTCTGGCCTTCCCCTCGAGTAAGCTTCCTCCCGGCTTCTCATCCCTTAGACGTAGCGCGCGTCCTTCTCGCTCCACAAGCGTACTCTTCCGCAGACCTTCACATCCCTTGGATGCACCAAGCGCCGTCAGCTCTCTTCTCATGTAATTCTTCTCTTCCACTACATCTTTCGCTAGATTTCCTATGCTCGTAAGCTCCTGCACATTTAGACACAAGGATCAGATACCAATAAGACCTAACTTGATTCGGTTGACCATATCAAAACTCATCTACTTACAAACATTAGAATGCACTGCATAAGAATCAAATCCTAATGCCTAGGATACTCATTCTGTCGTTCGTATCATCGAGTGATGTCATACAAAACTAATACAAACCTAATAGGATTGCTAGATGGCTGCTCAAATTCACGATGATAAAAATTGCTGCGATTTAGGACGACTTATTGACCTATTAGATGTTTTATGGTCTTAAAACTTTGTTCCCATCATGAATAATAGAGTTGTGCAGTTTTCTCATTTGTTAAGTAAGCCTACATTTGTGAAAATAATTTGGCAAGTGTTTTATTATTTCTTTAGAACTAGGACATTCTCATTTTTTTTAAAAAAACATATGCTGACCTTGAATCCCTTACACAATTAATCTCATTATTATTTATAAAGAAATAAATCAGAAAATGAAGAGCCTATGACATTCTCACATGCAATAAGAGATCAAGGAGAGAGAGAGAAAAAAAAAACAGTAGTAGAGTTTCGTGTCTCTTTGTGATATTGAACGCATAATAACAATGTTACTTTTCCCTTTGTATAATCCTGTTTCTAGTGAAGTGGTGACACCAAAAAGTAAACTAGTAAACGTAAAAGTGGGAGACAGGAGTCATTGTCTGCTACTTCAACAGGAGCTGAATTGAACAAAGATAAACCACAAAAAAGCTTATTTGGGTTTGAACTTATCTTTCTCTATAATGGTCAATTCCATTTTTTTTTTTTTAGATCATGTCCAACCCAAAGATTTTGCTGCATCATCTGTTCCCATTATCTTCATTCATTTCACAAACGGACTAACGCCCCCCAAACATGTTTTCAGGGCTCACCCAGAGGTTCCCCAACTTCCCGCTAAATGTGATCAACAAGCCCGGCAGCTTCTCCTCTTGCTGCGGCGAGCACACATAGAAGCACAATGAGAAATTGCCTACAGGCGGGGGCAGTCGGCTTCAATTTCTTCACCAACTCGTTCACTACTTCAGTGTATAGAGCAGAGCCGGAATCAAAGACGATGCTGCCGGCCGTCAAATTGGACTTCTTAGAAGCAAACGAGATGTCAAACTCACCCTGAACCGAGATGGAGTTAAGCTGCACGGCATATTAGCCATTATGCGTCATGAGCGGTGTGACGGTGAACGTTCCAGAGATCATGGTTTTGCCGCGTCCCAAAAAGAGCCTGCTGTTGTGTCGTGTTGCAGCATTGGCGGGGCATGCAGTTGACCCAGTTGAGGTCACTGCCAATGTCGACGATGCCCAAGTTGAACTCCATCAAGAATTCCAAGTCATAGCGTAAGGCGAGGGCCATGTTGAAGGAGGTCTTCATGGTGAGGCGCGTGGCCACATAGCTATCTCAGTTGACCGAGCGGAGGGCAGCGGCCTGCATGCGATCAAAGGGCGTCAACGAGCTGTTGTACAGTGGTGACTTGGGGGAGTCGCGGTGGACCAGCTCCATGGGGAAGACAGTGCTCGCCATTGCTGTCGTCGCCGTGACAAGGGCCATGAAGGAGATCAGCAGCAGGAGGCGGCTTATGGCTGCCATTGCCAAAATTAACGAAGACACTTTTTCAACTGGTGCGTAAATTTATAGAGAGAATCAATGGCGAATAATGAAATTTACTTAATGGAATTAATGATCAATAAAATGATAAAAAATGTGAATTAATGATAAGATTGATTGAATAAAATATTTGAATTACCATGGTAGATTACTTCAATAAACACACAAAAGAATGCTACACTAGAATAGGTTAGTGATGTATAGTTAAATTATCAATCTCAACTGGTAGATTAAGATTTTCCTACAAGAGTTTACGAATAGCTTCACTATCCACTAGATTCAACTCGTGAAAAAATTGATCATGACGTATTGCAATAAATATAAACTGTCAACAAAGGTATATGCAATAGATATTGAATAAGAATGTTAGATTATTATTCATCCAAAAGTTCTTCAAATTGAAGAGAATAATGATTATCTGTTAAGTGAAGATTAAATTTAAGTTAAAAAGGAAAGAAACTGCTAGATTGCAAACCATCCAACAGGATATCATCAGACTGAAGCGTAATATAGAGAAAGAAGTGATTCCAGATGCGTTACAACCTTGTAGAAAATTATCCATTTTGCACGCAGAGTTGAGGTTCTCAGTAACTAATTAAACTGACATATGAAGACAAATTATACAAAGTATGGATGTTGCATTGCAAGCAAATACATTTATAAGGCCGGCCAACAGATGTAGTAATGAGTTTGGTTTGGGGTATGATGATGACAATGAAAATTTATACACTATCAGTAATCAAAACCAAAAAGCACCTAAATCTAATTATGAAAATATTTAGCATAACTTACGTTTCAAATATGCATCAAACATGTTCCCCATGACTCCTTCAATTGGCAGTATATGAACACGCTTCCCATACTTGACATCTTGGCATTGATGAACTGAGACAACATCCCCAAGAGCCTCACCCTAAGGTTTGATCTGACAATTTTGTTCATCCGGATTTTTGGCTCTTCGCATGTCTCATCAGTGAGAGCAATACAGATAGTATCCCTCCTTTTCTTACCCTACATATACAAATGCAACAAAGATAGGTCAAAAGTATTGTCCAAATTATAAATAGAACCACAACCAAGATCATAGAGACTGTCCCCACGTTGTACAGAAAAACTAAACAGAAAAGCAAAGAAATTTTCTATTTCCAATTTCAAATTTGAAGACACAAAAGGAGCACATGAATGAACAATTTCCACTAAACTAACTCAGAAGTGCAAGTGGATTCTTACATCAGTAAGCAATAAAAATTCCATAACAATATAAGGCAAAAACGTAAACTCTCACAAGCATTTTATCTGCAGTTTAAAAAAAATGAAACTGAACAAGTCGACAGAGGTTTCCAGCATTACAAATTTAACAGATTTTACGAAAGTTTAAAGATCCATAAGTTATATAAAGGACTGATCAAAGAAGACATCAATGCACACCTTCAACAGTATAGTAGTCTCATCCACGACCAGCCGGTTAGGTGCCTTCTTCTTCTCGAGAATCGCCGTGCTGTAATCCTTCTTTTCCTTGCTGCTGAGGCATACACCCAATTCTTTAGGGGGGAAAAAAACAGAACGCACTCGACCAATTGGAACCCCAGATTTCAGATCCAACCCGAAGGATACATTCTAACATCCACGAGAAAGGAAACTCACGGATCGGAAGAGGAACCCTCGCCTTGATTCG
This sequence comes from Boesenbergia rotunda, assembly GCA_024364735.1. Taxonomy (NCBI): domain Eukaryota; kingdom Viridiplantae; phylum Streptophyta; class Magnoliopsida; order Zingiberales; family Zingiberaceae; genus Boesenbergia; species Boesenbergia rotunda. The sequence goes on along the minus strand of JAGFNQ010007208.1, from coordinate 159,821 downwards.
CCATTCGTGACAAGCTGAAGGCGCAGGGAGTCAGGCGATGTGGGCCGGCCTAGATGTTTGTTTGGGCCGTTCATCATTGTGTTGAGAGACGATCCACCGTTCATGCTGTGGCTATGCGGTCTTATTCGGTCTAACACTCAACTAAGGGATTTGTTGGGCTGTCTTCACTCCGGCCCCCAGCCTGATAATGCGGCCCAAGCCTACGAAAGAGCTGGCTTTGTCAATTTTAATGGATCCATACCAAGGTTCTCATAATCGAATCGGACATCAACCCAATCGGAACAAGGATTCAGAGATTTAGAGGTTCAACTGGTTTAACCGATGGTCCAACTAAAATATAACCGGTATATAATAAAACATATATTTATATAAATATATAAAACTAACGACTTATCCAACTACTTTCTTCAAAATTAGATCAACTAGGTTGAATATGTGATATGTTTTTGTCAGCACTCAATACGGTATTCTTAAAAAAAGAATTAGTTTCAAAGAAAAATTCAAATTTAAAATCATTGGGGTTCAAGAAATCTGGATACGAATTGAAGAATCCTATTAAAAGTTAAAACTATATCACGATAGCATTTGTACACCCATAAACACTTAAACATGGGACACTAACAAAGCACATGCAAAATTACTCTTCCAAACATGTCATATATTGCTGCCTTCATATGCCAACACGATGACGCAATAGGGGGCGAGGCTAGCGGCGGCGGAGCGAGGCTAGCGGAGGCAGGGTGACACAACGAGGCTAGGGGAGGCGGGGCGACGCGGCGAGAGGCTAGCTAGCGGCGGTGGCTCTCTTGCAAACAAACAGCAAGTTTGTTCGTTTGGGACTTTGGGTGAAAGCAAACTAGGTTTTTTGATATTTTATTTTTCAATTTTTATTTTTCAGTAAGAAAGCAAAACTGCAAAAGGGAAAAAGTCAAAAAATGAAAAATAAAATAAACCAAGTCGATTTGCTCGGTTTTTTCGGTTTGTCCGGTTCATTGGTTCCCGACCGATTCAGAACGGTTCGCACTTGGTTCTTGAATAACCGATTTTCAGAGTCAACTCGGACCGGAAATCCGATCGATTCCCGGTTCAATCGGTCCGGTCCAATTTTCAGAATGCTAATCCATACACGAATTTTGACTTGATTATATAAATTAAATTGAATACAAAACAAATGAAGAATTAAGGCCTCGTTTGATAGGTGTAATCAAGCATATAATCAAGATTATATTACAAACTTGATTATTGTATTTGATATAATTTTAAAATTAAAATATAATAGAATCAAGATTACAAAACATAATAAGGATTTGTAATCTCAATTACGATGTCAAAAACTCATGTAATCCAATTACATTCCAAATCTAATATTTAACTTGAAACTTAATGTCAAATATGTCCTAACTTAGCAGTGAAACTTTTTTAGCGAAACCTTTTCTTCATTCGGCGAATGAACGTGCTCTCACCGAGCATATGTGCTCGCACTATGTGGCGGTCAAGGGTGACCGCCTGGGTTTCCTCCGTCTCCTTCTGTGTCCTCTCCATCTCCGGCGAAGGGGGTAGGTGGTTGGCGGGGAGAGTGGGAAGAGGTTAGGGGTTGAGGTGTCATCGTCCAGGGAGCGACGTTGAGTGGTCGTTGAGCCTGGCCGAAGTGCTCGCGCGGCGTCCATCGTGGTTAAGGTACACAGCTCCGTGTTCGATGGGTCCATTGAGGAGACGTCACTCATTGGCTAATGATGTTATCGTGCGACGCGTGGTCCAGGTACGAGGCGAAGGGCAGGCTGAAAATCGACGGATCCAAGATCGTCGTCGTGCATGCTGATGGAGTTCCAGTGTTAAATCTATTTTCTTCTAAAAATAGATTTTTTTAGATTTCTTTTTGTTTGAAAATAAATTTTTAGATTTACACCTCAAGTTTTTTATTTAATTACTTAAATATAATTATAAAGATACATTTTATAATAATATGAATTACATTCTTTATAAAAAAATAATGAAAGTCAAACAAAAGAATGTAATCTAATCAAAGATTACATACATAATTGACAACTTGTTAGCCAAACGTAATAATGTAATATTAATTAATTACATTATATTACAATTTGATTACATTACACACTTGATTACATTACCTCTAACCAAAACATAAATTCAAATCATTTGACATTAACCAATAAGACCTACAATTCAAACCATAAAGCCCTTGTGGCTATAGTGCAGCGGAAGGGTGACTAGTTGTTGTCTCAGACATCCGCGGTTCGATCGCTAACTATGACGTATTTTGCAAAAAAAAATGTTATCCAAACGGGGCACAATCCCTGGGACGCTAAGCTTCTGGACCGCTCGCCGTGAGCACTTTCTGATTTATCCTGGCGTCCGATGGAAAACTTTCGTGGGATCGGGTTGATCGCCTGAGGTTGAAAAAATCCTCGTTATTTACAATTCAAACCTTAAAAGTCCTTAAGGGGTGCCCAATTGGCTAGAGACTCGTAGATTTATAATAATGGGACAGAGCTCAATCCCCAACGGATACATACCCTAAAAAAAACTCTTTTCACCCCCTAGCTATTTGGCGGTCGACTGTAAGTTACCCTCGTGATTTACCTCTCTTCACATAACCGGGGTATGGGTTGTGTGGAGTGCATGAGGTGAGCATAATCATCTTTTTTGCTAGAATACAATTCAAACATTAAAATAAAAGTGGATCTGCTAACTCAACGACCCCCTAGAGTCGGTCCTACAGATATGTAGGGAGGTAAATACATGTACACAGATATGTAGAGCATATTAATTGAAAATCAAGTTGTCAGTTTCTGAGAATTGACTTCTGGCTATTGTACTAAAGATGTCATACGCTCACCATCTATGCTACATCCTGGGAGCACAATTCAAACAATAAAAGTTCTCATGGGGTTGGCTCAATTTGTACCTGTATGTGTATTGTTGAAATAGGGCTTGAGGTCAATTCCTAGTGGATATAAAAATTTCTCGTTGGGTGTTTGGCCGCTTCCATGCAAAGACGTGCTATAGCAAAATATTTCTTATGATTTATCCCCTTTCAAAGTGTGTGAGACCTTCCTGGAAAGCGAATCCCTAGAGAAGTTATATGTAACTTATTTGAGCATAAATTATAACTTCTTTAGTTAGTTTTTCAAATTAAATTAGTACTCTCGATTAGGAATTTAGGAGAATAGCATGTTTGATAAACCCATAATAACACCGAGCTTTATTCATTGCTCAAAGAAGATCGCCTATTGCATTGGCCAAACATATTTTTGTTCACTACCACTTCATTGATAGATGATTGCAAATGACAATCGTTAAAGGTTAGAACAAGAAGAGCGTAACAGACATATACAAACCTAGAAGATTCGTATGGTCGAGAGAAGTGATATTGGATAGTTGCTGAAATTCATGATGAATCAAGTTGTTGTCATTTAGGACCACTTATTGACCTATTAGGTGTCTTACAGTCTTGTCCCCACGAATGTAAACTGAGTTGATATTCAGATGGTAGATTTACATCATAGTTACATGCATCCTCTTTCGATCTAGTTAAGTATGACGCCAACACTTTAATTAAACGAAGCAAACGTGCATAAAAGTGGGAGACAGGAGTCCTTATCTGCAGCTTCAACTTGAGTTGCATTGAATAAATAAGATAAATCACGTACAAAGAGGACACAGTGCACAATAATATATACGTACACATCACGAAATACAAAAGGATAAAAACTCTTATTATTCCCTGCCCACAAATAATTAACCTTAATTATAAATCGCTAGTAGATTCAGTTATGAGCTAGATATAATACACCAATTCTCGAGCTAGCATTTAATAAATTCACCCAATCGCAACACGTACAACAACCAGAAAGCAGGGAAACTGATCATCAATAAACTAGCTAGCTAGCTAGGCGCAGACGAAGTCCGAAGGCACACTCTTGCCGCAGTAGTTGACGAGCAGGCTGAGGTCGACGGGGATGTCGAGGTTCAACCCCAGGGCGTTGAGCTTGACGACGGTGCAGAGGCAGACGGCCGCCTCGCCGTCGTCCAACCCCCCGACAAGGGAGCAGCAGGGCTCCTTGGGCGGCGTCCCGAGCTGGATGTCGACGAGGCCGCCGAGCACGTTGTCGCACGCCGCCAGCTTGAGCGTGTCGACGGGGCAGGTGGTCGTCGCCTTGGGTGCAGGCGGCGTCACCCTGCGCGGCGGCCTGGGCGTGGGCGCCCTGCGCGGCGGTCTGGGCCTGGGCGGTGGCGGCGACGGGGGAGGCGGGCAGGCGGTGACGACCACGACGAACAAGACGAGGTTGAGGCAGAGGAGCAGAGCGACTGAGGAGGAAGCAGAGGGAGCCATGTGAGCCCGGAGAGTACTGAGGATGGATATATGGTGCAATTAGTTAGGGTTACGAGGGGGCTTTATATAGGGCAAAAGAGGGGTTAGCCGGGAATGGGGTTTAGGGGTACAGCGCGGTAGTTAGCTAGCTAGCTAGCTAGCGCTGCATGTGAGCAGTGGGGCTACGTGAGCAGCTGGCAGAGGCATGCAAGCTGGAGGATGGACATTGCTAGCTAGGGTTTGTTGTCTTGGAGGCTTGCGAGAGTCTGTGGCTGGCATTCTCTTGTCGTCGTCCCCTGTGATATGCTACGTGATATCGACCATTCCCGACATTAATGGAGACTGTTTTCTTCTCTAGAGCTCGATCGGCGACTGACGGTGAGAGAGATGGTTCGTGAGCAGTGCGACGATCCCGCGTGAGTTAGCTAGGGTCCATGGAAATATGGAATGGTGTTGTTCTGAATTATCGAAAACACATTTTAAAAAATAAAATAAAAAGGCATCCATATTTTATCTCTGTAATATTGTTCTTTTTATCTCCAACAATTACGAAGTAGTCGGTAAAATTTTTTGAAGTGATTTTAATTAATTTAAAATAATTTTAATAAAATTTAAATAATTTAAATAATTTTAATAAAATTTTAATAAATTTTTAAAACTAAGTTAATAAAGAGTTTTTTTAATTTAATAGTGTTCATAATTTAGGATTTAAAATTTAAAATTTAGATATAATTGTATATTAACTAACGGTAGTTATTACAATATATAATGAGTGTTTGATAGAGCTTTTGCTTTTTGAAAAGTTTTTTTTATAGAGATTATTTCGAAGTCAGTAAGAAACTAAAGCATAGAGTGTTTGGAAATAGAGATCAAAACTGATACAAAGTAAAATTTGAGTATTCGGTGAATAATTATTTTTAAGCTTAATTTTTAGTTAAATGACAACAATATCCTTAAACTATATAAATTAATTTTTTTCAATTATCTAAATATAATTTTGATACATCATCCATAATATTTTATATATTTATTATTATATTTTGAATATTATATCAAAATTAATTTTTTAAAAATAATATATATGTTTAAAAAGATATAAAATTAATAAAAATAAAAATATAAAAAAATGACAAAATTTATATAAATTTATAAAAATATGTATAAAAAATTCTAAAAATATAAATTATATAAAAATGTAACATTTTATTTAAAAGTGTGATGACAATTATATAAAATGATAAATTTATTAAGAGTATAAATGTTAACTTTTAATTCTAGACCATAAGAAAAAAAGCAGAAGCAGAACAAATCATCAAATTTTTGTTTTCAGCTTTTGAGTAAAAATTGCAGAAGTTAAAGTAGAATCTGATATTCACAAACATTCAAAAGTACTTTTGTATAATTAGAATCTAAAAAATAATTAGGAGAAACTCTCCCAAACATTATCATAAAAGCCATTTGATAACTAGCATTTATTTGGTAGATACTACAATGTAAAAAAATTTAACTATTTTATTTTCATCAAACTTACTATTTACAAATTAATATTATATTAAACATGTATGAAAAACATTTATAATTGTTATTGATTCTAAAATTTAACAAAAAAAAAAAAAGGATATTTTAAAAAGTCACGGGATGGGTACGTACGTAAAGTCCATAGAAAGCAGAAATCCATAAATCCCAACGAAGACAGATGGGGCAGTTAAATCATGAGAAATGATAAGTGCAAAAGTGAAGTCTTCAATTAAAATTTTGACCGTCCGATATGTTCAACATTGTTTAATCACGGATTAAATATTACCGACGGCCTTCGATCATCGTTCTAAATCAAACTATATTTTGGGAGGACGATGAACTCGTCAGGATCGTCGGTAACGGTGAACCCGTAGAAATCGATGATGAACAATGCGAGATTGCAATTACGGCGATCCCCGACGAATTCACCATGCCCCCAGGGTATAGTTTGGTTCGGGAAGGCGGCCGGAGGCCATTGGTAGTATCCGATCAGCGATTAGACGTCGGACGTGCCATCGATTAATGATTAAAATTTTTACTGAGATATTCACTTTCACTGTAAATACCGTTACACTTGAATCATTTCCAAATTTATCATGAGAAAATTAAACTAGTCCGCACTCAGGTAAAATATCTTAATTGTAATTTTTTTATCATAATAATACAAAAGATATTTATTTATTTATTTATTGTCATCATATGTTTCAATTATTTTTTTTCTAGTAGAATTTTATTTACTTCGACGACAGAGTAATCAACAATTCAGTTATAAACTGATAAAGTAAAATATCATGTTAGATAAGAAAAAAAAAAGTGAATAAGTTTGACCCATATTAATTTTTCCCTTATTAATATCTTCCCAGTCGTCGAGAGAAGATAGCCGAAAACAGAGAAGACGACGAGAGTGCCGGACAAGATAATGATCTGGATTGGTGCTTCCTTACTGATGCAAACTGTTCTAGGTTTAAGATTCAAAGTGCAAGTGCCCAAATCTTACTACATGTTTTACTTCAGTAATGTCATTATTCGATAGGACTTAAAATTTATTTATTAATTGTTTAATTCCCATTGACATGTCTAGCAATTTGTATTTTTCTTACTCAACTATTATAGAATCTGGATATACATGTGATTCTGCGTTAATATAATTTTGTTGTTAATTGATTAGGTACAACAAGAACAGGATGCTGAACTTTTACGCCGCAGGTAAAACTCAGTTCTTGTAGGTTCATGAGCTAGTTTTTACTCTTTTTGTTTTTGTTTTTGTCCTTTTGTCATGTACCAACATGAGATTTACAATTGGAGCGATTGGACGTCGCTTCCACTTTGTACTTCGGGATGGCTATCTGCAGCATGACGAACCCTTCTGCATGTTGCTATAAAACTATAAATTTTAGTCATATGATAAATATTAAGCAAGTAAAGAAATCTGCTGGAAATGATTAACAATGATTCATATACATTTAGTAATCTAGTAGTATTAGGGGAGGGAATATGTTTTTTATATATAGAGATAGCTAGTGTTATAAAAATTTACCATTTAAAATAAGTTTAATTATCAAATTACTAATAATATTAGGTTAATAATGCGTAAAGTAAATATACATACGAATATATAAGATTTTAATAGAACTTGTTTGGAAGGAATTACAGTTAGGTTAGCAGTTGATTGAATATAAAAGTCAGTCAGGTTTATTAATCAAAACCTAAGTTTTGATCACTCCAGGAAACTGACTGTACCGCCCTATGCCCGCTCGGCAATGGGCGTTGTGTCCCTCTCCTCCATTGTCATCGTCGAGTGTTGTGTCATTCCTTCGATACCAAAGCCCAATACAGATTTCATATCACAGCCGCAAGCCGCTATTGCCCACCGTGAGCGCGTGGACCACAACCATGTTTCCACTCAGATGACGGGCGTGACCTACCGTTACGATCGTCCTTTACCACAGCCCAAGCTGTAAGAAATAATGAGGGGAGGAAGAAGGATAGACAATAAAATTCTTGGATAATTTATTATTGAAGTCAATAGGTTTATTTATACAAATTATATTTCCAATAGAGGAAAGATAAATTATGGCATACAATCATGAGTACAATAAATTTAAAAATATTATTTTTTGACCCATGTTATGCCAAATATAATAAAAATCAATTCAGATTGATTTTGATATGATGTCAAATATAATAAAACTCAATTGATTGAAATCAATTTAAAATTATCATCCATTATTATCATTACCCCTGACAAACTCAATGGGAATATCTGAACGTTGAGTTTGAGTGCTAGCTTGGTGAAACGTTGTTTAGATAAAGACTTGGTAAATATATTAGCAAGTTGATCTTCTGTAGAGATGTAAGAAATCGAAAGACATCGAGTCACCACACACGAACAAAATGAAAATCAATCTCTATATGCTTGGTACGAGCATGAAAAACTGGATTAGCCACAAGATAAGTTGCTCCAATATTATCATACTAGAATTTGGGCGTAGCGGTTTGAGAAAAGTATAATTCTGAAAAAAGAGATTGTAACCAAATAATTTCGGACGTTTCGTTTGCTATAACTTTATATTCAGCTTCAGTACTTGAACGAGGGACTGTAGATTGCTTCTTTGAAAGCCAAGAAATAAGATTTCGCCCAATAAATATGACATACCCACTAGTAAAACGTCTATTCTTGGGAGATCCATCCCAATCTGCATCACTGTTGGTAATTAACTCTCAGGAGAACTGACGATATGTGTAAAATAGTGTCTTTAAGATATCGAAGAATTCTCTTAACACATTAAACCCTTGTCTTGAGCGATAGTTGACGGCCGCCCCCTTTGCAAATTGCCGACGCTGCTCTTGTCACTGCTGATCAAGGCAACTGTGAGCCTCCCACTCGATCCGTCGACCCCGAACCCTGGCATCGTCGCCGACCACCTGATGTAGAGTGCTCATCGCTGGAGAAGGGGCTGAAAACCAAGAGTAACGGTTATGTTAATTATTACGTTGGTTAATTATTGATTATTAGTTAATAATTGATAGATTAATTATCCAATTGATTAATTAACAATAAGTTTAATTACTAGATTTCTTAGATTAATTGATTAATCAGTAATCAGTATGATTGATAATTAATTAGATAAATTAATTAAAGTATTAAATATGAATTAAGATCTAATCGAGTTATTGATTTATTTAATTAACTTGATAGTTAAAGGAATTGTTAATAGGATTGGTGGTTGATTAAGAGGGATTTAAACGATTTATAAATGAATTAATTGAAAGGTGGACAAGTCGATTTGACATTATTAGTAGGATTACTCTAGTTCATATATATAAACACGAATTTAATATACTTAGTGCTGCTTTCGTCCATGCCTTTTTGTGATCCAGGCACTTAGATTGAATCAGCCAATCAGGAGCCTGAATTCAATTCAAGCCTGGATAGTAAAACAACTTTTTATTTTTTTTATTTTTTAGTTCGGGTTAAGTTTAAACCCTAAACCCAAAGAGATTTTTATCTTTAGGGTTCAAGTTTTAAAAAACTAAAACGGAAAAAATTTTAGGTGCTCACGGGTATAATATATAGTATTTAGCGTGCATATTTTTAATTTTTTTTTAAGATTTAGATTTAGGATTTAGGATTTGGGGTCTAGGGTTTAGTGTTTAGGATATAATATTTAGGATGCGTAATTTTTTTAATTTTTTTTTTAGAATTTAGGATTTACAATTTGAGGTATATTATTTAATGTGGTAGTATTAAAGGATTTTTATGATTTAAAAAAAATTAAAAATTGTTAGAAGCAAAAAAAAATGCTCAAGGCGCCTAGATCATTTCTAGGTGCCTTGAGTCCCTGTCGCGTACAAACACGGATAGAAAGTCACACAGAATATCATTATATATATATATATATATATAATTTAATATTTTCCGGACCAATTTGCTACGGGCATGTGTAAATTTGGGGGTGCCTGGATTGAAAACCAGACTCTTGGATTGATAAGGCGCCTGGATTTCAATCCAGGTTCCCCAAGTTCATTTCAACTAATTTTTTTTAAAAAATTATTTTAAGATATATTATATGTATTTAGGGTTTAAGATTTTAGGATTTAAGAATTGGGTTATAGTGAGTTTAAGCCAATAAGATTTTCCCTTTAAGATTCAAGCTTCCTTCTTGAGTTATAATCTTCAAGATAAAAACTTTTAGATGCACACGTGGTATATTATATGTATTTAGAGTTTAAGATTTTAGGGTTTAAGGGTTGAGTTATAATTAGTTTAAGCCAATAAGATTATTCTTCTAGGGTTCAATTTTCCCCTTAAGTTATAGTATTTAAGATAAAAAATTTTAGATGCTCACAGGTATAGTAAATGTATTTAGGTTTTATATTTAGGAAATTTTGATTTTTTTAAAAATATATAATAAATTAATTTGGGGCGCCTGGATTGAATTCAAGCGCGCTTACGGGTTTTCTTTTTTTTTAATATTTAATTTGTCGCCTAGATTGAATCTAAGCGCCCTAACTGGCATCGCGCATGGGTGTGCGATGGACGATTCACAGGGTGATAGAATTTGGATGTTGGATGTGTTAATTTAAGCATGAAGCGATGGAGAATTTTGACATGAAGGAGTGTCATTAAGATTGAAGTGGACTTAGGGAGCGTATTCATGCTGGTTGGAAAATTGGTTTTGAATCAATAAGGGCGTGAATGAGAAATTAAAGTCTATTATTTATTATATGACATGACTTAATTTAAATCGTCAGATTAAGATGGACAAATCAGATTTATCTAAATGAGAGGGCAAAAGTGCCTCATGGATGACTTAATCTCAGCCATTAAATTCAAAATGGTAGACATTGAAATGAAGAAACATTGTGTTCCTAGGGGAAGATCATTGTGTTACTTGGAAAAGGAAGCAATCTGGATTATCCAATTCAACTTAACAGATGAGATTTGATTGAACCAAGAGGTTTTTCTAACCGTCACAAAGTATAAATAAGGCCCTACTTTGTATTCCATTCATTCCAATTCACAGAAAGCAAGCATTGCATTCTATAATTACAATTGGAAAGTTTGAGAAGCTTCTTCGATTCGGAAGTTTTGAGATTTGCAATGCTGCTATCCAAGTTAAAGTTATTGTATCTTAGAAGATGATTATCATGTTTCGTAAGCATAGTGTGCAAGCCAATTTCGTCTTACAATGATATAGTCCAACTCTAGTCTCGACTTCGCCTAATCAATGTTATATCATCATTCTGACGTGCATTCAGATTGTACCGCCACCAGATTCAATAACGCTTAATATAAACTTGTTAGCAGGGATGCCAATTTCTCCCGAACCCGATGGGGAATCTGACATCCGACCCGAATGGAGGAGAATATGGAGGAAATTATTAGACCTGATTATAATAATCAGGTATTCGAGTATGAGTAATTTTGGGTATGGGTATAGAGGCGAAAGTGATAAAATCCTACCCATACCCTACTCGATACCCTCTCTCTCTCTCTCTCTCTCTCTCTCTCTCTCTCTATATATATATATATATATATATATATATATATATGCCTCATTTTTTATTGGGGAAAAAAACTTTAGCCCACTTCCTGCCTTGAAAAAAAACTTAGTTTGTATCTTTATTCGGTCACCAACACATATTACATCTTCTTTTCTATGAGAAATGCTTACCCGATTGAAGGAGCGGAAGATGAGAAAGAGCAGACAAATAAATTGAAATAATTTATTTTTTTAAGAAAAGAGAAAATAGTTTATAGTAATAAGATGATGGATAGGATATGAATACACGATCCTCCGACGAGTATGGGGATGGATATGAAAGTTAAATATCTGATGGGTATGACGATGGTTATGAGGATGAATATAATAAATGAAGATGGGTAAGGAGGATATGAAATCCTACCCATTGTCATCCTTATTTGTTAGTGTGTATACCTATGTGTGAAGACATTCTTTAAGTATTTGTGGATAATTATTTAATAAGAACATGTATTTATTATTAATCATTAACTTTTATATACATATATGATTAATGATAAAGTCTCACGGATTAATAGTTATATTAATTTGAAAATAGTATTTCATATGATAGGTATCTAGAGGAGACATAAATATCTAGATCAATGCTGAGTATGATTAGGTAGATAGACCGAGGGATGAATATCCAAGTTGTACTTGGGGGTGCCTTGAGATTAGAGATACACAGGACATGGTCCATGATGAGCATAGATATGATATATTTTTATTATTGTTTTCAAGCTCATTTACTTGCTTGCATTGATTCATATTTGTGTTATTACACTCCTATCGTAGCTTTTATCAGCATATTCTCTATTTTTGATTCGAAGATATGCTCTTGCTTTGTTTTCACTTTTAGGGATATTTTGGAGCATTTTAAACCCTACAAGGAGCCATTCAGAGTCGAAGACACGCTAAGACCAACTTAGGTTAAGAAGGACTCTACTGTACAGTTCACACGACCAAGTTGTACCTCTTTCCCAAGCATGGTCGTGCCCCATAGGCATAACCTTGTTCAAGCCGTGTGTATCTTCTAGACTTCAATTGTGCCCTGGGCACGACTAAGTTTTAGCCGTGTCCCAGTTCAAGACTAGGTCGTGCCTTTTGGCACAACCATGCAAGGCATTCAGATCGGGTTGTACCCTAGGGCACAATTTGTGCCCCAGATTTCAAAGACAACCATGCCTTGAGGGCATGACCATGCTATGGCCATGCCTCCTACTCCATCTCTGGTCGTGCCTCCTTAGCACAGCTTGAGCCAGACTGTGCTCAACCAAATGATGGTGGCACGACCAGCTTGTGCCATTCAGCATGGCTCGTGTCGCGGGAACCGAGTTGCCCTACCTATAAAATGGGCACTTCACCCCTTTTCTTGGGGGAGGAGGTTTCCCCATTTTGAAGGCTCATCCCTAGGCTTCACCATCCTTCTTCGACAATCTCCAACCTCTCCACCATATCTCCGACTCTCCACTCTCTCTGGAAGGCAAGGATTGATTCTGAAGATTCCGGCACGACTTGGGCTAAGCTTCTTCTTCTCCATTTCTCCATTTATTTAGAAGTTTATTTCCTTTGAGTCTTCTTTACTTTGTCTTATATCTCTAGAGTAGATTCTTCATGTCCTAGTGTTAGGGAGTATATGTGATGTGTACTTGACGATAACTTTTGTTCCGGAAGGAATCGACGTCGATGACCAGTCACCAGGATTCAACCCACGTGGATGCTAACGCTGGAGGAGGAACTCACACCCTGCGAGATTAACACGAGTGTTAGGGGAACACGCCGGAGGTTGTCCGGCAGAGCCCACTCCGACGCTCAAGTCAGTTCCTCTCTCAAGGAGATGAAAAGAAGGCAAGAAGATATGCGTGTAGTAGAGAATGTGTAACCTCTTTACCGGAGGGGTTAGAGTACTTTTTATACCTGCGAGCGGCCGTCCACGAGTCTCCATGATCTTCGCCACGCCCCCTCGATCATCGGTTACTGGATCATCCCGGTAACGACCTTTACGACCATTAAATTTGGGTCGTTGTGAGGGTTAAGGCTTTGATGACCGCATATCACGGGTCCTGATTATTCTATATTAATGGATGATGATGATCCATTGATCCGAAGAAAATGAACCGCTACTTGAGGTTGAGTATTCCATGGGTTCCGCTACCCCAAGGTGACCTCGGGGTCGTTTGACCCGGGGGTCTCGGGCGTTCACCCTCCCGAGGTGATCTCAGGGACCTACCTCCCAAGGTGATCTCGGGTATGTGTCTTTGCGGAGCAATCTTCAGGGCTATGAATACCTGAGTCGGTCTAGGGGATTCCCCTTCCCGGGAAGGTCTCGGCCATCATGGAAAGAAAATCATTCTAACTCGGTAGATCTTGTCACACAACTTCTTCAATCCACGTGTCAGCCGCGGGGTACTCAACCTCATCACAAGTCCCACCCTTTAAGTTTGATCGAAGGAAGTGTGTCTGATGATTAGCCTAGTGTTGTGGTGAAGAAGCTGTATCTAGGTGGTCCCCATATCTTTTACTACTTTACTGGCGGACTTCCAGGTCCGAGGAATCAGACTATGCACCCATGGACCCCGGGTAGCTCTTTGAATGCGTCCCGCACTTTCACAAATTTCGAGGTGACATCCTGACGGCCGCCTAAGGCCCTTTAAAGGCGCATAGGGTTTCTTAATGGCGACTAGGTCGTCTGGCGAATGTGGTCTTACCATGTGCCTCATCCTTCTTTGTGCGGCGATCTCCTGCTGATATGCGTCATGGGTCATACAAAGCGATGACAATAAAGGATGGGGGTTCCTCGGGATGTCCAATCAGCACCGCTGACATGCTGCCCTCTCATTGTTCATAGGTGGACAACTTCAACCTATAAAGCAGGTGCAACGACACCCTTCTACCTCCTTGCCCTATCTACTTTCAAACACTTTCGGTCTCCTGCTGCTCATCTTGCTACCGCGCTCTGTCTGCGAGTGTAAGTCTTCTTCTATTTCCCCTTTCCTGCATGGGTCCAGTAAAGAAAAAAAAAGAAGACCCGAAGCGATGACGAGGGTCCCTTGGGAGAGCCAGTCTATCACCCGGAGTGGTATGATACCATCTCCTCTAGGGTTAGGTCAGAATCCCTCCAAGCCGCCTGCCGAAGATATGGTGTCCTGGAGGGCTGGGAGATGAAAGTTCCGGCCTTAGGCCAATCACCCATAGAGACTCCTGCGGGGGCTTTCACTTTCTTCTTAGGGCAGGTAGAATTAGGGTTTCGTTTCCCTATCCCCTTTTTCATGAATGTCGCCAAATACTTCAGTATCCCTCTCCACCAAATGGCTCCAAACGCCTTTACACAGATGGGCGGGGCGTTTTTCCTATTCAGGCTTTTTGACATCTCTCTGACCCCTCGATTTTTCTATTTTTTCTTTGTTTCGGTTGGCTCCCGAGGGGTATTTGGCTTTACTGCCCGCGCCAGTCATAGGTTCTTGGGGGGCCTTCCTTCCTCCCACAAGGGATGGAGGAACGGTTCTTCTATATCCAACTCCCTAAGCGCCCCTTCAGTTCTATCCACTGGACGGAGAGCCTGCCGCCTATCCCAGACCTCGACGACTTCCAACAGGACGCGGGATACTAGAGGGCCTGGGGTATCCTAGCAGGGATGGAGTTTCATGGCCTCCAGCTGGTGCAATGTGAGGAGCTCCTTTATCGGGCCGAGCTCAGCCCGAAAGTCACAAGCCTTAGCTCCAGTCTTTGTAAGTTACCCTTTGTTTTGCAAATTTCCTTGTTAATTCTAAATGATCCTCTTTTGTCTCTATTTTGCAGACGACGTTATGATTTCCCGAGCTATGAACCGACTCCTGAAGTGGGAATAGGCCAACGAGCAAGCACTGGTTCCTACTTCCGTTTCTTCCACTCCAGTGGGTATTTCAGTCAAGGGCTACCGGGAAGTGGCTGCTGTTGGATCGGGTTGGTCCGGCTAGAGGGGGTGAATAGACGGATAATAAAATAAAGAAATGGAAGGCACTCATCTTAAAAAAAACTTGGTCGCAACTAAGAACGTTGCTTCCAAGGCAGTGGACGCTCAATTAAAATCTCCTTGTGGCGGAGAAGCCTTACAATAAAAGCACGCTAGACTATAGAGAGAATTACAAGAGAATTGAATGATTGAAAAGGTTGAAACTCTAAGCCTATTTATAGCCTAAGAGAATAAATCTGGATTGTTGATTGTTGAGGAATTTTCTCTTGGCCGTTGATCCATGGATGTAATCTGGATGGTTGATCTTGGATGGGATTAAACTGCATCCATTGGATCTGATTAAAGGATAAAGTTATCCTTTAAGAGATAACTTTGTCTTCTGCTCGTAACAGATAAATAACTTTATCATCTGCTCGCAACAACATTAATCACATCTCTTCTTTGTCCCAGTCGGTAAGGTTGGTGATATATGTAAGCGAGGTTGCTGGTTCGAATCTTCACAGCAACAAATAAATTTCTTTTTGTTTCAGGTGCCTGGTTTGACTTGGTCAAATTGACCAGTCTTTTGGTTCATCTACTGGGTGATTTCTGGCCAACCAGAGTTAGGCTCACCCGAACCCGACTCCGGCCTTTCGCCTCTCGAGCGTCCTTCCTCCCGGCTTCTCGTCCCTCGGACACCGCGCACGTCCTTCTCGCTCCACCGGCGTACTCTTCCGCAGCTTCCGCGTCCCTCGGATTGTACCGAGCCCGTCGGCTCACTTCCCCGCACAATCCTTCTCGTCCGCTACGTCTTACGCTCGACTTCCTCCGTACCTAAGCTCCTGCACACTTAGCAGAGGGATTAAACATACCAGGACCTAACTTAAATCGGTTGATCACATCAAAATCAACCAGGGGTACTTACAATCTCCCCCTTTTTGATGTGCATCAATCTGAGTTAAATTAGGGTAATCAAAATAAAAAAACATACATAATAATGTAAACAGTTTAAGTTCAAAAAAAACTTAAATTTCGAGTAAATTAAAATTCTACTTCTTAACTTAATATTATTCCTCCCTCTTTGATCACATCAAAAAATTGGGAAATATAAGTAGGGAAGAAGAAAAATTTTAGAGTGCGATAAAAAATATTCTAAGTGAAAAAAAATCGCGTTGCCATAGTTTTTTCAAATTTTAAAATGGTATATTTTTTCAAAGTTAATTCCATTTTTTTTAAAAATGACTTAAATAAAATCTAATTTTTTTTTGATAAAATCCACAGCTGATGTGGAGTTCCAAAAAAAAATCGAATCTTGTCAAAATATTTTTCTATCGAATTTTAAAAAAAACATATTTCGATAAACAATTCATAAAAAATCAGAAAAAAATAGATTTCAATAAACGATTCATAAAAAATAGACATTTATGAAAAAAATCTGAATATTTTTGTCAAAGTCGAAGATAAAGATATGAGTTTAGACAAAAATTTTGAGCTTTTGTTGATCAAGTCCAAAAATGACAAACCACACATAAGAGTTCTTGAAGAGTAAATTTTAAAAAATTTGAAAAAATACTTCGAAAAATTTAAAAAAAATTATAGTGAGTTTTTCCCTTAAACTCTTAATTTCAAATTTCGAAGAAAAAAAATATTCGAAAAATTTTGAAAGGCATTCTAGTAGATAGACAGCATAATTGTGCATAAAAAAAATAATGACATAATTTTTGTTAGAGAAACAAAATGCACACATATATAATAACAAAAAAAATTATTAGTTTAATACAAATTTAGGAACCCAAAATAAGTTCCTGTCTACAGGATTAATTAAAAACTTAGGCGGAATATAACTTTTGGGCACCTTTTTAAATTGGTCCTTATGATTTTTAAAATACCAATTTAAATTATCAGGAAAGCTATTTTTCTTTTGGCGTAAATATGCAATATCAAGTTCTAATTTTTACACTAAGTTTTTCAAATTATCATTTTCATTTTTCAAAATTTCAGACGAGGATGTAAGTGTTAATTCATTTTTTAATTTTTAATTTTCTTTTTCTAATCTATAATTAGATTTGAGCAAGGCTTTAACTCCTGCATATAATTGATCATGAGGAAGAAAACAAACCTCATTTACCGGGTCGCTTTCGAAAAGCGAGGTTCCTCTTTCGTCGTCGCTTTCTTCTGACGTCTCTCCCCCTTCATCAGTGCTCCCTTCTTGATGATTTGCCATTAGCGCAAGACCCGCATATTCTTGACCTTCCGACTCTTCTGACAAGGACTCATCGTCGAGTTGGATCTTCCTTGTGTTCAGTGTGGCGATGTCTGATTTCTTATTCTTCTCTTCATGAAATTCTAGGAATTTCTCCCAGAGCTCTTTTGCCGAGTTGTAATTCTCGATGCGGTTAACTTCTTGCACGGGAAGAACGGCTAGTAGATGAAATTCAGCTTTGCCGTTTGCTTCAAAGTCTGATTTCTCCTTCTTGGTCCATGACTTTATTTCTTTATCCTTGCCGTTGTTGTCTTTAGGAACTGAAAAACCATTTTTCATAATTATTAGCAATTCAATATCAGTTTTAAAAAATACCTGCATTCGGCGCTTCCACATCGCGAACTCCCCCTCAAACTTCGGCGGGTAGATTATGGCTCCAACCATTTTCTTGAAATTGCTGCAGTCGGCAGTTAGTCTTTCTGCGGCGACCTTGGCTCTGATACCACTTGTTGGACCGGGTTGGTCCGGCTAGAGGGGGGTGAATAGACGGATAATAAAATAAAGAAATGGAAGGCACTTGTCTTAAAAAAAACTTGGTCGCAACTAAGAACGTTGCTTCCAAGGCAGTAGACGCTCAATTAAAATCTCCTTGTGGCGGAGAAGCCTTACAATAAAAGCACGCTAGACTATAGAGAGAATTACAAGAGAATTGAATGATTGAAAAGGTTGAAACTCTAAGCCTAAGAGAATAAATCTGGATTGTTGATTGTTGATTGTTGAGGAATTTTCTCTTGGCCGTTGATCCATGGATGTAATCTGGATGGTTGATCTTGGATGGGATTAAACTGCATCCATTGGATCTGATTAAAGGATAAAGTTATCCTTTAAGAGATAACTTTGTCTTCTGCTCGTAATAGATAAATAACTTTATCATCTGCTCGCAACAACTTTAATCACATCTCTTCTTTGTCCCAGTCGGTAAGGTTGGTGATATATGTAAGCGAGGTTGCTGGTTCGAATCTTCACAGCAACAAATAAATTTCTTTTTGTTTCAGGTGCCTGGTTTGACTTGGTCAAACTGACCAGTCTTTTGGTTCATCTACTGGGTGATTTCTGGCCAACCAGAGTTAGGCTCACCCGAACCCGACTCCGGCCTTTCGCCCCTCGAGCGTCCTTCCTCCCGGCTTCTCGTCCCTCGGACACCGCGCACGTCCTTCTCGCTCCACCGGCGTACTCTTCCGCAGCTTCCGCGTCCCTCGGATTGTACCGAGCCCGTCGGCTCACTTCCCCGCACAATCCTTCTCGTCCGCTACGTCTTACGCTCGACTTCCTCCGTACCTAAGCTCCTGCACACTTAGCAGAAGGATTAAACATACCAGGACCTAACTTAAATCGGTTGATCACATCAAAATCAACCAGGGGTACTTACAGCTGCATCCTCAGAAGACCGGGAAACCCTGGAGGCCCCCCAGGATCTCGGAGCAGCAGAACCTCCTACCGACCCCGAAGGAGGTTCTCCTTCATCTCCCATCAAGGCAGCAAAGGGAGAGGTTGCGCCCCCTTCCCCTGCTAAGCAATAAGAGATTCTGGTTACCGAGAAGAAACGGTGGAGATGGTTGGTCCAGAAGCCTCGCCCCCTGAAGAGGTTGAAGAAGGGTCTAGCCTCAGAGCTTCCGCCCTCCATAGATGAAGAGGATACGATGCCCCTATCTCAGAGAGTTCAGGAGGGACCTTTTTCTCCCACTGTGGCGTCTGCCGTTCCCATCGTCCGCAACTTGGCCACTCTGACCGACCCTCCCGCTGTTTAATGCGGCAAGGAGGTGTCGCTTGACATGTCCAGCTCTTGCCAGAAGGTCCCGGTGGCGAAGAAGATGATGACAAAGGGTTCCCAATCCATTCAAATAACGGAGACCCTCTATGATGGTCTGCAGGCAGCGTCTAGCTCAGAGGAGGGCGTCCTCGACCTGAGAGATGTCCTCGTCCAGTCAGGACGCCCTGCTGAGGAAATTCTCTCTCCTCCTGTTCAGCCGGGGCGGTTAGTTGGGTCAGCCCGATATCTGGGTATGCTACACTAGTCCCTACCGACGGTAATTGTGCTTACGCTTTTCCCCTTTATTTCGTTGTTTTGCTCTGATTGTCCTTGTTCCGCATCGTAGGTTGCCTCCGACTGTGTGGCTACTAGCCGCTTGTTGTGCTCTAGAGGGGTCACTGAAGACCTTCTCTAGTGAGTGGTGGCAATGGAGGCGGAGGCTGGCCATGCCCGCGAGGAGGGTCTCTTGTAGTTGGAGGTCAGCCGGGCCCTAAGGATGAAGGTCGAGCATTGTCTCAGTACTTTGCTGGCCTCCGAGGAGACCTTGCACGGTTACCGACTCCGGGAACGCCTTGGGTCCGAGAAGAACCAAGCTCTCGCTGAGGATTTGCAGAAACTGTCCTAGGAGCGGGAGAAACTCTAGACTCAGACAAAGGAGTTGTCTGATCACGTTCGGCTCCTGGAATCTTCAAAGAAAGCTCTAGAGGATCGGAATGAAGAACGGGAGCGCCTGCTGGCTCTAAAAGAATATGACCTAAAGCTATCAACCTCTTATGCATCTGATCTCCAGGATAAAGTCACTCGAGCCCAAGACCAAGCTTCTGCCGCTGCCCAGAAGCTCCAAGAGATATTGGGGGCTCAGGATCGCTTGTCCCGGGAGGTGACGGAGCTGAAAGCCGCCAAGGAGGAGGTTGAGGCTGAGCTAAGAGGCAGAAGATCAACCATACAACCCAACTGTCCAAGGCCGAGGCAAAGTTCATGGCTAAATTCTTGCAGTCTGATGAGTATGGCGATATTTTAGCCGGGCAGGCATTGAAGCGCCTCAAACAGGGCTTCAATGGTGCTATTAACCAGCTGAAGAATGATCAACTGCTGAAACCAGACTTAGATTTAAGCACTATGGCAAACGATCTCACTCCCGAAGAGCATGAACTATAGAATTCTTCCTCGACCTGGGCCTTGCTCCCTTGGTCGCTCCTCGTTTGCTGCGCTTTCTTCATCTTTTCTAATTTTTCCTTGGAGGCCAGACATATAATTGTTTTAGCCGTAAATGAAAGCATCTCTGGGCTTCCTGTGTCTTGAGTAATTTCTTGCCCCGCTCGTTATTCTTAAAATGATTGTCTTCGGCCCGAGGAGCTAGCAGCTTAAAAAAATAGCGCCCAATTCAAAGTGAGGAACCAAGGTTCCTCCTTGACCTAAAGGGCAAGGTGGCAAACAAACACGCCTGTAGAACAAGTGTTTTTGCCCTGGCAATAGGGATAAGATGACCGCCAAACATTTCGAGGACCAAGCCTACTCATGCGAAGGTAGCAGGATTTTTCCGCTCTTGGCCGGACCCGTGTAGCACAGGAGCCAAGCCCCCTCACCACGGAGGTAGTAGGATTTTGCCGCTCTTGGCCGGGCATATGCAGCACCGAGGCCAAGCCTACTCACCGCGGAGGTAGCAGGGTTTTACAGCACTTGGCATGGGATGTGCAGCACCGAGGCCAAGCCTATTCACCACGGAGGTAGTAGGGTTTTAAAGCTCCTGGCCGGGCATGTGCAACACCGAGGCCAAGCCTACTCACCAGTAGTAGGGTTTTACAGCTCCTGGTTGGGCATGTGCAACATCGAGGCCAAGCCAACTCCCCGCGGAGGTAGTAGGGTTTTACAGGTCTTGGCTGGGCATGAGCAGCACTGAGGTCAAGCCTACTCACCACAGAGGTAGTAGGGTTTTATAGCTCTTGGCCGAACATCAGCTCTTCGTCGGGCATATGCAGCACCGAGGCCAAGCCTATTCACTATGGAGGTAGTAGGGTTTTGCATCTCTTGGCCGAGCATGTGCAACACCGAGGCCAAGCCTATTCACTGCGAAGGTAGTAGAGTTTTGCAACTCTTGGCCGGGCATGTGCAGCACCGAGGCCAAACCTACTCACCATGGAGGTAGTAGGCTTTTACAGCTCCTAGTCGGGCATGTGCAACATCGAGGCCAAGCCTATTCCTCGTGGAGGTAGTAGGGTTTTAAAGCTCTTGGCCGGGCATGTGCAACACCGAGGCCAAGCCTATTCACCACAGAGGTGAAGGAATAGCTCAGCGGGTTTCCTAAGCGAATACCTGATCGTCCTTGAGAGACCTCTCCATGTCCACAGATTAAAAATTAATCCTAATGGAGACCTATCTCCCAAACAACCGTCTCGTCATCGTATCAATCGATTCGAGTTACAACTTAGCCAAACTCAAAGTTCGAGCCTTCTAACTCGCCTAACCAATTGACCACGAAAAAGACAACGAGCAGATCACCAATTTTTGTGTTTATTATCGGGGTCCAAATAATTAATTATTAACAATGATTAACAAATAATCAAGAATATGATAATTAATTAACATCCACATAAAATGATAAGAAAATCAAAGGAGCTGAGGAAGAGTTTATACATTCTGTTACCTTACGATCTTCTACCGTATGACCCTCCCCTCTTGAACATCATGTGGGCGACAGTCTACCAAGAATCGGAATCACCAAGACTCTCCAATTAATCACTTCTTCACGCGCCAATCAAACCCCTAGCCAAGGGTTCATCGCCGGCCACCTCCTCCTCCCTATTCCTTGCGCCGTCGGCCACAAAGAGCTTCCCAAGCTCGCCAACCATAAGGAAGCACCGGAGAAGAAGAAGAAGAAGAAGAAGAAGAGAAACAAGCCTCTCTTTCGCCAAAACAAGTCGCTTATCCCCTTTTCTTCTCCCTTGCTTGTGGTGCCACCTTCACCAAGAGAAGGAGTTTCTTTCTCCACAACCCTGGGTGTTTTCTCTTCTTCTTCTTGCTGCCGAGTAGCACAAAAGGAAGAGGACTCCTCCTTGTCCTTATGACTTTCAGCCAAGAGGTGGAGAAGAGGGTGGGAAGAAAAGAGGAAGAGATCCTCTCTTCCACTTGCGCCGGCCGATTGACCTAGGAGAGAGAAGGAGAGGGAGAGAAAAGAAAAGTCTTGGTTTGGATGATCAATTGGATTAACCTTGGTTTCATGATTCCATGGGGTATATATAGGACTATGATAGGTACCATGAGGAGGAGTTGGGTCTTGGCTCGCTAATGGATCCAAATCTGATCCATTAATGATGATCTATTCCACAAAGGATCTCCATTGAACTTTCTCACCAACTCCCATATTTTCATATGAGCTCCACCTATTATGAGTACATCCATCTCCCAGTGTTTAAGATATCGAATGTTCGTTGATTAATTTAAATTACTGACAATTTTAATTAATCAACATCTAACTCCTTGACTAGTACCACTCATCCTTATCATCATGTTGGACCAAGTCCACCTGCAGGATTTAACATGATGAACCTTATGAGTTCATCAAGGGGGCATCATCATCCTGACTCACCAGGACACGGATTCCGTCTATAATCAACGACACACCATGTAAATAATATTATTTCCCAACTTATCGAGCCTATCGATTTAGCAGAATAAATCTCGCTCATTGGTAAATCAAAGAAATAACTACTAAATGCATGTGCCCGTTATTATATTGAGATTTAGAGATGTACTCCAAAATAAATCGAGGTTCGATCGAATTATAAAGTCAATACAAATTGGATCACCTCTATGTTGGTCATGCTCAATGCACACAAAGTGTACTAGTGTAATTCTATGGTCAAGATAAACCACACCTAATTACACTACAACCATCCCGATGGTTTGTCCAACCCCATCTCGGTTGTGAGCCTCTACTTATACTTTGCAAGGGGCTGATAACATGATCTTCTGTGTGTCACTACACACCATGTTATCTACAATGAAAAGTATCAGATAGTTATGCATATACTAATATAAACATGCAACAGTGTTGTTGTGATTCTCTTTCAAAACGTAGATGTTCATAGAAAAAGATAAGTCTTTTAGTATACATCCTAAAAAGAGGTAGTAGGGTTTTGTAGCTCTTGGCCGGGCATGTGCAGCACCGAGGCCAAGCCTACTTACCGCGGAGGTAGTAGGGTTTTGTAGCTCTTGGTCGGTCATGTGCAACACCGAGGCCAAATCTACTCACCACGGAGGTAGTAGGGTTTTACAGCTCTTGGTCGGGCAAGTGCAGCATCGGGGCCAACCCTACTAACCACGGAGGTAGTAGGAGTTTGCAGCTCTTGGCCGGGCATGTGCCACACCGAGACCAAATCTACTCACCATGGAGGTAGTAGGGTTTTACAGCTCTTGATCGGGCATGTGCAGCACCGAGGCCAAGCCTACTCACCACGGAGGTATAAGGGTTTTACAGCTCTTGGCCGGGTATGTGCTGCACCGAGGCCAAGCCTACTCATCGCGGAGGTAGTAGGGTTTTGCAGCTCTTGACCAGGCATGTGCAGCACCGAGGCCAAGCCTACTCACCACGGAGATAGTAGGGTTTTGCAGCTCTTGGTCGGGCATGTGCCGCACCGAGGCCAATCCTACTCATCGCGGAGGTAGTAGGGTTTTACAGCTCTTGGCCGAGCATGTGCAGTACCGAGGCCAAGCCTACTCACCACGGAGGTAGTAGGATTTTACAACTCTTGGTCGGGCATGTGCAGCACCGAGGCCAAGCCTACTCATCACTGACGTAGTAGGGTTTTGCAGCTCTTGGCCGAGCATGTGCAGTACCGAGGCCAAGCATACTCACCACGAAGGTACTAGGGTTTTGTAGCTCTTGGCCAGGCATATGCAGCACCGAGGCCAAGCCTACTTACCACAGAGGTAGTACTGTTTTGCAGCTCTTGGCCAGACATATGCAGCACCGAAGCCAAGTCTACTCATCGTGGAGGTAGTAGGGTTTTGCAGCTTTTGGCCGGGCATGTGCAGCACCGAGACCAAGCCTACTTACTATGGAGGTTGTAGGGTTTTACAGCTTTTGGCCGGGCATGTGCAGCCCAGAGGCCAAGCCTACTCACTGCGAAGGTAGTAGGGTTTTACTCAGGTAAGGATTCAACGCTTTTCGAGTAATTATTTCATTTTCTCTTTTTATTCATTGAACTACAAGTCAGTGCAAACAAAGAAATATAGAAGTTAAGCAAATAACTCAACGCCTCACCGAGTGCAATAGGGGCGGAGATGGTTGGCATGCCAGGGCCGTTCTAACCACTTGCCTTTGTCATCTTCGAGATAGTAGCTGCCCCCTGTGAGCTTCTTAATGATAACATAAGGTTCGTTCCACTGAGGCTCTAGCTTCCCCGGGTCACCCACTGGTTTGATCCTCTTCCAGACCTTGTCACCGGTCTCGAAGATGTGTGCGATTACCCGGCGATTGTATGCTTGCTACATCCTCCGCCGATACGCTTCTAGCCAAGCTGCTGTTTTATCCCTCACCTCTGAAATGAGGTCCAGATCGACCGGCCACTCCTGATCATTGTCCTTTTTGTTATAATGTTGTCGTCCGGCTGACTCTTCCCCTACTTCCACCGGGATGACAATCTCAACCGCATACACCAGCTGGAAAGGGCTCTGGCCTGTTCCTTCTCGCGGAGTAGTACGGTAGGTCCACAAGATGCCGGGGAGTTCGTCAACCCAGCTGCCTCCAACGTGATCTAGCTTTATCTTGAGTCCCCCAAGAATTTCCCAATTGACGACCTCAACTTGCCCATTGCAGGCTTGACGGATGCCCAACCCCTCGCACCACTCCTTTAGCTTACGTCTAGAAAATTGCCTTCCATTGTCTGACACCAGCTTGTGGGGGATGTCATATCTGCAGACGATGTCCCTCCATAGGACCTTCATCATCGTGGCCTCTGCGATGTACGCTAGAGGCTCAGTTTCTACCTATTTGGAAAAATAGTCGATGAGAACCAATAGAAACTTCTTCTGCTGTGGCCCGATTGGAAAGGGGCCTACAATGTCCATTCCCCATTGATCGAAGGGACAAGACACCATAGAAACCTTCAAAGGCTTAGTTGGTCGGTGAATCATATGTTGGTGTCTTTGACAAACTTCACATTCGACCATGAACTTGAGAGTGTCGACTTAGAGAGTGTGCCAAAAGTACCCCGCCAAGATGATCTTCCTAGACAGAGATCTTCCCCCAATGTGACTCCCGTAGACGCCTTCATGTACCTCCCGCATCACGTAGTCGGCCTCCTCTGGCCCGACACATTTGAGAAGGGGTCGCGCAAAGGACCTCCTGTACAGTTGATCGCCGACCAGTGTGAATCCGGCGACGAAATAGTCGGCTTCCTTTGTCCATGCTTGGAACATTCCCACTGTTTAGGAAATCCACATATGCATCCCTCCAATTGGCTCGGGTGTCACCTTCTGCTTCCTCTCCAATCTAAGCTACTGTCGCCTCCGGGGCACTAGGTTCATCTAGCTACCAAGTTGAAATGGAGCTAGCCAGTTTTGCTAGCTCGTCAGTCGGGACATTTTCTGCCCTGGAGATCTTCTGCAAGATAATCTCCGTGAAGATGGCCTTCAGCTGCTCGTAAAGGGTCACATACTTCTGTAGGCGCTCGCACCTGACTTCTAAGTATCCCTTTATTTGCTGCGTCACAAGCTGAGAATCTGAATGTACAATAACCGAGTAGCCCCCATGTGCTTGGCTGCTTGCAAGCCTGCCAGGATCGCCTCGTACTCAGCTTCGTTGTTGGTAGCTTTGAAGTGGAGTCGGATGAATAAATGTAACGTGTCCCCCCGTGAGGAGACCATTAACACCCCAACCCCGCTGTGCCGGCTGTTGGAGGACCCGTCCACATAGATCTTCCACATTCATTCGACCTCAGACTTTGGGACAGTCTCCAGCATGAAGTCTGAGAGGGCTTGTGCCTTGATAGCGGCGCGAGGTCGGTACTCAATACCGTACTCGCTTAACTCCATCGTCCATTTGATCAGCCGACACGAAGCTTCAGGGTTGGTGAGGACTCATGCGAGTGGGTTGTTGGTGAGGACAACAACGAGATGTGCTAAGAAATACGGCCTTAACCTCCGAGCCATTAAGACCAGAGCATAAGCCAGCTTCTCCATCATGGTGTATCACGTTTCGGCATCTTTTAGGAGATGTCCGAAGAAGTATATGGGATATTACACCATGCCTTCTTCTCGAACGAGCGCTAAGCCTACCGCTTGCTCAGTCGCAGATAGGTAGATGAACAAAGTCTCCCCCTCCACTGGTTTGTAGAGGATGGGGAGCGCGGCGAGGTAAGTCTTTAGATCCGCGAATGCTTTCTCACACTGTTCATCCCACTCGAACTTGGTTGCTTTTCTCAGAATCTTGAAGAATGGCAGGGTCTTATCTACAGATTTGGAGATGAATCTGGATAGAGCCGTGATACTTCCATTCAGCCGTTGTACTTCCTTGAAATTGCGAGGGGATGACATATCTAGAATAACCTTGACTTTTTCCGCATTAGCCTCGATCCCCCTCTCTGTCACCATGTAACCTAGGAACCGGCCATTCTTCACCCCGAACAAGCACTTAGCGGGGTTCAATTTCAGCTTATTGGCCCTTAGGGTGGCGAATGTTTCTTCTAAGTAGGCTATTATGTCGCTTCCCTTGTCAGTCTTAACCAGGATATCGCCCACATACACCTCAATGTTTCTCCCAATCGGATGCCTGAAGACTTTGTCCATCATCCGCCGGTAAGTTGCCCCAGCGTTGCGTAGCCCGAAAGGCATGACGTTATAGCAATACGTGCCATCGGCTGTCACAAAGCTGACTTTCTCCTAGTCTTCGGAGGCGAGCGGAACTTGGTGGTAGCCTTGATAGGCATCCAACATTGAGATGAACTCACAATCGGCCGTAGAGTCCACTAACCGGTCTATTCAAGGCAAGGGGTAGCAATCCTTAGGGCAAGCTTTATTCAAATCGCGAAAGTCGATACAAACTCGCCATTTACCTCTTGGCTTAGGGACAAAGACTACATTAGCTAATTACCAGGCCAAGAATTGCACTTCTCTGATGTGCCCGGCCTTTAACAGCTTATGAACTTCGTCTCGGATAGCCTTGTCCTGTTTTGGCGCAAAGTGCCTCCGCCTCTGCTTCACGGGTCGAGCTCTAGGGGTAACATGCAGGTGATGTATGGCTAACGCCAGGGGAACCCCTTTGATTTCTTTGGCGGTCCAGGCGAAGACATCTTTATGGTTTCGTAGGCGGTCTACGAGACAATTTCTTAGTTCTGGTGCAAGGTCGGTGGCGATCCTCGTAACTCCCCCCTGGTTGAGGGTGAATCTGGACCTCCTCGCTCTCGACTTTCCTCCGTTCTTCTTTAGGTCCTTCATCTTCTCATGGGTCAGTGAGATCCATTTGTAGGACTTCGTAGAACTTCGATAGGACCTTTCCAGAGGGACCTTCGGAGATCCCAGGGATCTCCTTTTGCTTCAAAGCCCCTCGCTGTGAAGCGGCTGGCTCCACTTGTTGCTGTTGGAGCATCTCCTTGATGGCTGTGGCCACCAGGCGATCAAGTTCCTCTTTCATCAGGACAATGGATTGTCCCGCTGGCTCTGCCATCGGTGCTCCTTCTGGTGCTTTATTGGTTTCCCACAGACGGTGTCAAACTTGTTCCGGAAGGAATCGACGTCGACGACCAGTCACCAAGGTTCAACCCACACGGACACTAATGCTGGAGGAAGAACTCACACCCTGCGAGATTAACATGAGCATTAGGGGAACACACCGGAGGTTGTCCGGCGGAGCCTACTTCGACGCTCAAGTCAGTGCCTGATAACTACCATTTTGCTGATAAATTTAGGTTCTCAAATCCATATTTTGATCCACTTTTATATGCTTAAGTTTGCATTTACTTTAGGTTTCATGAATTCTTTCTATTTTGGCTTTGGATACAATTCTTTCTATATTTAAGATGTTTTAGCACTAAAATTTGAATATCATTTTGTAGGCTTCAAATGATCATGGACCTAGATCATATTGGATCAAACTTGAGTCATAATTGGATCCGGATCAAAGTGATCAAGCATCGAATTAATATGGGTCGTCCGATCAAGAAACGGCTAGATCTGAGTCATCCATCAACTTCTAATCAATCCAAGCTCAAGATAGAGTTAATCAAGTCCATGGATCAAGATCTGAAGTTTGGAGCAAAATCAGAGTCCATCTGACCGTTAGATTAAGCTTGAGAGGTCTAAGCCGTCCATTCAAAGATCAGGGCAATCTAAGCCACCCGATGTAGATCTGATCAATCCGAGCTGAGGAGGAGCAGATCCTGACCCCTTGATTGAGATCTGGAGAGCTTGGGCTCGATCTGACTTGATCTTACCGTTGGATGACACGAAGAGGATCTCAGCCGTTCATTGCTAACCAATATAACAGTCTTCTCCCCCGATCAGATCTGTCGTCGCCGAGTCACCAGTAGCTTAGTTTTCATCGCTGTTCTTCATTTTTCTTCATCAGTTTCTTATCAGATCGCGCGACCAACATTAGATCTGTTTCTTCTCAAGGTTTTGGATCATTGAGGTATGATTCCTGTTTAGTTTGCTAATCGAAATTGGTTTCTGGAAGTTTAGGTGAGGGTCTCACCGAAGCGGCTGTTCCTATCGATCAATCCTTGTTGACTGCTGGTTTCCGTCGTCCGGAGCTGTCGAAGCAACGTAGAGGGGTTCTCGAAGGTGTTCTAATAGTTTTTGAGCTCGATCGCCAGCCAGCCAATCGAGGAGGAAGAGATCGGGAACAGATTTCAGTGACTGATTGAACCATTTGATCGGACAGGGATGACTCTGATCGGTCCCGTGACCGATCAAAAGAAGACCTGATCGGTCCAGTGACTGATTAGGAAGGCCAATTCGCAACAAGCTGATCTTGGGAGTTCTTCTTCGCTGATTTTTGAGTTTAGAGGGTTTCTAACTCAACCTTTGTGTGACGGCAAGGGAAGTCTTGTTGATAAACTGATTTAATGTTTAATTAGGATAATTTTTAGTTTCAAGCATTTAATTCTCCAAGTTGTTCTAGTTGTTTCCAATTATACTTCAAGTCAAGATTCCAAGCATTGTTTTGTTCTAACTTTCATTATCTTGCAAATTGGTTTCTATAATTAATTCCCTGCAATTAGTTCTTTAATTTCAATTCAATAGTTTGAAGTCAAATTGCTTAGTTTTTCCAATAAGATAAGAGTAGTTCTTGCAATTCTCTAATTCGCTCCATGCTTCAGCTAAGTTCAGTCTATTTCATATTGTCATTTCCGTATAGTCAAAAACCTCCCATTTTATTAGAAAACCCAAATCATCAAGCGATAACAACTTTCAAGCTCGAGTTAAACATTCACAACTAGTCCTTGGAAAAATACGACCTGAGATCCCTATTCTACACTTTAACTTTGTTAGCCAAGGGTTTTCAGTTTATAAATATCTAAATTTGAGGCTCATTCGTGACACGTGTTGTGGGCCACATCAGTGCCTCTCTCAAGGAGATGAAAAGAAGGCAAAAAGATATGCGTGTAGTAGAGAATGTGTAACACCTTTACCAGAGGGGTTAGAGTACCTTTTATACCTGCGGGCGGCCGTCCACGAGTCTCCACGATCTTTGCCACACCCCCTTGATCATCGGTTACTGGATCATCCCGGTAACGGTCTTTGCGACCATTAAATCTGGGCCGTTGTGAGAGTTAAGGCTTTGATGGCCGCATATCACGGGTTCTGATTATTCTGTAATAATGGATGATGATGATCCATCGATCCGAAGAAAACAGACCGCTACTTGAGGTTGAGTATT
The DNA here is from genome assembly GCA_024364735.1 of Boesenbergia rotunda. Classification (NCBI taxonomy): domain Eukaryota; kingdom Viridiplantae; phylum Streptophyta; class Magnoliopsida; order Zingiberales; family Zingiberaceae; genus Boesenbergia; species Boesenbergia rotunda. The sequence continues at coordinate 129,622 of JAGFNQ010007208.1, read as the reverse complement.
CCTTGGGCTCCGCTACCCCGAGGTGACTTTGGGGTCGTTTGACCCGGGCGTCTCGGCCTCGGGCGTTCGCCCTCCCGAGGTGATCTCAGGGACCTGCCTCCCGAGGTGATCTCGGGTATATGTCTTTGCGAAGTAATCTTCAGGACTATGAATACCTGAGCCGCTCTAGAGATTCCCCTTCCCAGGAAGGTCTTGGGCGTCATGGAAAGAAAATCTTTCCAACTCGGTAGATCTTGTCATACAACTTCTTCAATCCATGTGTCAGCCGCGGGGTACTCAACCCCATCAACTCTATATTTTTGTAATGCCCTTTGATTCATGATGTGGATTTAGAACATTTAATGTTTGATTAAATGCTTCTATGATTGCTTAGTGCTTAAATCTCTTGAGTGCTTACATAATTGTTGTATTGATTGAATGAATTGTGTAGATCTAACCCTAGCTTAATGGGCCTTCCCTAATCCTATGTTAGGAGATGTCTCATGTAATTTAGGATTGCATATCCCGGGACAACTTGAGTGACACAGGTTCTTGGTCATGCTAAAAGGGGCATCCTAAGTTACCTTGACTATTGAATGTCATCGGATAAACCATAGGGAAGACACTCCGATCCCGATGGGTTTCCTCTACTCCCGTGTTAGGAGATGACCTATGTAATTTATGATCGCATATTTCGGGACAACCTGAGTGTCATAGGTTCTTAGCCATATTAGAAGGGGCATCCTAAGTTTCTGTCCATCCAATGGTATTGGAGAGCAAATAGGGAGAATACTGACCCTGGTAATCTAGTTAGACTATCCATGATTCAAATCTATTGAAGTCAAGTCATTGACAACTCATCAGGCCACGAGGACCGTTACATAGATGTAGGACCGTTAGTAGGCCTGCAAGAGGGGGTGAATTGTTCTGCGGGTCAAAATTTTATTTTTGCAAGTTCTTACAAAGATGACAAATTAGTTTATGTAGTTAAAATAAATAAAACCATAAACAACTAAATAAACTAGTAAGAGATTAAAGGATTACTTGGTTGCACGCAGGGTAGTTGCTAATCTAAGGCGTTGAAAAGCTCCACTATCAAGATCTCCTTTATTTGTAGGTGGAGTAGCCTCTTATAGACTTTGAACAACAAAGGAAAAAGTTAGGAAAATGTAGTATAAGAGTTAATCTTGAAACCTAGCTTCTAGGAACTATTTATAACCTAAAAATCGAGTTTATCGTTGACCTGAGGTGCCTCACATGTGATCTGAGGTGCCTCATATTAGATAGACTTTTATCCATTGAGCATCGGTAAGCTGCTTACAAAATTTGACTCAAGGCGCCTCAATTTTGATCTAAGACGCCTCGGGTTCAAACTAAGGTGCCTTACCTCTGCATTTGCGCAAAGTTGTTGTTTTGCAGCTGAGGCGCCTCCAACTGGTCAAATTCAACATTCACATTGACTTTGACTTTTTCGTCCTTCTTCTGCATGGGTGATTTCTGGCCAACCAGAGTTAGGCTCACTCGAACCCGACTCTAACTTTTCACCTCGAACGAGCTTACTCCCTAACTTCTCATTTCTCGAACATTGCACACACCCTTCTCACTCCACCGGTGTACTCATGCACAGCCTCTGTGTCCCTCGGATGCATCGAGCCCGTCAGCTCCCTTCCTCGTGTCATCCTTCTTGTTTGTTGCATCTTTTATTAGACTTCCTGCGTTCCTAAGCTCCTGCACACTTAGACATGGGGATCAAAACAGACCAAGACCTAACTTGAATTGGTTGATCACATCAAAATCAACCCAGGGTACTTATAATAGAAACCTATACCCTAGGGCATACTCCTCTCATAGCATTCTCACCCTCGCGAGCCTAGATTCTCTCTCTCTCTCTCTCTCTCTCTCTCTCTGTAAGACCCCCGCACTCTCGTAGGCAAGTCTTTGTGTAACCAACACTCGATTTGCCTAGCTAACTCACCTTTGCAACCTCCATAGTGGTTGTCAATCCTCAGTCCTTGTGGATTCAATATTTATTATTTGATGACGATTCTATGCACTTAGGGAGTGAACATCAGTCCACTTGAGAGGACACCACATATTAAGCATCATTAAAGTTTTGGCAACCTACTTTTTCTCTCCTTGGATAATTTCAGCAGCCCCTCCCATAGGAAGAAGATAGTGATCTTTTTCCCTTTTTTCCATCGAAGGAGACTCATCTTCTTATCATTGCTTCTCCTCTTCAAGAAGGGTTGTCGCCACCCATCAACTTGATAGAATCGATAGTGTCACGCCCCCAGAGGCACATGCTTGCTCGAAAATCGGGCAGCATCTCCCCTGTACGGCGGACAATATGGAACAATTTATACATATATCTCACCACCAATATAGCTCAGCCACAAGCGGCTGACATCACAATAATAAATAAAAGATGGCTCAGCCATCACAACTATAATATGAAACACAACCACGCAGTTTTATATCAACCAAAAGATAACGGGTGGCTCAGCCACCTTAAATATAAAAGAAACTAAATCCAAAGAGATCTCAAACGTCTCCGATATCGACAAGCAAAACTGATAACAAATAAGAGGTGACTTTACCAAGTACTGAAAACAACACAACTATACCCAATACGGAAAAGTAACTCAACTCTGAAACAACTCCAAACCAAAATCACCCGGTGAAACTGAAGGACTGAGGGACTGGCAACTGGATCATCTCCTGGTTCCAAGCAATACCACTACCTGCTATCTGAAACAACAAAAAGGGAAGCAGGGGTGGTGAGTCCGGGCGGACTCTGCGGTTATATGAGTAGACAATAAACATGGCATAAATAAGATAACGAAGTAGAGAATCAAAAGGTACAGTCCATAAGAAATATCAGATTTACCTAATCATGCATAACCAATATAATACGATATGGTATAAAACCGAATAATAACTAAACAGGTATAGAATAACTCAACAATAATAACATCAAGATAGACATGCATGTCATACATATGCAACAATCATAGCTCATATAAGTGCATCAAACACAAGCAAATGCATAAAAGAAATACGTATGCACATGATGCAATGACATGTGTCACCCCTGACGCCAGTCAAGCCGTCAACACATCCCATCTGTGTGACCGAGTGGGTAGGGCTGTGACAACTGTACCACTCCAACAACAACAATAACCAACAATAACAATAATACCACATAAGGCGTGGTTGAGTGGACAGGATGCTGGGAAATCTACACTCCGAACTCACGGTACATCGGGGAGGAGCTATCACAAATACAATATCCCTCAAAACAAACAACAGTGAGGGTGAGCCACCAACGGCTCATCCCTGTAAAACAACGGTGAGGGTGTCACTGTCTGGCATGACAGGACAAACACTCGCACTCTAATAACTACCACGATAACAAGTGGTTGAGTGAATCGAGCAACAATATGACTAACGACGGCTTAACTAAATGTAAGCCTAACTGTCGTTAGTATGCAACGTGCAAGTATGGTGCATGATATACGATGCACGAACAACCGGAGAAACAGCGATGCAATAAAGTCCAACGAATACACGATGCATCAATACAATCAACCGGAAATCAAAACCAACGATTATGCACCTACACTACTAGGTAGGGTATTTCTAATGTCAAATAAACCTATCTGTGTTTAATGGACTTCTAAGTACTCGCGTACAAGTGGTACTTTACAGAACAGAAAACCAATCGAGGACTGTACAGATACGAATTTAGGAATACTCAAAGATCAACGAAGAGTAAGTCTCAACGGCGATGTTTCAAATAACGACAAAGAACAAGGTCAAGCAACCTATCAGACATAATATAGCCATGCTTTAAAGTAAACGAAACTACTCGAGTACAAAGGAGAAATACCCGCCTTTTATTTATAGAACGTAAACGGAAAGAAAGTCTCCCACGATCAACCGTGCGAGTCCAAAGTCAAAGTCCTGTATCAAGGACTAAGTTTAGCTGTTTATAACATAATAAAATAGCTAATTTAACTACTAAGTCTAATTAGAATATAACCCTAATTACCAACATCCACTTAATTAAATCTAATCAATAATGAGATCCTGCTTAATTAGATTTAGAAGGATAAACACCCAGTTTAACCCAATGAACAACTCCAAATTGGATTTAATTTCTGAAATACCCATAAACTAAATTGGATAGATCTAGTTCATGAACAATGTACCATAAACAAGCTAAGTCGATCATCATCTACATGCACCGACTTGTATAAAAACCAACAACATACAAACACCTAATCAAAAACCGAGATATTACTACCAACACACCAAATTGATCAGAAAATAGGAACCCACAGATCTAATCGAAGACCAACAGTTCACAGTAGAGGAAAGAAAAGAACCAAAAACAAAAATCAATCCCAACCCTTAATCCAAACCGAAACCACAACTCTCCTCCTACTGTCTTACACAATACATCATCAATTCTTACCAAAGTATCTGTTGAACAGATCTACATCTAAATCCTCAAACCAAACTCTACAGAAATAAACAGTTAGGGTTTTTCAATTCCACAATAAATTCCAACACAAAGCCAACCCTTACCCTAGTTTCGGCCGGAGAGAAAAGCCAAGGACGGGAAGCCAAACAAGGCGGCGCTTCCTCGGCTCACGACAGCGGCGTCGGCTAGGGCTTCTCGCGAGGGCAACAGCGCTCTGCTCGTGCGCACCGGAGAAGAAGAAGGAGAAGAGGAGGATGGCTCTAGACGGCGGCGAGCGACTGTGGCGTTGGGCAAGACCTAAGGGCGTGCGTGCGTCGAGCGTCGGCTAGGCTGCGGCGACGTCGGCGTTGGGCAGAGGGGGAAGAAACGAAACTGAATCGAGATCTGATGAGGGAGTTATGTTTTTAGGGGTTTTATATTAATTTTGGCTCTTTTGCAAAAAGACCCTCCAAGTTTGGGAAATTATAATTAAGCCCTTAAAATTTCGATTTTCAACAGATAGAGTGTACAAGAGAGAAAGCCGATTTTAATAATTGCTTCCGAAATTTGATTGACCCAAGAAGCTAGTGTTGGAGGAAATGTCCCTTTTTGGAAAAGTTATAATAAATTGAAATTACTAAAATAACTTCAACTTATATCTGT
>JAGFNQ010007208.1:48753-120418 GCA_024364735.1 Boesenbergia rotunda | reverse complement strand
GTAGATGCTACCTTAGCATTTTCTAAACCAAATTTCTTTAACATTTCCTTAGCATATTTGGTTTGAAAGACATGTGTACCTTCATTAGTTTGCTTACTTGAAGGCCTAAAAGAAGGTAACTCTCCTACAAGACTCATCTCAAATTCATCTTCCATACACTTGATGAACTCTTGTAAGAAGTCATTTTTGTTGCCCAAAATGAATATCGTCTACATAGATTTGGGCAACAAATATGTCATTGTCCTTAGATTTTAGAAACAAAGTAGGGTCAATTGTCCTCTCTAAACCCCTTAGACACTAGAAATGAAGAAACCTTTCATACCAAGCCCGAGGAGCATGTTTCAATCCATATAAGACTTTTCTTAATTTGTAAACGTGTCTTGGATAGTTAGGGTCTTCAAACCCGGGGGGTTGTTCTACATAGACCTCTTCCTTAATGATCCCATTAAGGAATGCCGACTTCACATCCATTTGGTGAAGTGTGAAACCCATGTGAGCGGCATAGGCTAGTAGGATTCTAATAGATTCTAATCTAGCTACGGGGGCATAGGTCTTATCATAATCTAATCCCTCAACTTGGTTAAACCCCCTAGCTACCAATCTAGCATTGTTCCTAGTAATTTTGCCTTGGTCATCTAGTTTGTTCCTAAAGACCCATCTTGTGGTTACAATGGTGCAATCATTGGGCCTAGGAACCAACTCCCAAACTTCACTCCTTTCAAATTGATTTAGCTCTTCTTGCATGGCTAACACCCAATCAACATCTCCTAATGCTTCATCAATGGATTTGGGTTTTAATCGAGAGATTAGAGCTATTTGACTAGTTTGATCCCTAAAGTAGGACATAGTCCTTACTCCTTGAGTTACATCACCTACTATTTGGTCAATGGGGTGATCGTGGTGATGTCTCAAGGGCCTAGAGGTTGTGGGTTCATTTACCCCTTCTTCCTCATCCTCTAGAGTACTTCTTGCTCCCCCTTGATCATTGCCCTCCAAATGTATGTCTTGGATTCTTTGGGCAAGGGGTTGGACCTCTTCTATATCCTTATCAATTGAGGCTTTTCTAGGGTAGGTACTTGTAGTTTCATTAAACTTAACATTCGAGACTCCTCAATCACTTTTGTCCTCTTGTTGTAAACTCTATAACCCCTACTAGTTAATGAGTACCCTACTAGAATTCCTTCATTAGCTTTTGACTCAAACTTCCTTAGGTCATCTTTGGTATTTAAGATGTAGACTTTACATCCAAAGACCCTAAAGTAATGGACTTGTGGTACTCTCCCATTCCATAATTCAAAAGGTGTATTCCCTAGAAACCTATGTACCAACACCCGGTTTTGAATATAACAAGCGGTGTTAACCGCTTCGGCCCAAAAGTAGCTAGGAAGAGAATATGCATTAAGCATAGTCCTAGCAGCTTCTTGTAGGGTTCGGTTTCTTCTCTCAACTACCCCATTTTGTTGAGGAGTCCTTGGGCATGAAAATTCATGCTTGTATCCATTTTCAACACAAAATTGTGTGAAACTTGCATTTTGGAACTCCCCACCGTGGTCACTTCTAATTCGGTTAATTTTGATATGTTTTTCATTTTCTACCCTTTTACTAAATCCTATAAAAATCTCTAGGGTATAATCCTTATGTTTCAAAAAATAAACCCATGTAAATCTAGAAAAATCATCTACTATGACTAGACAATATTTACTCCCTACAAGTGAGAGAGTACTATGACAATCAAATAGATCGATATGTAAAAGCTCTAATGGTAAAGAGATAGTGGTTAGGGTTTTACCTTTGTGTGATGATTTTGATTGCTTACCCTCTTGGCATGCATCACACAATTTGTTCTTCTCATACTTGATCATTGGTAGCCCCTTCACCAACTCTTCCTTGGCTACTCTTACAATGCTTCTCATGTTGACATGTCCAAGTCTCTGGTGCCACAACCACTCTTCTTCTTCTTTAGACATGAAACACTTAGCAACATTATTAGTAGCATAAGCAAGATCAAGATAATATAAATTTGCCTCTCTAAACCCTTCTAATACGACATTATTTGACTCATTATGTCTTATTATACATTTCCTAGCATGAAATTCGACTCTAAAACCAGCATCACATAATTGACTCACACTTAGTAAATTGAACTTCATATCTTTGATTAGGAGTACCTTATGTATAGAAATCGTAGGAGATACCTCAATGGTGCCCCTACCAATGATCCTCAATTTTTCACTATTTCCAAAGGAGACCGTCCCTTCTCTTAAGTAGCTAATAGTAGTGAACTTGCTCACATCCCCGGTCATGTGTCTTGAGCATCCACTATCTACTATCCACATAGTTGAGGTCTCCTTTACCTTTACCTATACAACATGAAAAGCATACTCTTTTGGTACCCAAATCTTTGATCCATAAGCATCATGTAAAAACCTCTTAGGTACCCATGCCTTCTTTGTGTTTCACTTAGCCCCTAGTCTCCTAGATGCACCAATCCTACCCGTGAGTGATACAAAGGTCACTTCCTTTTTCTTTGGCCTATATCCCAAACCGGCCTTGTTATAAACAGCCCTTTGACTGTTGATGATCATATCTAGGTTGCTAGATCCTACTTGGAATTTCCTAAGGGCCTTTGTGAGGTCATCTACCTTTTTCTTTAGGTCCCTATTTTCAGTTTCAAGATGTGAAGCATGTGAAGTAATAGAACTAGCATGCAATTCTTCAAGTTTGGTAGCTTCTACTCTAAGCATGACAATTTCTTCTTTTAGATCCTTAATTTTACTTCTAGCCTTAGCTAAGTCCATGTTAGTGCTAGAAATGATCTTTACTAAAGTAGAGGAGGGTAAGTGGTATACCTCACTTACCGAAGCTTCTGACTCGAATGATGAAGAGGAGGTGCTCTCATCTTCACTACTTGAGCTTTGTTCATCATCTGATGAGTCTGAGTGATCTTGTGCCATAAGAGCAAAGTGAGAAACTTGCTCTTCTTCCTCCTCTGAGGATGATGGATCATCCCAAGTCGCCTTTAGGTTGGTGGCACCCTTCTCCTTTCCCTTTGACTTCTTCTTATCACCTTTCTTCTTCTCCTCCTTCTTGTCATCTCTTCTCTTCAATTGAGGGCACTCGTTCTTCATGTGTCCCTCTTGGTGGCAGTTGTAGCATATGATGTCCTTGGCCTTACCCTTGCCTTTGGACTCTTTCCTAGCATAGGATTTGTTAGAAAAATTTCTGAAAGCTTTACGCATTTTTCTTACCATGAATGCCTCCTGGTCGCTATCCATGGAGGCGCTGGATTCCTCTGAAGTCTGATGAAGAGGAGTAGATCACCTTCTTCTTCTCCTTCCTCTTCTTCTTCTCCTTTTCTGCAACAAAAGCAATACCCTTCTCTTTGGCCGAGACATTAGCTTGCTCGTGTAGCTCAAATTTACAGAATAAGTCGTCTAATTTAACAATGGACAAATCCCTTGATACCTTGTAAGCATCAACCATGGATGCCCACAAGGTGGTTCTTGGGAAGGCTTGCAAAACATACCTGACGATGTCCCGGTTCTCGATCTTTTCTCCAATCACATGGAGCTCATTGATTACCTCCTTCACCCTTCCATGTAGCTGGCTGACAGTCTCGTTGCTCTTCATGGATAGGGATTGGAGTTGGGCCACGAGCAAGTCCTTCTTGGCTCTTCTGGACTCGTTTGACCCCTCGTTCAATTCCACCAACTTGTCCCACAGTTCCTTGGCGCTCTTGAACGACCCCACCTTGTTCAGTTGCTCCTTTGAGAGCCCGCACTACAGTGTGGTGGTGGCCTTGGCATTGGATTGCACCCTCTTCATTACCTCCTTCGACCAGGATCTCATCGGTGTTGGTTCTCCTCTTTCATTGACGGGTGCCTCGAAGCCATCTGCAACACTAATCCAGTTTTCAATATTGTTCATAAGGTAGTATTGCATCCTACCTTTCCAGTAAGCGAAGTCATTCCCATCGAAAAAGGTGGTCGTGCAGTGGAGTATCCCTCTTGAAACGCCATGTACTTGCTCCGGTTGACGGTTAGTTCTTCCGAAACGCACCGGCTCTGATACCAACTAATGGATCGTCTAGGCGTGCTAGAGGGGGGGTGAATAGCACTTTTTCCGTTTGATCTCTATGAAGTTGTTAGTGCGTCGGAAATAATATGCAAATGAAAAGATTAACAATGCTAACAACCAACCGTTTACTTGGTATCCACCCAGATGGGTGACTAATCCAAGGATCCACGCCGTACACCAGTTCCACTATGAAAAATTCTCCTTCAGGTGGAGAAACCTTTACACTGGTGATCTTCCTCTTTTCAAAATACAGTAGAATACAAGAGAGGAAGTAGAGAGCACTCTTCAGACGAGCAACACTTCGACACTGTACGGAATCGTATTGCTCACGTGCAAAAAGGTGCTCCTTTTATAGGTGAACAGGACAAACTCGCAGTCTATCCAGCCCTGCACCAGTCGACTGCCCCAAGGGCAGTCAACTGTCTAGCATTAATTGCTAGCCAACGACTAGTTTTTGGGGTATACCAGTCGACTGCCCCAAAGGCAGTCGACTGGTCTGAGGCCGAAAACTCTCTGTGAGTTTTGGCAGTCGACTGGCCCTGGGCCAGTCGACTGCCTTGCCTCTCAGCCTAGTTCCAGCCACTCCGGACCTTCTCCTTCACGTGTGCCTTCAGGTTGCTCCCTTGGCTTGCCTCTTGAAGTCCTCTTCCTCTGGCTATCGTCCCTCGGATGTGCACGCAAGCCTTCCCTTGGCTTGCCTCCATGCCACCCTTCACGTGTGCCCTTGAAGTCCACTTCCCGGCTTGCCCTTGGAGCTCTCCTCCCTCGGCTCTGGTCCCTCGGATATGTCCACCATGTGTGATTCTCCAAGTCCTGCAAACTCAATCACACACATCAAACACAACATAACACTCTAACCTTAAACATATTCACCCACACACATCAAAACCATAATCTTCCAATCATTTAAGGGTCGATTGCCTCAACACTTTTTCTATCTAGTTTGCACCCTGCGTAATCTGAGTCAGAGTAGCCTAGTAGGTCAAAATTAGAAGTCCTAGGATACCAAATTCCTACATTTAAGATGCTTTTAATGTACTTAAAGATTCTCTTGGCTGCACTTAAGTGAGATTCCTTAGTACAGGTTTGGTACCTAACACAAATACCTACTGCAAATAAAATGTCAGGTCTGCTAGCAGTTAGGTAAAGTAAGCTACCTATAGTACTCCTAAAGTGCTTTAAGTCCACTGGTTTTCCTTCTGGGTCACTATATATTTTAATATTAGTTGCCATCGGGGTATTAATATCTTTAGAATTTTACATTCCAAATTTTTTAATTAATTCTTTTATATATTTAAATTGATGAACATAATTTTCATCTTTAGTTTGTTTAATGTGAAGTCTTAAGAAAAAGGTTAATTCACCTACAAGGCACATTTCAAATTTATTTTCCATTATTTTTATAAATTCCTTTAAGAAATTTGTATTGGTTGAGTCAAAAATTATATCATTTATATAGATTTAGGCATTGAAAATATCATTTTCTAATGATTTAACAAATAGGATTGGTCAATTTGGCCTTGGTTAAACCCTTAGAAACTAAGTAATTGGATAGTCTTTCATACCAGGCTCTAGGTGCTTGTTTAAGTCCATATAGACCTTTTTAAGTCTAAAAATTAATTAGGATGTTCTAAGTCTTCAAAACCTGGAGGTTGACTTACATAGACTTCCTCCTTTATAAATCCATTTAGAAAGGCAAACTTAACATCCATTTGATATAATTTGAATCCCTTATGGGTTGCATAAGCTCAAAGCATCCTAATTGATTCTAGTCTATCTATAGGTGCATAGGTTTCATCATAGTTCAATCCTTCAATTTGACTAAATCCTTTAGCCACTAAGCGGACTTTATTTCTTACTATTTATCCTTTGTCATCCAGTTTATTCCTGAAAACCCACTTAGTTTCTATCACAGTCTTACCTTCTGGTTTTGGTACTATGTCTCAGACTTGGTTTCTCTCAAATTGAGCTAACTCTTCCTACATAGCTATAATCCAGTCTGGGTCAGGTAATACTTCTTCTATTATCTTGGGTTCAATCTTAGAAATCAAGGCGACTAGGCTTAGGTTTCTATAGGATATCCTTGTTCTAACACCTAAGGTTTGGTCACCTAAAATTTAGTCAATTGAATGATTTAACCTAGTCCTGGAAGATGGTTCAGATTGTTCAGGTTCAGGTTCAGGTTCAGGTTCAGGTTCAATTGTTTAATCAGGTTCAATTACTAGTTCAATTGTTTGGTTTGAGTTTGGCTCAGGTATTGATTCACTTTCTTTTAGGTCTTGGTCCGAATTATTTTGGTTTGGTTGATTGGTTAAGTCTTGTGAGTTGTTTAAGTTAGATGAGTTGATTGGATTAGGTGAATTAGTTGGCGTTGTTACCATTTCTTCATCAAATAGTACATTTGTAGTTTCTTCAATTTTAAGGGTATGTTTATTATAAATCCTATATGTCCTACTTATGGTTGAGTACCCTATAAAAATCTCTGGGGTTCATTTTGATTGAAATTTTCCTAAGTAGTCTTTAGTATTTAACACCCAAAAACTTTTAAATAATATAAACTAGGTAGTTTATGATAATAAATTTCATAAGGGGTTTTATTATGTCTTTTATTTATTAGGACCCTATTTTGGATGTAACAAGCTGTATTTATTGCTTCTGCCCAAAATTGATTAGATAGATTATACTCATTAAGCATAGTCCTAGCAGCTTCTTGAAGGGTCCTATTCTTTCTTTCAACTGTCTCATTTTGTTGGGGGGTTCTAGGACAAGAAAATTCTTGGATATATCCATTAATTTTATAGAAATCATTAAATTTTAGATTTTTAAATCCCCTCCTATGGTCACTTCTAATTCTTTTGATTTTTGTAACTTTTTCATTTTCAAGTATTTTACATAAAGTGTTAAATATTTCAAAAGTTTCATTTTTGGTTTTCAAAAACCTAACCCTGGTAAATCTAGAATAATCATTAATAAATACTAAGTAGTATCAATTTCTGCTTAGTGACTTGGCTCCATAAGAATCAATTAGGTCTAAGTGTAGCTTGAATTAAGTCTGATTAGACAGGTTTGTGGGTTGACGTTGTTTGTTTACCTTGTTGACATGGATTACAAATTAATTTTTTAAAGTTTCTAAGTTTAGGGATACCCTTAACTAGTCCATTTTGACAAGTTTTGAAATTAATTTTATGTGGGTGTGTCCTAGTCTTCTATGTCATAAATTAGTTTCTTCTTGTTGGGTTAGAAAACATTTAGGTGAAGATGGTAGTTAATAATATAAATGTTATTTTTCCTAATTCCCTTAAGAGTTACTTCTGGGTTTTGTAAGTTCCTAATAAGGTAGTCTAAATTAGAGAAAGTCACTATATATCTAGTATCACAAAGTTAACTAATACTAAGTAAGTTAAATTTAAAATTATTAACCAAAAGTACCTTTTTAATAATGAAATCAGAGTTCAGTTCAATATTACCTGAACCAATTACCTTAAGTGTGACATTGTTGTCAAATGCCACTGAATCTAGATTTTTGTACTTGATTTTAATGAACTTCAATTTGTCTACAGTCATATATCTGGATCATTCATTATCGAACATCCACTGGTCCAAATCATTATGTTCCTACACATAAAGTGTCCTGATTTGGATTCATTTATATAGAAGTATAAGGATAGATGAATTGACTTTCACTGTCTAGTCTGTCTCACCTAATTTGAGTTCTCAGTCATCTTACTTCTATGAGTATTTCTATGAGATAGGTTTTAGATTCATTAGTTTAATTAGGTTGAGCTAAGTTGAATTTTAAAAAATATTTTAGTTGAATTTTGAAAAGTATTTTAGTTGAAGTTTGAAAAGTATTTTAGTTGAACTTTGAAAAATATTTTAGTTTAATTTTTTAAAAGTATTTTAGTTGAATTTTGAAAAGTATTTTAGTTTAAGTTAAATTTTAAAAATATTTAGGTTAAATTTTGGAAAATGTTTAAGTCAAATTTTAAAAATTGTTAAGTTTAATTTTGAAAATTTGTTAAGTTTAATTTAGGTAAAATTGTAAATTAGGTTTAATAAATTAAAGGTAAAATTGATTAGTTTTGTGAGGTTGGTTGAGTTGAATTAAACTTTTAGGCCCTAAGCATCTTACCTATTTTTAAGTGACAAAACATGGTACTTTTAACTGTTTTGTGAAATGCATTAAATTTTATCTTTTGAATTTTAGTTAAAAACTATGATTTGATTGAACCTTGAGTTAGATTCAAGTTTAACAATTAGTAAATTAAAAATAAATTTTAATAATCGGCTTCCAGGTCTTGGCGAAGCGCAGCTGCACAGGGGCCTTCTTGGTTATCAGAGCAACGACCCTTTCCTAGACAAAGTCTTTTAAAGAAATTTTATTTTTATGTTACTCTTTGAGAAACTCTGGTCTAACTAGTTGAGGATATGACAAAGTAGCTTCGACTAATTCCACCGGACTAAAAAAAACCAAATAGGGTACGTCTTACCCTACCTGACTCTTTAGACAGACTTCCCTAACGTACTATTATCTCGTCCCACCTAATACTAGGTTGTGTAAGTTTCAATCAAGTCAGGTCTTTATCTAACCACTTCTATTCCTAAGCATGGCATTTTGTAGAAAATAAATAAACAAACATCAAGCAATAATTCAAAAGCAATATGCAAGAAAATTATCTAATTATGAAAATAGTTTTTCTAAAGCCTGGGTTAACGACTAGTTAACCTCGATCGGTTGAGAACGGATTTTTATTTTCTAAGAATCATGTCAAGATTCTTGGAACCCGAGGTAAACCGTTCCAGTGCAACTCTAAGTTCCTTCACTTAAGTTTTGAAGGAGGAATTCTCTTTCTTAAGTTGTTGAACTTGAGTTGAGGTTCCATCCTAAATAGTCTCAGTCAAAGAGCTTGAGTTAGCCTCCTCCTTTAGGACTTTTACCTCCTGTTAGAGGGGCTCAACCCTGATGTTGGCTTTGGCCAACTTACGTGACAAATATAAAATTAAATCATATAATTGAGATTCGGGAAAACCCCTTACAATGATTTGGCCGTCTTCTACATTGATAGTGTTCCGACCTCGCGAATTTCTTCCGACTTTGTTTCTGACTCAGTGTCGAGTTCTTCCGAAGCCGTCAGCACGAGGAGATTGGAGTGAGGCACTTCTTCTTCGTCCTTTGAAGACGACTCATTCCATGTAGCTTCAAGCGCCTTCTTCCTCTGAGTCTTCTTGGCCTCCTTTAAGTTGGGACACTCCGATTTAAAGTGACCCTTCTTGTTGCACCCATAACAGGTGGTGTCAGTCTTGCCCTTTTGACAAGTGCTTGGTTCAGTTGGATCATCCTTTGGCTGAACCATCTTCTTCTTCTTTTCTGCCCTTTGATCATCTTGTAGTAGTTCCGAGCCATATGACTAGCTCGGGATGGTTGATGCCATCGTCATCAAATTCTGAGTCGGAATCGAACTCGGGTATCGGTTGCGGCTTTTCTTCTTTAGTTTGCCTGGGCCTTTACCTGCAAAATAGAGACACCTTTCTTGACTTGTGTAGAGTTAGTCTGCTCATGTAATTCTAATTCTAAAAATAACTCATCTAATTTGATTTTTGATAAATTCCTCGTAACCTTGTAAGCATCTACCATAGATGCCCACAAAGAATTTCGAGGGAATGAATTTAAAGAATACCTAATTAGGTCCTGGTTCTCTACCATGTGGTCGATGGTGTGTGTTGGATCTCGGATGGCTAGAGAGGGGGGTGAATATAGCCAAACACTTGGACTTTAAGCTTTATCAAATTTTGCACTCAAACTTTTAGTAGCACAGCGGAAGTAGTAAAAACAGAATATGCAGAAAACTAAACCCTAAACTATGAGCAAACACAAGAACGCTAACAAGAGGATTTACAAGGTTCGGAGATAACTTGCCCCTACTCCTTGGCGTGCCCTTAAGGTGGGTGATCCCTTGATCGTCGGCAGATCAAGCCCTGGAAGATCCGGATAGAAAGCAACCTCCTTCTTGGTGGAGTAACCTCTCCACAGCGTTTCAATCAAAGATATAGTTTTAAGCACAATGAAACACAAGAAAGATCTTACTTAGCACTTAGCACAGACAAGAACACAGCAAGCTTCTTCTGAGCTCCACCCAGTGACGATCTCACGCAAGAACCCCTTTCTTCGTGTCTTCTCGCTGTCGGACTCAAAGCCTATTGTTCCTTCCTCTAAGTGCTCAAGCAAGGGATGGTTGCTTCACAGATTGCAGTTGCTTGCTCAAGATGATGAAACTTCAGAACGCACAAGCAAAGTGTGGAGAACACAATCGCGCAGCAAGAACTCAAGCCAGAAGTTGTTTTCAACGAACTCTTCACTGCTTTTCTCCACTACGCCCTTTTGTTTCTCCACTGAGCACAGGTGACACCATCTCACTGCAGCCTCCAGCTGCTTACCTGCCAATGCCAGCTACCACTGAGCTCTCCCTAGATTCCCTGAGCTTCCCTCAGCCAAGCTCCAGTCAGCAGCTCCAGTCTGCAGCTCCAGCCATTGCAACCTGAGATGGAAAACGGACAAACCTGCTCCAAGGAAAGGCCTCCATTGACTCTCCTTGAGTGTTTGAATCCTTCCATGTCACCTGCAGCTTAATCAGAGCATTAGCATAGCATATCACTCTGTAAATCAAGTATCAGGGATCAAATGCAGAGAATCGGATACGGTCAGACGCGATCAGAGCGTCTGACAGTGCAATTTGAATTAAAGTGATCGGTCACCGGACCGATCAGAGGGCCTCCTGATCGGTCACCAGACCGATCAGGCTGGGTTCAGACCCATTAGGCTCCGTCCTGATCGGTCCCCAACGCTTAATCAGAAATCGCGATTTCTCTGGGACTCTCCTGGACCGATCACCAGACCGATCCCAGGTTGTGGATCGATCACCAGACCGATCCACCCCTTTGCCGGGCGATTTCTGAGCTTCGCAGTCCAACCCTCCTGATCGGTCACCGGACCGATCAGAGAGCATCCTGATCGGTCACCAGACCGATCAGGTCATGATCAGACCGATCAGGCTCCGTCCTGATCGATCATAGTGAGGAACTCGCGACGCTTGATCATTCTCCAGAACGATCTGCACAGTGATCCAGATCGGTCACCAGACCGATCAGGAGCAGATCAGCAGGGGAACTCAACCTCACTGTGTGCTCCCTGATCGGTCATCAGACCGATCAGGAGTCAAGCAGTGGGTGAAACGCATACTCCCTGATAGGTCACCAGACCGATCAGTCATCGCTGGATCGATCACCAGACCGATCCACGAAGGAGCACCGTGCCAACTCCCTGATCGGTCACCAGACCGATCCAGGGGCTCCAACCTAGCCCTCCAAGCTAGGGTTTCATCCAACCTAGCCCTCCAAGTTAGGACCTGACCCTCCAAGCCAGGATTTTTCACCTAACCCTCCAGTTGGGACTTTTCACCTAACCCTCCAAGTTAGGACTTTTCACCTAGCCCTCCAAGCTAGGACTTTTTACCCAACCTTCCGAGTTAGGACTTTTCCACACCTAGCCCTCCAAGTTAGGACCTGACCCTCCAAGCCAGGACTTTTTCACCTAACCCTCCAAGTTGAGACTTTTCACCTAACCCTCCAAGTTAGGACTTTTCACCTAGCCCTCCAAGCTAGGACTTTTCACCCAACCCTTCCGAATTAGGACTTTTCAACACCTAGCCCTCCAAGCTAGGATTTTCCACACATAACCCTCCAGGTTAGGATTTTCTAACTCCTAGCCCTCCAAGCTAGGATTTTCCATAACATGCCTAATCCCCAATCAGGACTTAACCATAATCATAATCATCAACCTAAACTAAAATCGATGTCAACACCAAAACAACAATCAGGGTCAGACTGCATCAACAATCTCCCCCTTTTTGTTGTTTGACAATCCGATTTTATGTTTAGGGATTCTCAATCAATTTCTCAACTTTCAGAATCATAGGGGAATCAAGATCCTCCCCCTACAATATAATCATCCCAAACTTAACCAACCACACTCTCCCCCTTTGTCGAACACCGAAAAGGGTCCAGACGGGTTGTTATGTTCAAACAAACTCCCCCTCAACCCTAGGGGTTTCCCAAAACAATCAAAGATATGAATGAATTATTTTGATAAACATATGAATGCATATGACAAAGATAAGGCATGGTAAAACAAGTATATGTATCATATGGGCATGACATCACAAGCAAAATCATAAGCATGCATAAGAAGGCATACACGCAGATAGTAATCATGTGAACACACATACATGCCAACAATCAACACATGATAAGACAAATATAAAATACATGCAAAATATCAGATGCATCATTAAGCATCAAGGTCAAGACACCTCAAAAGAACTGAGCATAATCAAATATGACACTCATCATAACAGTCAATGTCATCAATCCCCCGCGTGGTCATCATCTGAAGAATCAACAATATATATAACATCCCCTGGCGAAGGGTTGTTGGGGGACGCACCACCAGGAAACGTATGATGATACCACTCCTCATACCATGTGTCCTGTAGTGAGCTGATCTCAGAGACATCAGATGCTAGAGCATCGAGACGGCGATCGAAAGACTGAAACTCTGAGCTGACCTCCTGTCGCCATAGCTCGGAGATATGCAACTCGTGCTCCATCATCTGCTCTAGCTCTGCAACCTGCCAGCGGAGGTCAGGAGCCCACTCATCGTAATCCTCTGTAACAGCTGGCGGCTCCTGATCATGGGCTACTCTCGGTAACTCCCCCACACGTCTCCGATCCTTCCACCTTAGCCCCTGCGGCCCGACAACAATGCCGGACTGAGCGACATGCGACGATCCAAGCGGCAGTCCTATCGAACCATAGGCACAATGCGGCCCTTGAAACATCGATACCTACGGACTGCAGCCAAGCAGTAATGAGGGGTTTCGGGAGAGTTAATTGGTTGGTGGATCGGTCCACCAACCGAAATTTAATGCGATTGAACGGATCATCGTTCGATCTGGAAGCGCTCAGACCGATCAGGCTCCGGTCTGATCGGACTGGCCTGGTCCTAATCGGTCGAGTGACCGATCAGACAGGATCCTGATCGGTCGAATGATCGATCAGGATGCGAACAGTAGGGTTCAGAGAGTGTTCAGTGAGCCCCCTGATCGGTCTGTGGACCGATCACCACGGGGTGCCAGATCGGTCCGGGGACCGATCCAGGCTAGCTCAGAATGTTTCGCCAAAATTTCGCAAAGGCTCTGTGACCGCTCTGATCGGTCTATGAACCGATCACCATAGGAGGGAGCCAGATCAGTCCAGGGACCGATCAGCCCTACGCCTGATCGGTCCAGTGACCGATCAGGGTTCCTGATACTCCCTGATACGATCTGAAACTTTTAGTTTCAGACTTTTACACGATTTCTGAAGGGATCTGATGAAAGATATCGATCTTGGAAGTGATCCCTTGACTATAATTGATCCCTAAACAAGGATCAAAGGTCCTTATAGGTTTAACAATCACTTTGCTCCACTCAAGTAGAGTCAAACTCAATCAACAATCATCCAATCAAAATTTTAACCAAGATTGTGCCAAATTCAAATTTCCAATCAAGTTTCCTTGATTGGAATGTCCAAGTATGATCATGGAGCCAAGTACACATGTGTTATGCATTGGTTTTCCCCATACTTGGTCACCGAAGTGATTTTTGTCTCGTCAACTTAATTTCTCAAGGGATGCATTGACATTTTGAGAAATTGAGTTGATCCTAACATCTCACCCCATTTCTAGCAAACAAAAACGTTTTGGTAGGCCTTATAGTTTATGTGAGATGTCCCCAAAGTTACTCAATTGTATCCCAACAATTAGAACTAATCATGAAGGGTTTTGAATGCATTTTGATGTTTATGAAGCGCAACACATTCCCAACTCCCTTCTTAAAAAGCTAAACTCATTTTCGGGGAGTGGTTTAGTGAAAATGTCTGCTAAATTCGATTTGGACTCTACATATGAGAGTACAACATCTCCTCTAGCAACATGATCTCTAATGAAGTGGTGACGTACTTCAATATGCTTTGTCCTAGAATGATGGACCGGATTCTTGGTTAGGTTAATTGTGATAATGTTATCACACAACACTTTCACACTTTTGTAACTCAATCCATAGTCCTCTAAAGTATGAATCATCCACAACAATTGTGATACACTCTCTCCCATGGCGATATATTCTGCCTCGGTCGTGGAGAGAGCAACATAATGTTGCTTCCGACTTGACCAACTGACTAGAGATGAACATAAGAATTGGCATCCCCCACTTGTGCTTTTCCGATCCAACTTACATCCAACGTAGTCGGAGTCGGTATAGCCAATTAGGTCGAATGATTCGGTACGGGGGTAACATAGACCAACACCAATTGTGCCTTTAAGATATCTTAAAATTCTCTTAACAGTGATTAAATGAGATTCCTTGGCACAAACTTGATACCTAGCACACATACCCACAGCGAAGAGAATATCAGGTCGACTAGCTGTGAGGTATAGCAAACTACCTATCATGCTCCGATATTGAGTCAAATCAACGAGTTTACCACTCTCATCATTGTCTAGTCTTGTGTTTGTAGCCATGGGAGTGGTTACCTCTTTCGAATCACTCATATTAAATTTACGAAGCATTTCTTGAGTATACTTCGATTGGTGCACATGGATCTCATCTCAGGTTTGTTTGATTTCAAGTTCAAGGAAGAAAGTCAACTCTCCCACTAGACTCATCTCAAATTCACTTTCCATGTGTCCAATGAATTCATTTAAATAGCCCTTATTGTTTGAGCCATAGATTATGTCATCGACATAAACTTGGGCTACAAATATATTGTCACCATCTCTTCGTAGAAATAGTGTAGAGTCTATTTGGCCTTTTACAAAGCCTTTCTCAATTAAAAATGTTGGCAACCGCTCATACCAAGCTCGGGGTGCTTGTTTAAGGCCATAGAGTGCCTTTTTGAGCTTGAACACGTGGTTTGAAAATTCGTTACTCTCAAACCCCGGAGGTTGTTCGACATAGACCTCTTCTCTAATTAAACCATTTAGAAAGGCCGATTTGACATCCATTTGATATAACTTGAAACCTCGATGTGCTGCAAATGCTAGCATCAATCGGATGGACTCTAATCGTGCCACGGGAGCATAGGTCTCATCATAATCAAGGCCTTCAACTTGACTGTAGCCCTTGGCTACTAAGCGTGCCTTGTTTCTAATGATTTCTCCCTTATGGTTCAACTTATTTTTGAAGACCCATTTGGTTCCAATGATGGTGGTCTTCTTAGATCTAGGGACTAAGTCCCAAACTTGACTTCTTTCGAATTGACCTAGTTCATCTTGCATTGCGATGATCCAATCGGGATCATTTAATGCTTCATCAATTTTTCTAGGTTCAATTTCGGAAATTAAGGCAACTTCATTAGCCTCATTCCAAAAGAATGATCTAGTTCTTACCCCATGATGGATGTCTCCAACAATTTGGTCTTGAGGATGACTAGAGACTAATCTAATTTGCCTAGGTGTTGGTGGTGCTTCTTGAATGGGTTCACTAGACACAAGCTCAGCCTCAGGATCTGGCTGATCTATGGGTTGTCTAGGCTCACCGTCATCGGATTCATCACCATCAACCACATTTAGACTTTCATTCAAACTTAGTCTCCTAAGTTCGAATTGGACTTCATCTTCTGGTTGTTCATTGACTTTTGGAATTTCTTCAAAGACAACATCAGAAGACTCTTCAACCAATCTAGATTTCTTATTGTAGACTCGGTAGGCTTTGCTAAATAGGGAGTACCCGACTAGTATCCTTTCATCAGCCTTTGCCGTGAACTTTCCAAGGTGATCCTTGGTGTTTAGGATGAACACTTTACAACCAAACACCCTAAGGTGTTTAACCGTAAGTGGTTTTCCAAACCAAAGTTCATGGGGAGTCTTTCCTAAGAACCTATGGATGAGGACTCGGTTTTGCACATAGCAAGCTGTATTTACAGCTTCGGCTCATAAGTAACTCGGTAGTGAGTACTCATTAAGCATGCTTCGTGCAGCCTCTTGTAGAACACGGTTCTTCCTCTCTACAACACCATTTTGTTGTGGTGTTCTAGGAGTGGAGAACTCATGTCTATAACCTCTATCTTGACAAAATTCTAAAAATTGTTGATTTTGAAATTCACCTCCATGATCACTTCTAATTGTCTTAATAGTTGATGATTTTTCATTTTCAACTCTTCTACAAAAAGAAATGAAAACATCTAAGGTTTGGTCCTTATATTTTAGAAAATATGTCCATGTATATCTAGTAAAATCATCAATGATAACAAAGCAATATCTACTTCCATTCAATGATATGATAGTGCTACAATCAAATAAATCCATATGAAGTATCTAACGCGGTAGATGTACTTACAGTGTTTTTACCTTTATGTGCAGATTTTGTTTGCTTACCCATTTGACATGCATCACAAATCTTTTTTTTTTCATACTTGATGCTTGGTAAGCCACGAACTAATCCCTTATTGGCCAACTTCCGGATGTTCTTCATGTTAACATGTGCTAGCCTCCGGTGCCAAAGGGTGGACTCCTCTTCTTTTGACATAAGACACTTAGCAAAAGCATTAATAGCACTTTTAAATGAAACTTGATAAATATTATCTACTCTTGTTCCTACTAGTACCATGTCCAAGGTGTCATGTGTTAGATCGGGTTGGACCGGCTAGAGGGGGGTGAATAGACGGGGAAAAATTATGAAAGTGGAGGCACTCGTCTTTAAAAAAGAACTTGGTTGCAACTGAGAACGTTGCTTCCAAGGCAGTGGACGCTCAATAAAAATCTCCTTGTGGCGGAGAAGCCTTACAAAAATAGCACGCTAAAGATTTTACAAGAATGAATAAAATGATTGATTTCTAAAGCAAAACCTCTAAGTCTATTTATAGCCTAAGAGAATAAATCTGGATTGTTGATCACTTTTCTCTTGGCCGTTGATCCATGGATGTAATCTGGATGGTTGATCTTGGATGGGATTAAACTGCATCCATTGGATTTGAATAAAGGATAATGTAACATTATCCTTTAAGTTTTAATTGTTTTAATTAAAACTTTATCTTTCCTCGAGATGGTTGTTGGAATATCCATGTCGCTGTTGTAATCTCTAAGTAGTAATATCGGCAACATTTTACTGCCATCGCCCTTTAGTCCAAATGGTAAGTGGGTTAGTGTGTGTTGTCGAGGTCTCGGGTTCAATCCTTCGTGGCACCAAATAATTTTCCCTTTTCTTTTGGGCGCTTGGACTAGTCTTTTTGATTCTTCGTCTTCTGGGTGATTTCCGGCCAACAGGAGTTAGGCTCACCCGAACCCGACTCCGGCCTTTCGCCCCTCGAGCGTCCTTCCTCCCAGCTTCTCGTCCCTCGGACATCGCACACGTCCTTCTCGCTCCACCGGTGTACTCTTCCGCAGCATCCGCGTCCCTCGGATTGTACCGAGCCCGTCGGCTCACTTCCCCGCACAATCCTTCTCGTCCGCTACGTCTTACACTCGACTTCCTCCGTACCTAAGCTCCTGCACACTTAGCAGAGGGATTAAAACCAACAGGACCTAACCTAACTTGGTTGATCACATCAAAACCAACTGGGGCACCAACAATCTCCCCCTTTTTGGTGTGCATCAACCCAAGTTTAGTTAGGGATAAACAACAAACAATAATAGTATTGTAACAGAATTAAGCATAAAAAATTTTTGCAATCATGTACATAACCTCCCCCGAACTACTCTCCCCCTTTGATCACAATAAAAATGGGACAAAAAAAATAGGGAAGGGAAAATATAATTAGGGAAGAAGAAAATTTTTAAGTGTGATAACAAATATTCTAAGTAAAAAAGAATCGCATTACCACAAATTTTTCAAATTTAAAATGTCATATTTTCTCAGAAGTTAATTCCAATTTTTTTATCGAAAAAAATAGATTTCAATAAACGATTCATAAAAAAATCGAACATTTATAAAAAAAATCTGAATATTTTTGTCAAAGTCGAAGATGAAGATATGAGTTTAGACAAAAATTTTCAGCTTTAAATTTGTTTATCAAGTCTGAAAATAATAGATACAAGTTTTTGAAGAATAATTTTTTTAAAAAAAATTATAATGATTTTTTCCACTATATCTGTATCATGAAAAATTAGATCAATAAAAATAAATTATTTATCTTTTTTTTTTAAATTTTAATTTCAAATTTTGACCGAAAATATTTGAAAAATATTAACATAACTTTTGTAAAAGAATTCTTCACAAAAAAAACTTATCAATTTAAAATAAATTTTAGAACCCAAAATAAATTTTCATCTACGGGGTTAATCAAAAACTTTGGAGGAATATAATTTCTAGGAATTTTCCTAATTTGGCCCTTATGATTTTTAACATACCAATTCAGATTTTCAGGATAAAAATTCTTTTTAATTCTTAAACATGCAATATCATTTTCTAATTTCTCCACTAGATTCTTCAAATTTTCATTTTCTATTTTTAATTGGTCGGATAGAACAGATGAGCATACAGTGCCAAATCTTTCTTTTAACTCAAAGTTTTCTATCTCTAATTTATTCATCGACTTAAGCATGGATTTTATTACCGAGTAGATTCAAGCATGTGGAAGTAGACATACCTCACTTACCGGGTCGCTTTCGAAAAGCGAGGTTCCTCTTTCGTCGTCGCTTTCTTCTGAGGTCTCTCCCCCTTCATCAGTGCTCTCTTCTTGATGATTTGCCATCAGCGCAAGTCCCGCGTATTCTTGACCTTCCGACTCTTCTGACGAGGACTCATCATCGTGTTGGATCTTTCTTGTGTTCAGTGTGGCGATGTCTGATTTCTTATTCTTCTCTTCATGCAATTCTAGGAATTTCTCCCAGAGCTCTTTTGCCGAGTTGTAATTCTCGATGCGATTAACTTCTTGCGCGGGAAGAACGGCTAGTAGATGAAATTCAGCTTTGCCGTTTGCTTCAAAGTCTGATTTCTCCTTCTTGGTCCACGACTCTATTTCTTTATCCTTGCCGTTGTTGCCTTTAGGAACTGAAAAACCATTTTTCATAATTATTAGCAATTCAATATCAGTTTTAAAAAATACCTGCATTCGGCGCTTCCACATTGCGAACTCCCCCTCAAATTTTGGCGAGTAGATTACGGCTCCAACCATTTTTCTTGAAATTGTTGTAGTCGGCGATTAGTCCTTCTGCGGCGACCTTGGCTCTGATACCACTTGTTAGATCAGGTTGGACCGGCTAGAGGGGGCGTGAATAGACGGGGAAAAAATTATGAAAGTGGAGGCACTCGTCTTTAAAAAAGAACTTGGTCGCAACTGAGAACGTTGCTTCCAAGGCAGTGGACGCTCAATAAAAATCTCCTTGTGGCGGAGAAGCCTTACAAAAATAGCACGCTAGAGATTTTACAAGAATGAATAAAATGATTGATTTCTAAAGCAAAACCTCTATGTCTATTTATAGCCTAAGAGAATAAATCTGGATTGTTGATTGTTGATCACTTTTCTCTTGGTCGTTGATCCATGGATGTAATCTGGATGGTTGATCTTGGATGGGATTAAACTGCATCCATTGGATTTGATTAAAGGATAATGTAACATTATCCTTTAAGTTTTAATTGTTTTAATTAAAACTTTATCTTTCCTCGAGATGGTTGTTGGAATTTCCATGTCGCTGTTGTAATCTCTAAGTAGTAATATCGGCAACATTTTATTGCCATCGCCCTTTAGTCCAAATGGTAAGTGGGTTAGTGTGTGTTGTCGAGGTCTCGGGTTCAATCCTTCGTGGCACCAAATAATTTTCTCTTTTCTTTTGGGCACTTGGACTAGTCTTTTTGATTCTTCGTCTTCTGGGTGATTTCCGGCCAACCGGAGTTAGGCTCACCCGAACCCGACTCCGGCCTTTCGCCCCTCGAGCGTCCTTCCTCCCGGCTTCTCGTCCCTCGGACATCGCGCACGTCCTTCTCGCTCCACCGGTGTACTCTTCCGCAGCATCCGCGTCCCTCGGATTGTACCGAGCCCGTCGGCTCACTTCCCCGCACAATCCTTCTCGTCCGCTACGTCTTACACTCGACTTCCTCCGTACCTAAGCTCCTGCACACTTAGCAGAGGGATTAAAACCAACAGGACCTAACCTAACTTGGTTGATCACATCAAAACCAACTGGGGCACCAACATCATGTTGTCTAACTAGACATTGACTTGGTTGAAAATCAATTATGTAACCCGTGTCACACAATTGACTGACACTTAGGAGATTAAATGTCATCCCCTTGACTAGAAGGACATTTGAGATTCTAAGACATTTGGATATTTGAATGTCTCCTATTCCTATGACCTTAAGACTACCATTGTTACCAAATGAAACATTACCTCTACTTTTCTTTTGAAGTGTGGTAAACAATGATCTATCCCCGGTCATGTGTTTGGAGCACCCACTATCAACTAACCAAGTTGATAGATGCTCCCCCTCAATCATAACCTACACAATTCGAAAAATGAAAGATTTAGGTACCCAAACCTTGGGACCTAAAGCATTTACTAAACAAGACTTAGGCACCCATGTCTTGACAACTTTCTTTTGAACCTTGGGTGTCTTAATTGGTCTAACACCAGTCCTAGACATAAGGGACACAAATGAAGGTTCCTTGGGTCGGTAACCAATACTGGCCCTATTATAGACTACCCTTTGGGCATTCAAGATCATGTCTAGGGTCTTTGAGCTAGTTGAGAACTTCTCAAGAATATTCTTGAGTCTCTCAACTTCACTCTTTAATGATTTGTTTTCATCCTCTAGCAATTCATCATGCAAATCATCAACATCCTCAACCCTAGAGGATTTCAAATGTTCAATCTCAATCTTCAATGACTTAATCTCATCCTCTAACATTTCAACATGCAAATCGTCTATGTTATCATCCCTAGAGGATTTTAATTGGTCAATTTCTAATTGCAATGATTTAACCTTATTCTTTGACTTTTTCAACATATTGGTTAAACATGCAATAGCTCTATAATATTTTTCTAGTTCGGGAGATGTTACCTCTTCATCATCCGAAGATGATGAAGCCGCGTTTGAAGAGTCGGAAGATTCATCACTGCTTTCTTCTCCAATAGCCATGAGTGCCACATGTCTTGTGCTCTTCTCCTCCTCTTCATCCGATGAGCTTGAGGAGGACTCATCCCAAGTGGCCTTCAAGGCCTTCTTCTTCTTCTTTGATTTCTCCTCTTTCTTTTTGGATTTCTCCTCCTTTTTCTTTAGCTTTGGGCATTCACTCTTGAAGTGCCCTTTCCTACCACACTCAAAATAAGAGACGTTAGTCTTATCAATTTTAACTTCACTAGGGTTACCATTACCCTTGAAGCATCGACCCCTTCTCATCATTCTTCTCACAAAATTTGTCATCTCGGAGGAAGAAGACCCGCTGCCATCTTCCTCGGAATCGAACTCGGATTCGGATGAGGAAGAAAATGAGGAGACTTCCTTCTCCTTTTTCTTCTCCTTCTTCTTCTTGTTGGATCGGTCCCCTGCAACTAAGGCAATCCCCTTCTCCTTGGGGCCTTTGTTAGCCATCTCATGTAATTCCATTTCACAAAATAGATCATCTAGTTTAACAATTGATAAATCCTTGGAAACTTTGTAGGCATCCACCATGGATGACCACAAAGCATTCCTTGGAAATGCTTTTAGCACATACCTCACAAGGTCACGGTTCTCGACCTTTTAATCAATTGAGTGGAGACCATTCAATACCTCTTTGAATTTGCTGTGGAGCTCACTTACAGTCTCATTCTCCTTCATGGAGAGGTTTTGGAGTTGGTTGAGGAACAAATCCCTCTTGGTAATTCTTGAGTCTCAGGTTCCCTCGTGGAGTTCGATGAGCTTGTTCCACAAGTCTTTAGCACTTGTGAATGGATCAACCTTAATGAGTTGGTCTTTGTTCATGCCGCATTGTAGGGTGACTACCGCCTTCGCGTCGGCTTCACTCTTCCGAGTTTGTTCAGCCGTCCACCGCCACGATTCAAGTTCTTTGCCTTCATCATCCTTTGGAGGGGTAAAACCCTCCTTCACCGCGAACCAAGTATTGATGTCCATCTTCAAATAATACTCCATCTTCGATCTCCAATATTGGAAATCTGCGCCATCGAAGAAGGGAGGCGGGTGGTGGAAAAACCTTCTCTCAAAGCCATGGATGATAGCTCTCGGTTGTTAATCCGCTTGTACAGAGCCCCAAGCTCTGATACCACTTGTTGGATCTCGGATGGCTAGAGAGGGGGGTGAATATAGCCAAACACTTGGACTTTAAGCTTTATCAAATTTCTGCACTCAAACTTTTAGTAGCACAGCGGAAGTAGTAAAAACAGAATATGCAGAAAACTAAACCCTAAACTATGAGCAAACACAAGAACGCTAACAAGAGGATTTACAAGGTTCGGGGATAACTTGCCCCTACTCCTTGGCGTGCCCTTAAGGTGGGCGATCCCTTGATCATCGGCAGATCAAGCCCCGGAAGATCCGGATAGAAAGCAACCTCCTTCTCGGTGGAGTAACCTCTCCACAGCGTTTCAATCAAAGATATAGTTTTATGCACAATGAAACACAAGAAAGATCTTACTTAGCACTTAGCACAAACAAAACACAGCAAGCTTCTTCCGAGCTCCACCCAGCGACGATCTCACGCAAGAACCCTTTCTTCGTGTCTTCTCGCTGTCGGACTCAAAGCCTTTTGTTCCTTCCTCTAAGTACTCAAGCAAGGGATGGTTGCTTCACAGATTGCAGTTGCTTGCTCAAGATGATGAAACTTCAGAACGCACAAGCAAAGTGTGGAGAACACAATCGCGCAGCAAGAACTCAAGCCAGAAGTTGTTTTCAACGAACTCTTCACTGCTCTTCTCCTCTACGCCCTTTTGTTTCTGCACTGAGCACAGGTGACACCATCTCACTGCAGCCTCCAGCTGCTTACCTGCCAACGCCAGCTACCACTGAGCTCTCCCTGGACTCCCTGAGCTTCCCTCAGCCAAGCTCCAGTCAGCAGCTCCAGTCTGCAGCTCCAGCCGTTGCAACCTGAGATGGAAAACGGACAAACCTGCTCCAAGGAAAGGCCTCCATTGACTCTCCTTGAGTGTTTGAATCCTTCCCTGTCACCTACAGCTTAATCAGAGCATTAGCACAGCAAATCACGCAGTAAATCAAGTATCAGGGATCAAATGCAGAGAATCGGATACGGTCAGACGCGATCAGAGCGTCTGACAGTGCAATTTGAATTAAAGTGATCGGTCACCGGACCGATCAGAGGGCCTCCTGATCGGTCACTAGACCGATCAGGCTGGGTTCAGATCGATCAGGTTCCGTCCTGATCGGTCCCCAACGCTTAATCAGAAATCGCGATTTCTCTGGGACTCTCCTGGACCGATCACCAGACCGATCCCAGGTTGTGGATCGATCACCAGACCGATCCACCCCTTTGCCGGGCGATTTCTGAGCTTCGCAGTCCAACCCTCCTGATCGGTCACCGGACCGATCAGAGCATCCTGATCGGTCACCAGACCGATCAGGTCATGATCAGACCGATCAGGCTCCATCCTGATCGATCATAGTGAGGAACTCGCGACGCTTGATCGTTCTCCAGAACGATCTGCACAGTGATCCAGACCGATCAGGAGCAGATCAGCAGGGGAACTCAACCTCACTGTGTGCTCCCTGATCGGTCACCAGACCGATCAGGAGCCAAGCAGTGGGTGAAACGCATACTCCCTGATCGGTCACCAGACCGATTAGTCATCGTTGGATCGGTCACCAGACCGATCCATGAAGGAGCACCGTGCCAACTCCCTGATCGGTCACCAGACCGATCCAGGGGCTCCAACCTAGCCCTCCAAGCTAGGGTTTCATCCAACCTAGCCCTCCAAGCTAGGACCTGACCCTCCAAGCCAGGATTTTTCACCTAACCCTCCAGTTGGGACTTTTCACCTAACCCTCTAAGTTAGGACTTTTCACCTAGCCCTCCAAGCTAGGACTTTTCACCCAACCTTCCGAGTTAGGACTTTTCCACACCTACCCCTCCAAGCTAGGACCTGACCCTCCAAGCCAGGACTTTTTCACCTAACCCTCCAAGTTGAGACTTTTCACCTAACCCTCCAAGTTAGGACTTTTCACCTAGCCCTCCAAGCTAGGACTTTTCACCCAACCCTTCCGAATTAGGACTTTTCAATACCTAGCCCTCCAAGTTAGGATTTTCCATACCTAACCCTCCAGGTTAGGATTTTCCAACACCTAGCCCTCCAAGCTAGGATTTTCCATAACATGCCTAATCCCCAATCAGGACTTAACCATAATCATAATCATCAACCTAAACTAAAATCGATGTCAACACCAAAACAACAATCAGGGTCAGACTGCATCAACAGTGTGAAGGTTGTTCATTAGTTCTTGGATACGTGCATGAAGTTGTGCAGCGGTTTCGCCGTCTTACAGATTCATGTTGTAGAGTTTGTTAATTAGAAGATCTCGCTTGCTAATTCTGGTATCCGAGTTCCTTCGTGCAGCTCGATCAACTTATTCTAGAGCTCCTTTGCACTGTTGAAGGGGTTAACGTGGTTGAGTTCTTCCTTGGTTAGGCCACACTGGAGGATTTGTGTTGCCTTGGCGTCTGCTTCAATCTTTTTCTTCAGAGGTGCATCCCAATCTGTGTATCCCAGAAGTTCGCCTTATGTGTTCTTCAGGATTTTCAGTCCAGCCTGGATGATTATCCACATCTCCACCTAAGTATTTAGATGGAACTCCATTCGACTCTTCCAGTAACGGAAATCATCTCCTGAGAAGAGAGGAGGTCGAGCAGTGCTGTAACCTTTTTGTTGGGCAATGGAAAGTTTTGAAAAGACACAAAACAACGAACTGGTTCCAAGACTTGATATTGGATTAGTTGTGCGGTATAGAAGTAAATAAACTGAAATTCTCGAGTGGTGTTACACTAACTTCGAGAAAACGAAAAAAAATCCACTAACGGAAAAAGAATTAAAAGGAAAGTATCAGAAAAAAGCAATAATACCTTTTCTGATAGAAAATAAATAGAAAATCCGAAAAAAAATGCTCAACTGGTGGTTTCATCGAGATTGAGCAACCCACTCTGATACCACTTGTGGATTGTTGTTATCGATAGAGGGGGGTGAATATCGATTACGTATTTTCAGATAAATCAGATTCGACGCAGCGGAAATAAATAAGTCAAAAACACAGCTAACACCTTGTTTTTTTACTTTGTTCGGAGTCTGTGATGGCTCTTACTCCAAGGCCCACGGTCCTTGACTATTTTTGTTGGGTAATACTATAATTCATAAATGGAGTACAAAAATAATGATTAAGTACAAAAATGAAAATTATACCAACGACACTCAAAGGAAGAATTTCATTGTAAAAGCGGCGTGTCATCGATCTTGAACTTCTTGGGCGCAAAGAACTTGAGCATGAAGCTTTATCGTTGAGATTTTGAGAACTTGAATTTATGTCTGGAAGAAAGTGGGTGAAACCCCTTTTATACTACTACTCGGGCGCCCGAGAGGCTATGGGGTGCCCTCCACGTCACCATTTCGGTCGCGTCGTTATCCACAGACTCGGTCAAATTTTATCCCCTTCTTGGGTGCCTGGGAGCTGACGTGGCACATCCAACCAGCGACTGCCAACTCAGCTTCACTAACTGCTGAGAAATCCCCTCTAGGGCGCCTAAGTCCTCTGAGGCGCCTGGATTCTCGAGCACCTGAGACCTCTCAGGCGCCTAGCTCACGGGCCTGAGTCATCTCAAGCACCCCTGATCGCAGTCAATAATCACTTAAGCCTGCAATCAAGGTTAGTCCAAGAACAATAATAGTATAGTGAATGAATGTATAAATGACAGCTAGAGCTGTTTGGTTCTGACTTTGGATTTCAAATGAAATCCTAGGTCGAACCGACGCCTACTGTTCCCTCTTCCGAGGAACGCATCCTCACCTACTTCACTCTGGAGAAATTACCTTTTGCCAACCGGCTCCTCCGTTTGGACTTTTGCTCGGCCTCCGAAACTCCCGGATCTCGAGACGTCCATACCTCAACCCGTCTCTACTTCTGTCCATAGTCCTCGCTCAGCTAAGTCTTCTGCCCGCTCTTCTGGATCAGGCCTTCGGTGCCCAGTCCCGACTAGGACTTCGTGCCCAATTCCTCGAACCAGGTCTTCATGCCCAACCCTCGATCAGGTCTTCGGTGCCCAGCCCTCGGCCAGGACTTCGTGCTCAACCCTACAAATCAAGACTTCATGCCTAGGTTAACTAGGACTTTCCTGCACACTTAGCAAATTCATTAGATCCTCACACAAACTTAACATTGAACCCTTTTCCATTATCAAAACCAAGTTCAATCTAGTGCTTCCGGCACCAACACTTTCCTCTTGCCAATATCCCTGTTGGACTTCCAATCACCAAGCTTTGGTGTCCTCTTTGACCCATTTGGACTTTCCTCTTGCCAACTTTCCGTTAAACTTTCGATCACCAAGTATTCGGTCCTCCTTGACTCAATTGGACTTTCCGCTTGCCAACATCTCATTGGACTTTCAATCATCAAGTGTTCAGTCTTCCTTTGACCCACTTGCACTTTCCTTTTGTGCTAAGTGTTCAGTCCTCCTTTGTCCCACATATATGACTTCTCATCCGTGCTAAGTGTCCAGTCCACCGTGACTCATTTGAACTTTTTTCTTGTCATCTTTCCGTTAAACTTATGACAATTTTGTCTAGTATCAGGTCAACCTTGACCTACTTGACTTCTCTCTCATATATTGATCAAATATTGAAACTTAAACTCGAGTCAACCTAAGATTATTCAACTTTTGACCTGACATAGATTGTACCAATAGTTAATTAAGTTATCGTGATAAATTAAATTGTCAAATACATGCATTTGATTAGAAAAATATAATAATAGTGTGTTTAATGTAGGAAGAATCAAATTGTTTTTAGACTCCTTTTGTCATGGCTATAAATAAGTGTTGTGGTATGACAAAATATATTAAGAGAAAAAGTTAAATATCTTCCTAATAAACTATATTCCTCTTCCATGTATATCTATCCCACAGGTGAGATTGACACTGGTATATACATACATGCAGTATTCAGTTATGTATTCTGATTACTCCTATAAGATTATATCTGTTTATTTCTATTCTGCTTGTATAACTTTTGTTTCCATGCATATCTATCTATATTACTCGCAGAGTTCACTTGATTCATCCATGTTTGCTTGTTTACCTCTTTTTCAGGATGATGTCGTCAGGAGAGCTCAACATCCAATCCCTCCTTCCTTTCGTTTTTCTTTTGTTTCACTACGCATTTTTTCCTTTTATTTGTGGATAATTATATTTTTTTTCATATTATGTTTCATGGACTTGGTACGTGATATGGTTTTGTGTGTTTGAGTGTTTGATTGCCCGGAGGGCTTTTGGCGTTGGTTTTGTCATAGTTGCAATGCCGCGACTTTAATATTATGTGTTGCATTATTTTATTTTATTATTAAGGTTTTAGATTATCTGTCGTATAAAGGAGATACTGCCTGATTTATATCGGACATGCGGCTCCTCAGGACATGATATTTGACCTGATGTTGATTGTATCAACCGTTAGTTAAGTTATCATGATACATTAAATGGTCAAATACATACATTTGATTAGAAAAAATAATAATAGTGTGTTTAATGTACGAAGAACCAAATTATTTTTGGACTCCCTTTGTCATGGCTCTAAATAAGTGTTGTGGTATGAAAAAAATATATTAAGAGAAAAAGTTAAATTTCTTCCTAATAAGCTAGATTTCTCTTCTATCTTCAAATATCATATCTTCTCCCCTTTCGCACTAACTAAAACCCTAGCTAGTTTTGTTAGGTATGCATTAATCTTTACATCGCTAAGGCCGTGATAGAGATTGAAAGCTATTAATAATAACGCAACGAAGTCTATCACTATAGTCGTTTGGCAAACACGTACACACACAACATTCACAAAAGATGCCACCAAAGCATGCATGTTTAGCATGGGTGGCGTTATCATCCAATCGCCTCACCAGATATATTGATTTTCATTTGTTTTTGCTTGATGGACACAAAATTCATCGAGCGGATCGATAAAGACACTAGTTATTAGGCATTTAATTATTCATATAAATTAATTAAGCTCAGGTGTTTGTTTATCAAACTATATATTATTGTTATTATTATGATCATCAGCAATTCATCATCGACATGTGTATTACACCATGGCTATGATTCACACTTCACCAACCTATCTTTATGATCAAGAATTAAAAATAATAATAATTAATTAAAAGCATGGCAGCATGATCAGATGCCATTTTCCTATTTCAGGCAATTAATATATCCACTTTTTCTTTATTTTTCTTTTTTCCTCTTAATTGATTATATTTCTTGCCACTTTGAATCAATATTCCTTCTTCGATCCGATCCTCCACTAATTTATTCCGCTCTTTAAAAGTACTTTACCAATATATTCTTTCAAAGTTCCCCACGGAGCCTCACCACCGTGCGTGTGTATAGGGAGAAGAGATCATTTTGAACAAGTAAAGCGAAATGGGAAAAGTAGTGAAGTGATGTCAGACAGTAGATATTGGCCATGAGAAGAATGAGGAGAGAATTATTCTTCGATCGTCGTGATCATTTAGGTGACAAAAGTGATTTGTTTGTCGTAACATCTCCGTCAATTCATTAGGATTATCACGGAAGATAAATTATAACACCTATCTAATTGAGAACTAATGATATATTATCTAAAATGAATATTACCATTTATTATTTCAGTAGATTTAGACGTAGTGATGGAAACGCAAGAGTAACCGGGTGTCCCTGGATAGATAAGGTTGGACCATCCCACAACCTGAGAACGACTATTAGTTGGTTGGTTTGTTTGCTGTCTTTGTCGAGACTGATGCATGAGCGTGTTTCGTTCTGGTCAAAAGAGGAGGAGTCAGCAACTCCTTGTCTATTCGAATGAACAAGGATGGGATGGATGGGCACTCGAGTTGAGCTGGAAATTATTTTTAGTGAAAATTCTTTTTATATATATTTATTTATTTATTATTTTCCATGGATAAAATACAAGTAATTCTAGTGCACGACGTATCTTTTGACAATTTGATTCAAGACTGACAAGGACAGCAAGTACTTAATTGATGGGCCAGCATCCCACAATCTTGGGATGGGTGCTTGGTGGACCAGAAGCCCATCTTTTGGGTCCAGCCGTTTTGCCTGCCTCAGAGGACCAGCACTCCAGCGGCCGGCTCAGATTATTGGGCCGATGGTAGGCCCATTCACGTTCAGCGGCACAGTCACTAATGGGCTGGTTCGGCACAACTGTTTTGAGAAAAGTATTTGGTTTAGTTTCTAGGTAAGATGTAAAATGTAAAGCAAACTTAGACCTATATGATTAAGTTTAATAATTTATTTAATTATATGAATAAATTTGAACACGTGCTCAGTTAGTTATTCGTGAATAAAAATTCTATGTGATTAATATTCATGAATAATTTTGATAAACGTAATTTATAAATCATATCTATGAATAAAATTTTTATAAATTCATAAATAGACCAGAAAAAATCTTTAAGAAATAAATAAACTTGTTTAATAACCAACTAAATAAGTTTAAAAATGTAAAAAATTTAAACAATCTCAAATTGAGAACTCATATCTAAATGACCTAAGTTCTAAGTTCATGAAAAGAAATCAATCCAAACATAATAACCATTCCAATGAATTAATAATTAATTTTAAGTTCGGTTTAGATTGACTCGATTAATTTATCAAATAAGTTTGAACAATATTATTTTTGACTCGACTTAGACTTATTTATAACTCTATTAGTTTCCATTTAGCATTCATAGTATCGTTCCCTTGTGAATCATCAAAACATCCACCCGAACCCAACTGAAACAACTACCCCTAAAACCGAAAGAAAGATTAATCTAGAAACGAAAAAAAACGAAAAATATTTTTTTAATAATTCATAAATCTATGTGGTATCGTCATATTAGCATCCTTTGATGATTATTCCAAGCCATTAAAAGAGATTATAGTAAAAGCTCAAATTTGTAAGTACATCAGCAAGGTCTGTAAAGATGATGAAATCTCCAACTATAATTATTATTCTATACACCTGCGAACTGATCATATATCTAGTTTTTAAAATCCGACGACAGGTCTGGTCCATGTAAGTGAGAGTTTCCCACTGGATAAAGAATTTCTTATTGCATCATCAAGTGTATTCAAATCCAGTAATTAAAGCCAAATTTAATGCATATAGAAGACAGTAATATAATTACTAAAATCCAAAACATTTTTTAAGAATAATTTTACGGCTGCGAGTAAAACTTCAAGTTAATTGCGACACTAATATCACTGCCAGCCATTCGCTATGAGGTTCTGAGTTGCACGTGCTGTGCATGTGCATCCTTACAGCTCAGCATCCAGGTGGACATTAAATCTTATTTACTGTTATTTCTCATCGACAAAATTGAGTTTTGTTTAATAATAATCAGATTCACATGTTCAATATTTTTAGATACTTATAGCAACAAATGATTATATTTATTTTAGACGTTTTTTATAGATCGATAATAAATTACGAGATTAATTTATAACATAGAAAAATAAAAATACAACAAATAAAGTTGTGGCCACAATGTCATGTTCTTAGTTAGTGGAGTTTATCGGGACATTATTGTGAAGGCCACTATTTCACTGTAGATGACGTTGATCACCACGAAAGTTCATTAAAAAAATTATTATGAAAAAGATAAACAAATTTATCTGCCCAATT
Organism: Boesenbergia rotunda; assembly: GCA_024364735.1. Lineage (NCBI taxonomy): Eukaryota > Viridiplantae > Streptophyta > Magnoliopsida > Zingiberales > Zingiberaceae > Boesenbergia > Boesenbergia rotunda. Next base: position 89,446 of record JAGFNQ010007208.1, on the reverse strand, counting down.
TTAGATGAACAAATAAAAATGATGATGTTATATTTAAATTAAGCAAATGAAAGATTTATTTCAAATTTTATGTAATTAATCCCTTGATAATTTTAAAAAGACTACCCCGAAAACTACTGTAATATTTATGCAGTCAAACTGTGAGTCATTTTATTGGTTTTCATATATATTAAATTTTACTTAAATTTAAGTCGCGACACTTTAGATGTTTTATTATATAGATGTTCATATATATTGTGCTGAGATATTTTACTATTTTTGTCTTAAAAAATAATTAATCAGGTGCTTAGTTTATATTAAATAGAAGTGTCCCATTTAATTTGATTTTAATATTTATATATCTGCGTTGCTGGCTGCATGGTACTTTTTGCCAGAAAGTCAACGACAGATTGGGAAAGTGTGATACGAAGAGGACAAACAGAATGATCGCAGTGACGTGTCAAACTTTATTTTCCATTACTTTTTATTTTGTATAACTTATAAGTACAAAAATAAAAAAAGAATATACTTGACAAAAACTAAAACGTAAATCAATTTAAAAAAATCCAACATTTTACCGTAGATAACTTTTTAAAATTATCGATTTGTATATTTATTTTTCATTTTATCTCGGATTAATCAACTAATAAAAATATTACTAAATTTTTTACTAATTTATCTCTATATCCAGATTTCGAGATTTCAAAGAAATCAACCAATTGATTTTCAAAATAAATCGATTGATTTTTTTGGAAATTTCAAAATTAATTTATGATAAAATTAGTTAATTGATAAATGATCTCGTATTAATATCAAATAAGTTTTTATACATTTATCTAATTTTTTAATTATATCTATGCCCTTAAATATTAATTTGATATAATATATTAAGAGCGTTATTTTTTAATAGGGATATGTTCAAAAAATTCAATTGTTCAAATAATTGCTACTCTTAATATATTGAGCTAAATTGGCTTTTGATAGTATGAATATAATTAGGAGAAATAGACGAATATATAAAATCTAGTTTCATACCAATCTGAGATTGTTTGGTCTATCAGTTGGTTTTGGACAAAATCGACAAATAGACCAAACGATCACGGATTAAAAAAAATTATACTATTATATATTTATCTAATTCTCTTAATTATATCTATATCTTCGTACATTAATTTTATCTAATATATTATGAGTAATTTTTTCTAATAATTTATCCTAAAAGTCATTTTATTTTGTTTTTCCAAAAATACTATTATTTAAATCTCACATATATATATATATATATATATATATATATATATATATATATATATATATATATATATATATATATATATATATATATCATTTTAGATTATCTAAATAATTGAGAAATAAAAATTTTAATTCAAGTATAAAATAATAATAATTAATTTTTTGATTTATAAGAGGTATCCAGGCTTGCGCCCGACTAATCCGCTTGGCTGACCGGCCCTGCCCCACAGCCTTCAACGAGAGTCTCCACCGGTCAACGAGGGTAAATCGCGGGACGGAGACACATGGTGGCTTCACCACTGATGATATCGGTACCCGATGGCCTGACCATACAGCAGCTTGTGGCGATTTCTTCCGTCAGCATACAGCGCGCTCTACCAAGGAGGAATCAAATCCGGGAAGTGAGGGGATCACCCAAGTGAGCCATTACCAATCGTGTCATGCCCGTGGGGGCATAATTAAGAACATATACGAGCCCGTCTTTAAAAATAATTATTCTCAATATACTAAGTTAAATTGATATTTAATAGAATAGATATAATTAGGAAAATTAAATGAATATATTGGAATTAGTTTCATATCGACCCGAAGATATTTAGTCCATTAGTCGATTTTGGATAAAACTGACTGATGAATGAGCAAAATTGGTTGATTGATCAAATATCCTCGAATTTATATGAAACTAGTTTTTATGTGTTTATCTATTTTTTGATTATATCTATGCTCTCAAACGTTAATTGTATCAATATATTGTGAGCAATGATTTTTTGAATATGAATTAGAGTTTTTGAATATATTTATGTTCAAAAAATCTAATACTCTTAATGTATTAGATCAATTGATATTTGAGGATGTGAATATAATTAGAAGAATTAGACCGAATATCTTCGGATTGATATGAAAATAACTCTTATTTGTTTGTCTACTTCTCCTAATAATATTCATACTCTCAAAATCTAATTTCACTCAATATATTAAAAGTAGAGTTTTTTAACCCAATTGATTTTTCGAACACATTCATGGTAAAAAAAATACTGCTTTCAATATATTATGTCAAATTAATGTTTACATTGGTGAATATAATTAGAAGAACTAGATGAATACATAGAAACTAATTTTATGTCAATCCGATGATATTTGATTCATCAGTCGTGTTAGCATATATACTAAAAGTCTAGCTTTTGTATGAACATCTACATTTTGAAAGAGAATCACATGATCATTGTTTGCATATTTATATTAGTTATTTATGTGCATATTGTCTAATACTTTACATTATAAATAACATGGTGTGTGGTGTCACACAGAAGATCATGTTATCAATCCTTGTAGAGTATAAGTAGAGGCTCACAACCTAGATGGTTTTGGTCAAACCATTGGCATGGTTGTAGTGTAATTTGGTATTGGTTTATCTTGACCATAGAATTATACTAGTACACTTTGTGTGTATTGAGCAAGACTGACATAGAGGTGATTCAATTTATACTGACTATATAATTGAATCAGACATCAGTTATTATGGAGTACATGCTCTTAATCTCGATATAATAATGAGCACATCTACTTAATATTTATTTCTTTGATTTACCAATGGGCGAGATTTATTGGTTAAATCGATAGGCCCGGTAAGTTGGGAAATAATATTATTTATATGGTGTGTTGTTGATTATAGAAGGAAATCGTTTCCTGGTGAGTCAGGTTGATGATGTCTCCTTGAGGAGCTCATAAAGCTCATCATGTTAAATCCTATAGGTGGACTTGGTCTGACATGATAATAAGGTTGAGTGGTACTACTCAAAAAGTTAGATATTAATTAATTAAATCGTCAGTAATTTAATTAATTAATGGACATTCGAGCTCTTAAACACGGGGAGATTTTTATACTCAAAATAGGTGGAGCCCATATTCAAATATGGGGGTTGGTGAGGTAGATCAATGGTGGCCTTTAGTGGAATGAATCATCATTAATGGAGCGGGCTTTAATCCATTAGGTGGCCAAGACCCAACTCCTCCTCATGGTCTCTATTGTAGCCTATATATACCCCATAAAGTCATCATGAAACATAACCTAAGCCTTGGTTTTTTCCTCTCCTCTCTCTCTCTTAGGGTTTGGCCGACGATATTGGAAGGAGAAAGGTGGTGCAAGAGAGAAGCAAGGTTTTGTTGGTGCAGTTTGCATTAACGGTCAAACTCGGGTTTTGATGTATGACAAAGTGGTTAAAGTTAGGGTTGTTGGTTTTTAACTTCTTTACTAAGTGTGCAGGGTTGAAAGACTTAGGACCAGACACCAGGCTGAAGTCCAGGATGGTGAAGTCCTGGCGGGAAGTCCAGTTGGGTCCGTGGGACCTGACAACTGGCTGAAGACCAAGTTGGTTGAGACTTGGCAGGAAGACCAGGGTGGTTGAGCCTTGGCAGAAAGTCCTGGTGGGTCAAGAAGTCAAGTAAAGCTGCACAAAGGGTAAGTGAGGTAAGTCACTGGAGGAGTAGGTGAGGACGCGTTTCCCGTCGAGGGAACAGTAGGCGTCGGTTCGACCTAGGGCTCCATTTTGGAGACCAAAGTCAGAACCAAGACAGCTAAGGCTGTATAAACTAACAAATTAATGCTTTATTTTGTTTTCGGACTAACTCTGGATGCAGGACCAAAGGAACGTGTGTCTGCAGCTCAGAGAGCCTCAAAGGAGTGAGGCAGCAGCTGAGTAGGGCGCCCTGAGTGTCTAGGGCGCCTCCAAGGTGAACAAGAAACAGTTAAAGCAAAAAGGAGTTTGGCGACGCACTGGCCGAAGGCGCCCTCTGCATCCAGGGCGCCCTCAGCAGCCAGGGCGCCCTCAGCAGCCAGGGCGCCCTCAGCAGCCAGGGCGCCCTCAGCGCCCAGGGCGCCCTCAGCGCCCAGGGCACCCTCAGGAGCCAAGGCGCTCCGCGCCTCTGCCAGCGAGGCCGATCAACTCTATCCAACCGAGAAGACCGCGTCAACCAAGGCGCCCCAGAGGTCAAACCTCATCCCTATTCGGGTGGGATAAAGCTTGGCCGAGCGAAGTGTGGATCGGCTGACACGTGGCAGGGCGCCCCCGACGTCCAGGGCGCCCTAGGTGCTATAAATAGCACCCCTCGACCCCAACCTTCATCACAACACTTCTTCCAACGCCTCAAAGTTCTTCTACGCTCGCGCCTTGCTCCGGAAACGCTTCACTTCGAGCCGACGACGTCCTGCTGCCCCGAAAGAGTCGACCTACTCCGGACGTCGGTAAAAAGAAGAACTTAATTTTTTAATATATATTTTATTGCATTTAATTACTTGAAAGTGTGGGGTTGTCACACTTTCAATTCTTTTGTACTCGCCTACTCTATCGGGGTTTACCAGTAGAGAGTTTTAGTGGATTTCCCAACGGAAAGGTCCGAGGGACCTGGGCCTTCGAGTAGGAGTCGCCGAAGGCTCCGAATGAAGTAAAACTCGTTCGTGTTTGTGTGTTCATTTTTTATAATTGTTTCTTTCGTTTCCGCTGTGTACGCTTTTTAAAGCACTCTAATTTTTTTAAAACGCACGTGATTCACCCCCCCTCTCACGTGCATCTGATCCTACAAGTGGTATCAGAGCCAAGTTCGCTCTGTATCGGTGCAACCACCATAAGAGCCGGGGGAAATCCAGTTTTTTTTCGATTTTTGGTTTTTCGCTACACATAATCTAAATTTGGTATTCTTGCCTAAATTTAGTTATTTTTCTCGTTCGTTGGTTTTACTTGAATCTGGTGCAACACCATTCAAGTTGCTTTTCGTTAGTTTATCCTTTCCCGCACTACTAATCCAAGACCCAGTCTTGGGATATTGTGTCTACCTTTATTTCGTGTGCACAGAATTTAAATGGCCCAAGGTGAAGGCTATAGCACTGCCCGCCCTCCCCTCTTTAATGGGGAAGACTTTCCCTACTGGAAGAGAAGGATGGAGGTTTATCTGAAGACCGACATGGATCAGTGGTTCGCAGTTCAAACAGGCTACACACCACCAATGGATGAGGGAAATAATGCTCCACTGAAGCCCAACAGATGGAACCCGGAGATGAAGAAAAAGGCTCAGACCGAGTTCAAAGCTCAGAACACCCTCCAGTGCGGACTTACCAAAGAGGAGTTAAACAGAATTGGACCAACCGACTCGGCGAAGGAGCTATGGGACAAATTAACAGAATTACATGAAGGCACTTCTGATGCAAAGGTAACAAAGAGAGATCTGTTATTGAATAAGTTATTTAACATAAAAATGCAGGAAGGAGAATCAGCAAGTCAACTCCACGCCCGGATTAAGAACATATTGAATGGACTCCACATGATCGGGCACAAACAGGAGAACCGGGACATCATAAGGTATGCGTTAAATGCGTTCCCTAGAAATTCACTATGGGCATCTATTATAGATGCCTATAAAATTTCTAGGAACCTTTCAAAAATTAATCTGGATGAACTATTTTGTGAATTAGAGCTGCATGAGCAAACTAACGCCAAGGTCGAGAAAGGGCTAGCTTTATTTGCAGGTTCACCAAAAGAAGTCAAATCAAAAAGAAAAATTCAAGAAGAACCTGAAGATGAGTCAGACTCTGACTCAGATGAAGAAGAACAACTGGTGAACTTGGTAAGAAAAATGTTCACCAGAAGGAAGAACAAATTTTCAAAGAAAGATATTCAAAAGGTAATGAAGCCCTCCAGCACTGAAGGTAAAAGCAAAATGATCTGCTTCGGCTGTAACAGAAAAGGGCACTTCAAACATGAATGCCCTTACAAGAAGGAGGACCAACCCACTAAGAACAAAAAGAAGAAGGCTCTTCAAGCCACGTGGGATGAAAGCTCGGACGATTCCGACGATCAACAACCGAAGAACGCAAGCTACCTCGCACTGATGGCAACCGGACCAGAATCGGACTCGGAGCAAGACGAGGATTCCGAATACAAGTCGAGCCAAGAGATCGGACTATTTTCAGACGGCTCGACTAAGGTATATTTAGATTCAGTGAATGAAAAGTTCTTTAAAATTATTTCTGTCTTAAATAAAAAATTGCTTGCATCTGAATCTAGAAATGACCAGCTCCTTAAGGAAAATCAAGACCTTAAGGAGCAATTAATTAATACCAGAACATTAACTGAACAAACTCAAAATCAAAAATTAATTGAGCTTGAAAATGAAAACTCAACCCTAAAGGGCGAAGTCCTAAAACTTAAGGAACTACTAGCAACTTTCACAACCCGATCCAAGAACCTTGACCTTATTCTTGGATCACAAAAGGGCATGTACCACAAATCTGGGATAGGATATAAATCAAGATCGACCCAAAGATCCTTTATCTCCTTTATCCACCCCCGCAAAAATCAACGAAAAGCGTGGGTTCCGAAAGCTTATCTAACAAAGCAAGTAGGTCAGAATCAATTTTATGTCCCAAAAAGGGACATCCATTACATTGACCCTAGACACCCAGTCTACAATTTAGGGGGAGGCTCCAAACTAGTTGGCACCTCAAAATCAGGCTTTGCCCAGGTGGGCACTTAGGACTAGCTTCAAAGTTAATTTGACTCTTGTACTATTTAATACCAGGGTCTTCAATGAGTAAGTTAAAAATCCAACTTCTTTAAGCGGCTTTGCCTAGAAAATGGTTGTTGCTCCAATAAGGCTTCGGCCAAAGAAGGCCACTGTGCCTCGCCATGGCCTGGAAGTCAATTATTGAAGTGTACTTTTAAATTACTACTTGTTAAACTTGAATCTAACACAAGGTCAAGTTAACTTTTTAAAACAAACTCAAAATCATCCCACAAAATCATAGGACTCCCTTGATTGATGACTTAGACCGAGTGAGATGAATAAGGATAACCAAATTCAAATTATTGATTGATAATTCAAATTCAAAAATTAAAATTCAAATTCAAATTCAAAAAATAAAATTCAAATTCAAAAATTAAAATTCAAATTCAAATTCAAAAATTCAAATTCAAAAATTAAAATTCAAATTCAAATTCAAAAAATAAAATTCAAATTCAAAAATTAAAATTAAAATTCAAATTCAAAAAATAAAATTCAAATTCAAAAATTCAAATTCAAATTCAAAAAATAAAATTCAAATTCAAAAATTCAAATTCAAATTCAAATTCAAAAAATAAAATTCAAATTCAAAAATTAAAATTCAAATTCAAATTCAAAAATTAAAATTCAAATTCAAATTCAAAAAAAAAATAATAATAATAAAATTCAAATTCAAATTCAAATTCAAATTCAAAAATAAAAATCAAAATTAACATAACTCAAATTTAAAATCCAAACTCAAGTTTTTAAATCTTCTTAAATTTTTTAAAAAAAAAAATTCAAAAACTTAACCTAAACCTTTTACTTAACTGTAGGAAAATAAATGGATCATTGACAGTGGATGCTCCAGACACATGACTGGGGATCCCACCAAATTTACAGAACTCAAGTACAAAAGACTAGGGACCGTTGCTTTTGGAAACAACGGTAAACTTAAGGTAATTGGCCTAGGCAATATTGAACTTGAGTCTGATTTCATAATAATAAATGTATTACTTGTTGAAAATTTCAACTTCAATTTACTAAGCATTAGCCAATTGTGTGACACTGGTTATAAGGTTAGGTTCCTATCCAATGAATGTCTGATCAAACACAATGACAACCCAAACATCACACTTAGAGGACTTAGGCACAATAACATTTATGAAATTAAGCTAACCTGTCCCTTAAAAAAACTGCCTCTTAACCCATAAGGATGAGACTTGGCTCTGGCATAGGAGACTTTCACACACACACTTCAGAAAACTACCTAAACTAAATGGTTTAGTTAGAGGTCTACCAAAGTTATCTAACCTTGAGTCAACCTTATGTAATGCTTGTCAACAAGGAAAACAAACTAGGTCAATCCACAAACCAACTAATCAAACTCAAACCAAGTCAATTCTGGAATTAATTCACCTAGACCTATTTGACTCACATGGGGTTAAATCAATTAATGGGAACCTATACTGCCTAGTAATTATAGATGACTATTCAAGATTTACCTGGGTAAAATTCTTAAAAAATTGAAGAAACTACAAATGTAAAATTCGATGAAAAATCTGACCCAAATAACTCTGATCAAACCACCTACCAACCAATTGACTTTGTTAGATCCAGTACTAACCCTGATGAAAGGCCAATTGAGGACCAAAACGATGATCTAACTGAACCCACACCTGAAACTGAACCTAACCAACCCAGAACTGTTCGAGTTAGCTCAGCCCACCCAACTGATCAAATCATAGGTGATCCAGAACTAAGGGTTCAGACTAGATCAGCTTTTAGGAACCTTAGTCAAATTACCTTGATTTCAAAAATTGAACCCAAGTCTATAGAAGAGTCCTTACTTGACCCTGATTGGATCATAGCCATGCAGGAAGAGTTAGCCCAATTTGAACGTAGTCAAGTCTGGGACTTAGTACCCTTACCTAAAGGCAAGAAATTTATTGAAACTAAATGGGTCTTTAGGAATAAACTTAACGAACAAGGAGAAACAGTCAGGAATAAGGCTAGGCTAGTAGCTAAGGGGTTTAGCCAAGTAGAAGGACTTGATTATGATGAAACCTATGCCCCTGTAGCTAGACTTGAATCCATTAGAATGCTCTTAAGTTATGCAGCCCATAAGGGGTTTAAGCTTTATCAAATGGATGTTAAGTCAGCCTTCCTAAATGGCCTAATTAAAGAAGAGGTTTATGTAGGTCAACCCCCTGGTTTTGAAAGCTTAGAACACCCTGACTATGTCTTTAGACTTAAGAAAGCCCTATATGGACTTAAGCAAGCACCTAAGGCCTGGTATGAAAGACTGTCTAACTATACTTAGTTTCAAAAGGTTTTAACCAAGGCAAAATTGACCCAACACTATTTGTTAAAACCCTAAAAAATGATATTTTTGTAGCCCAAGTATATGTAGATGATATAGTATTTGGCTCAACTAACTCAGACTTTTTACAAGATTTCACAACGATAATGGAAACTGAATTTGAAATGAGTTTAGTAGGTCAATTAACTTTCTTTTTAGGGCTACAAATAAAACAGACCAGTGAGGGTACTTTTGTCTATCAACAAAAATACACAAAAAAACTACTTAGAAAATTTGGAATGGATAATACAAAAGAGATTAAGACACCAATGGCTACCAATCAAACTATAGATAGTGACCCAAAAGGCAAAACTGTTGACCTTAAGTACTATAGAAGTGCTATAGGAAGTCTACTTTACTTAATTGCAAGTAGACCTGATATTCTTTTTGCAGTTAGTATGTGTGCTAGGTATCAAACATGTGCTAAAGAGTCACACCTAACCCTAGTTAAAAGAATATTTAGGTACCTTAAAGGAACAGAAAGATTAGGAATTTTGTACCCTAGAACAGCCCAGTTTGAGCTTATTGGATATTCTGACTCAGACTATGCTGGCTGTAAATTAGACAGAAAAAGTACCAGTGGTGGATGCCAACTTCTAGGACCCTCACTAGTTAGTTGGTTTAGTAGAAAACAACATTGTGTTGCCCTATCCACCACTGAAGCTGAGTACATAGCTATGGGTGAGTGTGTAGCCCAACTACTCTGGATGATGCATACCCTAAAGGACCTTCACTTAGATTTTAAACAAGTCAAAATTTTTATAGATAACCTAAGTTCAATCAATTTAACCAAAAACCCAATCCACCACTCTAGGACCAAACATATAGAAATCAAACACCATTTTGTTAGAGATCATGTAAATAAAGGAGAAATTGAACTTAACCATGTTGAATCTAAGTCTAACCTAGCTGATATATTTACCAAACCACTTCCTGAATCTGAATTTAGCAACTTAAGAAGGTTAATAGGAATGTGTGTTATAGACTAGGACTGACCTGAAAAGCTTAAGTTGACTTTTGGTTTAACTAATTAAGCTTGTGAGTTTAAAAACATGGATTTTTCAAAATTGTTTTTCAAAGTTTATTGTCTATCAAAATTTAACTTAAACACGGACTTTTCAAACTTGGTTTTCAAGAACTTTATTGTCTTTCAAAATTTGATTTTCAAAACTAGCAGACTTAGCCTAAGCTTGACCCCTAGAATTGCATGAACCTATAGATTTAGGTAGCCGCATCTCACAAAACACATTAAGATTAACTTGTTTGTGTTTGCGAAAACATAGAACGGTTGTGAGATGCATAGGACACTGCCTGGACTTCCGAATGCTTAAGTCAGTGCATCACAGTAAGTCTGGGCGTAAAATACCAACATTACAATGATCAAGTCAAGTAGTCTTGCACTAAAATCTGAGCTAGACATTATTACTTGACTTGACTAACCCAGTGAACACTACTATCATCTAGATAGTTAGTCAGTAACTAGAGTTAGACACATGAAAAGGGACCACAATCATTACTTGGTCCAGGGGGAGCTGAGGTCAAAATACTTTTTCAAAATGTCATTTTTGACAAAACACATTTGAAAATTTTGATAAAAGTTGATAAAGATTGAGAGGGAGTTCCATCTAATCCCTAAAAACATTTTTTTGATTAAGATTGATATTATATTTTCTGAAAAAAAAAATCTTTTGAAAGAAAATTTTTGTTGTGAGCTAAGTAAATAGATTTAAGACCAGTTTATTTCTAACACTTAGCCTATATTTCTACTCCCTTAAACTTGTTATGCTTACATTTTTTTGATGAATGACAAAGGGTGAGAGTAGGGTAAAAGGGTTAGAAAATTGCAAACAGCATGCTTATTTCACATTTATTTCTGCTTTCTTGTGTGCTGCAACTTTCATACCTATGCTTGTGTTATATTGTGTGCATGTTTATGCAAGTTCATATCTGCTGTTTTTTTCTAACTTTAACCTGAGTTGTCAATACATCAAAAAGGGGGAGATTGTTGGTGCAGTTTGCACTAACGGTCAAACTCGGGTTTTGATGTATGACAAAGTGGTTAAAGTTAGGGTTGTTAGTTTTTAACCTCTTTACTAAGTGTGCAGGGTTGAAAGACTTAGGACCAGACACCAGGCTGAAGTCCAGGATGGTGAAGTCCTGGCGGGAAGTCCAGTTGGGTCCGTGGGACCTGACAACTGGCTGAAGACCAAGTTGGTTGAGACTTGGCAGGAAGACCAGGGTGGTTGAGCCTTGGCAGAAAGTCCTGGTGGGTCAAGAAGTCAAGTAAAGCTGCACAAAGGGTAAGTGAGGTAAGTCACTGGAGGAGTAGGTGAGGACGCGTTCCCCGTCGAGGGAACAGTAGGCGTCGGTTCGACCTAGGGCTCCATTTTGGAGACCAAAGTCAGAACCAAGACAGCTAAGGTTGTATAAACTAACAAATTAATGCTTTATTTTGTTTTCGGACTAACTCTGGATGCAGGACCAAAGGAACGTGTGTCTGCAGCTCAGAGAGCCTCAAAGGAGTGAGGCAGCAGCTGAGTAGGGCGCCCTGAGTGTCTAGGGCGCCTCCAAGGTGAACAAGAAACAGTTAAAGCAAAAAGGAGTTCGGCGAAGCACTGGCCGAAGGCGCCCTCTGCATCCAGGGCGCCCTCAGCAGCCAGGGTGCCCTCAGCGCCCAGGGCGCCCTCAGGAGCCAAGGCGCTCCGCGCCTCTGCCAGCGAGGCCGATCAACTCTATCCAGCCGAGAAGACCGCGTCAACCAAGGCGCCCTCAGCGACCAGGGCGACCCAGAGGTCAAACCTCATCCCTATTCGGGTGGGATAAAGCTTGACCGAGAGAAGTGTGGATCGGTTGACACGTGGCAGGGCGCCCCCGACGTCCAGGGCGCCCTAGGTGCTATAAATAGCACCCCTCGACCCCAAGCTTCATCACAACACTTCTTCCAACGCCTCAAAGTTCTTCTACGCTCGCGCCTTGCTCCGGAAACGCTTCACTTCGAGCCGACGACGTCCTGCTGCCCCGAAAGAGTCGACCTACTCCAGACGTCAGTAAAAAGAAGAACTTAATTTTTTAATATATATTTTATTGCATTTAATTACTTGAAAGTGTGGGGTTGTCACACTTTCAATTCTTTTGTACTCGCCTACTCTATCGGGGTTTACCGGTAGAGAGTTTTAGTGGATTGCCCAACGGAAAGGTCCGAGGGACCTGGGCCTTCGAGTAGGAGTCGCCGAAGGCTCCGAACGAAGTAAAACTCGTTCGTGTTTGTGTGTTTGTTTTTTATAATTGTTTCTTTCGTTTCCGCTGTGCACGCTTTTTAAAGCGCTCTAATTTTTTTAAAACGCACGTGATTCACCCCCCCCTCTCACGTGCATCTGATCCTACAGGTTTCTCACCTTCTTCTCTAGATCTTCCTCACCTTGGTTCTCTTCTCCTTGGCCGGCGGAAACTAAAGAGGAGAAAGGAGGACTGTTGGTGCATAGGAAAGAAGATCTTCTTCTCCTTGTTGTGACCGGCGGAAGTGAAGGGAAGAGGGAAGGAAGCTTTCGGCTAGGATTCAAGCAAGGAGATTTCATCTTCTTCTTCTCCTTTTCTTTCTTCTTCTTCCTCCTTGTACGTGTGGCTAGGGCAAGCAAAGGAGAAGACTGTCGGTGGCAACTACATGAAACCTTGAGGTTTCGACGCAAGGATAGAAGAGGGAGAAGGAAGCTAGGGTTTGGTTTGGTGGCTTCGTTTTTGGGAAGACCGTCGCCCTCTCCAAGAAGGGGATAGGTCATACACAAGAAGATCGCGAGGTAAACAAGAAGGTATATTTCTTGTTTTGGTTCCTTTGATTTTGCTTATTTAATTATCATTTTATGTTAATTATTGTTTAATTAATTATGATAATTAATTGTCATGGACCGCGATGATAAATACAAAAATCGACTATTCACTCATCGTCTATTCCGCGACTAATCGGTTGGATGAGTTTGATTGCTAGAACAATATGTTTGTTCAAGCGGTCGCTCAAATCAGTTAGCACGATGATGAGTCGGTCGTGTGGGAAATAGTTCTCATTTTGGATTGAAAGTTTTAATCCGGGGACATGGAGAGGTTTCTCATGCGCGATCAGGAATCCAACAGGCCGATTTTGGTCACAATTGATTGATGGACGAGCAAAACTGACTAATGGACCAAACATCTTCGGATTGTCGTAAAATTAATTTCTATGTATTTGTCTACTTCTCCTAATTATATTCATTCTCACAAACGTTAATTTGACTTAATATATTGAGGGCAGTGAATTTTTGAATATGAATTAAATTTTTAAAAAATATATTTATATTAAAAAAATCACTACTATCGATATATTAGATCAAATTGATATTTGAGGACATAAATATAATCAGGAGAATTAGACAAACGTATAGCAACTAGTTTAATGTCAATCTAAGATCGTTTGATCCATTAGTTAATTTTGGACAAAATTGATTAATGAACTAAATATTTTCGGATTGACATGAAACTAGCTCTTAAATGTTCATCTACTTCTCCTAATTATAGTTATACTTTCGAATGCCAATTTGACTTAATATATTAAGAGCAGTGATTTTTAAAACATGAATTCAAGTTTTCGAACATATTCGTATTCAAAAAGTCATTGCTCTTAATATATCAGATTAAATTAATATTTAAGGATATGAATATATGTAGGAGAACTATATAAACACATAAGAATTTATTTAATATTAATCCGAAATTATTTAATCTATCAACTAATTTTATCATCCCGTGATTTTGAAATTTCTAAAAATTTAGTTGACTGATTTATATGAAATCTCGAACTTTGGATAATGAATCAACTCGAATGGTAAAAATTTCAGTGGACTGAATTTTATGAATCGATTGATAATGATCAAGGATAAAATGGAAAGTGAGTACATGATTTAATAATTTTAAATTCATCCTTTTTTTTTTAATTTTGAGAACTTATCTAGATGGTTCGTTAAGATGCCGTAAAAAATAAAATAATATCTTTTTATTTCAGTTGTTATTGTATAAAATACTTTGGCTAGCTTGAGTTATTATTATTATATTACAGTAATTTTGAATACAATAATTTTGGTTAAAGATATAACAATAATATTATATGAATTTGATTGAGTTAATTGATTTTGATTAAATTAACAATGTTTAATTAGGTTTTAAAATATTTTAATATAATAATATTTTACATAAACTATACCGATTTATTTTATATGGTGGTAGTTTTACTTAAAATTACTATAATAATAAGAATATTTTATAAATAAAAAAGAGATAAAATGTTATTTTAATTTTTAAAAATTATAACTTGTATAATACATATGCGATGCACGGGAATTTTACACAATTCAAATAACATGTTTAGTGATAATATATATATATATGCCAATTTTTGTTATTAAATAAAAAATTAAAATGAAAAGTAACATGTAAAGATCAAATGTAAAAATCATATATTTTATGTAACATGCAAAAATCACATGTAAAGATCATATATTCTATTTGGTTTAAGCGAGAATCGTAAACTCCCTGTAAATGTCATGTCTGCATGCATACTATAGTAAAAACTATGTTTTATAGATATTAATAGATAGATAGATATATACTCTTTTTGGGAAATGATTTGAAGAGTGAATTTGGGAGAGTGAAAATTATAATGAATGACGTGCAGTTAATGTGTACATATTCGATCGTCGATCGGACACCACCGACGGCCTTTGATTGCCGTCCCGAATCAAACTATACCTTCGGAGGACGGTGAACTCGTCAGGATCGCCGGTGCATTATAAAATTAAGATACTCAGATAATCATTATCATCAATTGGTAGTTTTACCAATCAATCGATTAAGAACAATACAAAGGATAAAAACGAATGTGAAATAATCTTAAAACTGAAATAGTGATTTGGATATTTCTAAATTTCATCTGCCTATAATTTACTGAATCATGAACTTTTTAAAAATGATGACTTATGTTAATTAAAGCAGATTGAAGGACCAAGAGGTCAAATAAAAATAAATAAAAAATTTTATTTTTCTTCCAAAACAAGATAAAAAGGTCGTCAGCATTACGACTGAATCATGATAGACTCATGGACCAGGCCGGCGGCCCCACGGCGGGCCCGGACACTCCGTCTCGTTGGAATTCTGTCTCGCCATGGTCACGTGCGCTGCGGAGGATAGGAAACGCTAAAGTGGGACCCTCCGGCCTCCTCGTTCGCGAGCCGCCAAATCGCGCCGTTTAATACTCGGCCGCGAGCAACGAGTCGGACCGGAGCGCAGCGTGACATTTATGAGCAGTCAAATTGCCCTTTTGACCGGATTCCATCCGCGTTGACTGAGCACTTGGTTAAAATAAATCAATTTAATTTACTTAAATATACCATACATAAAATATCTTTATAAAAA
Organism: Boesenbergia rotunda; assembly: GCA_024364735.1. NCBI lineage: Eukaryota > Viridiplantae > Streptophyta > Magnoliopsida > Zingiberales > Zingiberaceae > Boesenbergia > Boesenbergia rotunda. The sequence continues at coordinate 73,884 of JAGFNQ010007208.1, read as the reverse complement.
ATCTTTATAAATTTAGATAAAATTATTTAAATTTAATTAAAACAATTAGTACAACAATATTATAATCTCTATTTAATAAATATTAGTAGCAATTTGTTTTTAAAGTATTTTTGGCAATGTTAATTAAATTTAAACAATTTTAATTAATAAATTTTAGTTATAGTATTATTTTTAAGGCGAATTAAAAAATATTTACCCTAATGTTACAATATCTATGTTATAGTGGAAATATAGAGAGCATACTGTTTTTGGGTCCATTAATATTATTTTAAATTTGTGTCCATTAATATTATTTTAAAATTAATAAATATTTAAATGTTGAACCGTCCACGCGTTGCGGTAGTGTTGCCTTTTCCCTCTGTTTCCCATCGAGGTCAACCCTTCCCGATCCTAGACCCAGCTCCGCCGCCTCCCTCCTCCTCCTCCTCTTCCTCTTGCGGGGCGGCCGACGGCACCGGCGACACCGCCAGACGCCGGAGCTCCGCTTCCTTTCAACCCTAAAAATCCCTCCTTTTTTCATTCCGCGCTTTAATGTCCCTTTGCTCGCCCAGTCCGCTATTATGATCGCCATTATTAAGGAGGGAGAAGCGAGTGCCTGCGTGAGAGAGAAGAGGGCAGTTGGCATCGGCTTTTTTAGCATTTATTTGCAACCTCTTTACTCGCTCCGAAGGAGTAGCTGTAAGGATCGCTGCTGCGGCGCGGGGCAACTTTTTCGTTTACTGCTCTTGTTCTTCTCGTTCTTACTCCCTGCGCCTGCCCTTTTTCTCGATCCCTCTTTCCTTTTTCGTCTTTCACTGTGATTTTTCTCTGATAGTCACTGTAAAAGAGGAGAAGCAGCAGGGCAAGGAAAAGGGGCTGAAGGGAAGGGATAAAGGATGTTTCTTGCGGAGTGGAGGCGGCAGCCAAGGCGGTGATCGGCGGCCGATATGCCTTTTTTCGGATCACCTCCTGATGGAAATACCCTAGTCATGCGTGTCATCCTGGTCATCGCGCTGTGGTGTGCCGCGGCGGTGTCGGCGGCGACGGCTCAGAACCTGAGTTCGGCGTCCGATCTGGCAGGGCTCTACGACCTCCGGGGATCGCTTGGTCTTCGTGCGCGCGATTGGCCGCGCCTAGAGGACCCCTGCACTTTCTGGGTCGGCGTCACCTGCAGCGCCGCCGGGCGGGTCGTCGGGATCGACCTCTCCGGGCTCCGCCGCACGCGGCGCGGGCGGCTTAATCCGCAATTCTCAGTCGACGGGCTGAGGAACCTCACCAGCCTCCAATCTTTCAACGCCACCGGGTTCGCCCTTCCTGGCCCCATCCCCGACTGGTTCGGCCGCGACCTTGCCCCAACCTTCGCGGTGCTCGTCCTCCGTCACGCGTCTGTCCAGGGTCCCATCCCTTATGCCCTAGGAGACGCTTCAGGGATCACAATGCTCGACCTCGTCGGCAACAACATCACCGGGAACATCCCGCCCACTCTAGGTCAACTCAGCAACCTCACGCTCCTCGACCTCTCCTCGAATTCACTCTCCGACGCGGTGCCGGTTTCTCTAGGCATGCTCAGGAACTTGAACATCCTCATCTTAGCGGACAATAGCCTCATCGGATTCATTCCCCCACAGCTCGGCGATCTCACTTCGCTCACTGTTCTTGACCTGAGCTCTAACTCTCTCACCGGATCCCTCCCTGATGACCTCAGGAACCTGAGGAGCCTCCAAAATCTGACCTTGAGCCACAACTCTCTCTCAGGTCCTCTCCCAGGCAGTCTCTTCACTGGTCTCACCCAGCTTCAGTCTCTCAAGCTAATCCACAACAATTTCTCCGGGCCATTGCCGGACTCAGTTTGGTCTCTTTCAGAGCTATCAACCTTCGACGTCTCTCACAACAACTTCACCGGAGTGCTCCCAGACATTATCCCAGGTGCTGTGAACAGCAATGCCAGTGGCGTGCTCTTTGATCTTTCAAACAATCTTTACTACGGTCAATTCTCTTGGCGCTTTGCGAGCATTTTCAACCATTTTCGAATTGTGGATTTATCTGCAAATTACCTAGAAGGCGCTTGTCATCTGTAAACATAAGCAGCAATGCTTCTTTGAGATCGAATTGCTTTCAAAATGCTACAGACCAAAGAAGTACAGAGGTCTGTGTGCAGTTCTACACAGAGAGAGGGTTGCCTTACATTGGCGATGTGACTCCAAGTCCTGCACCTTCGGGAACTCAAAGGAGGAGGAATCGGAATTTAATCTATATTTTGATAGGGGCTATAGGTGGTTCTTTGGTGCTTATAACAATGGCTCTTTTACTGAGAAGTTGTTGCAAGCAATCTGGTCGCCAGATAGCTGAACAGCAGCCAAAAAGGGAAGTCACAACAGCCGCTTCTGGTGGTGGAATCCTGCCTCCTACTGTTCAAGTCAATTTGTCAGCTGTTGGAGAGCCCTTCACTTACGAGCAGTTGGTTCAAGCTACTTCAAACTTCAGTGAGGAAAACCTTATCAGGCCCGGACACTCGGGGATATATTTCGCGGTGTTTTGGAAAAAGGGATTCCTATTGTTGTGAAGAGGATGGATCTGCAAAAGCTCAAGAGAGATGCACCATCTGGAGAGTTGGATTTGTTCTCAAAGGGCTTGCATGAACGTTTGGTGCCATTTCTAGGCCACTGTTTGGAGAAGGAGAACGAGAAGTTCCTTATCTATAAGTTTGTGCCAAACGGTGACCTCTCATCCGCGTTGCAGAGGAAACCTGATCTTGAAGAAGGGCTGCAGTCATTGGATTGGTTAAAGAGATTGAAGATTGCAACAGGCATCGCCGAGGCTCTGAATTATCTTCACCATGAATTTTTGCCCCCGATTGTTCATAGGTAATGCCACTATATATAATTGCAGTACAACCTAGTTCCTTGCTTTATCTGCTTTCTCTTATTTGATCTCTGTTTGACAAACAAGTTTCAACAGACATACGAATTGCTTTTTAATCTTCCATTAGTTCTTTTTCTCAAGATTATCAGTTCAAACCTAATTTTATGCTTACGGTTGAGATAGAATTCAGTGTCTATAAATACATGCAAGGAAATATCATATCTAGTGCTTTTGAATTCTGGTTTCTTGTTTATCCATCTTTTTGTATCAATGATGACTTGACTGGCTAGAGGCGAAAAATTTCACCCACACCGATCAGCATGAAACACATTTTAAATCATATGTCATTGTCTTTCATAGGATGTTGATTTTGGCTTCCCACTCACAACAAACACCTTTATGTAGAATCTAAAAGAATTCTTTTGTGAGTAGATGATATTTTAAACAATGGAACTATAACAATTTTTACTGTCTACCTTTTCATTGCTGCTGGTTTGACTACCCTGACATTATTTGTCACAAGTTCTGTGGTGACAATTTATTGAGTTTGCAGAGACATCCAAGCAAGCAGTATCCTTCTAGACGATAAATTTGAAGTAAGGCTTGGAAGTTTGAGTGAGATTTGTTCTCAGGAAGGCGATGCACACCAAAATGTGTTCACTAGACTATTGAGATTATCACAGTAAGATACTTTCATCTGTCCAATGAACACAAAAGTTAATTACAGTTTCATGCTATTCTTCCATCTTTCTGTTTTACATATTAATGATCCATCCTGACACAATCTTCTCTTCTTTGATCCACAGGACGTCGGAGCATGGAGTTTCTGGTACGAAACCTTCTGAAAAATCCTTTCATTTCTTGCTTCCATCGCGTCTCTCGTGTGTTCGTAACTATTTTTCTCACTGTTTGTTCTTGCTCAATTTTGCAGGGCCGCCTGCAACATGCGCATACGATGTGCACTGTTTGGGGAAGGTATTGCTCGAGCTGGTCACCGGCAAGCTCGGGATCAGCGGCTCGACCGACGCAGCAGCCAACGACTGGCTCGACCACACGCTGCAATACATCAGTGTGTACGAGAAGGACCTCGTGGCGAGAATTGTCGACCCATTCCTGGTCGTGGATGAGGATCACTTGGAGGAGGTTTGGGCCATGGCGATCGTGGCGAAGTCTTGCCTGAACCCAAAGCCGAACAAGCGCCCGCCGGTGCGGTACATCCTCAGGGCGCTGGAGAACCCGCTGAAGGTAGTAAGGGAGGACAACCATTCCGGGTCGGCCAGGCTGAGGGCCACTTCGTCGAGGGGATCGTGGACCGCCGCGTTTATGGGGAGCTGGCGACGAAGTTCGTCGGAGATCGTGTCTGTCCCGGGGCAGCTCAGGGAGGATCGAACGCTGAATCGCTCGGGTACTTGCAGGTCCCAAGGAAGCGGAGGGGAGCAGTCGTTCTCGCGCAAGAGGCCCTCCAGGGAGATCTTCCCGGAGCCGTCATCAGGTATACGCGACATGGAAGATTGAAAGAACAAAAAGGATTTTTTTTTTCCTTTTCTGATTCGAGTTCTTGGCTATTGGTCCCCAAATCCGCGGCCATTAAAATAAGTTCTTGTTAGGTCGATCTTTGCTTTTGCTTGTGCATTAGTTATGTGCAGCTGATGTGGGATTAGAGTGATAGAACTGCTGATTCTTTTTTATTTCTCTCTTTTTTGTTTTTTTGCAGTTTGTTTTGTTTTGTTTTGTTTTTGTTTTTGTCCGTGTAAAACAAGATACAATTCTTTGAGCGTGTAATTTATCTTGTAGACCGGATTGACTCTCAGTATCATGATTGGTGATGGATTCTGGATTCTGAAAATGGACAAAATTGGCAAAAAAATTATTTATTTTCCTTCTTCTAGAGAGAAGAAATTCCTTAATTTGTTTCATTCCAAGTAAACTAAAAAGAAAATTAATGATTCTAATGTCACTCATACCATCTTTTCTTTCCATTTTGATTTCCTTTCAGTCGAAAGACATTCTTTTGCTTGAGTTAATTGTTAGAAGTAGGATAAAAAAAATCAAGAATTTCATATTCCCTTCAAAAGTTTAAAATTGACGAAATCATACCCTGGATGTTAGTAGAATCCGACGTGGATAGTAAAAAGGTAATTTTTTTAATCTCTGATCTGCGTCTCTGCCATGATTACATGTAATATTTTAACGATTTCCATCTCGCCTATAATTACATGTAACATGATATTAATTTTTAAAATTAAAATGATATTTTTAACCTTTGATAGCGATCTCCAACAGATTTATCGTACCTTCTAGGATATAATTTGATTCGGGGATGGTTGAGATCACCGATGGTGTTCGGACAATAATCGGACATGTATATATAAAATGCACGTCATTCACTGAATTTTTTATTAAATTTTTTCACTTAGTAATACTAATTTGCTACAAAGTAATATCATGTGATATTTATTTTTAAAAATCAACACAGTTTTGATATTGATTTTTAAAAATCAACACCATCTTACCTATAATCAAAGGAGAAAGATGGTCTTGGGACCATGGTGCAGCGGTAAGGTGATTAGTTGCTATCTCAAGCATCCGCGGTTTAATCCCTACCTATAGCGTATTTTGCAGGAATTTTTCTTCCAAATGGGGCGCGAACCTTGAGACACTGGACTTCTAGACCGCCCACCGCGAACGCTTCCTAATTTACCCTGATGATTGGTGGAAAACTTTCGTGGGGCCGAGCCGGTCATCCCAGATTCATCTGCTACCTGGTCCGATAAAAAAGGAGAAAGATAGGAAATCATTGAATGCAAATGAAAGAGATTAAAAATATTTCCTTTTTACTGTATCAGACTGCCCACGTCGAATACCACTCACAAACACCCTGTTAGGAAAGGGGTGAAATTCAATTCCCTTCAAAACCCTCAAAACAAATCAAACCTAAAGAGGTCTGATTTGTAAAGGGAATTCCCTTGAAAATTTCAAATTACTAAATCGCCCCTCTCTTGCGTCAAAACAAATCAGCCCTTTTCACTTGTCGTCCTTCTCTCTTGATCGACAGCACTTCTCTCCTCCCGCAGCGCAACCTTTCTCCGCAGCGTAACCTTTCTCTCCTCCCGTAGCCCTTCTCTCTCCTGTCGGAAGATCCTGCTCTACCGTCGAAAGATCTGCGCAGCGCATTCTTCTCCCGCAGTCCTGCTCTTCTCCCATAGAAGTGCAGAAGATCCTCTCCCGCAGGCCTGCTCTTCTCCCGCAGAAACCCTGCTCTTCCGCAGCCCTCCTCTTCTCCCGTAGAAGATCCACACAACCTTTCCTTTCCCGTGCAGTCGTGCTCTTCTCTCGCAGAACCAAGATCCACTCCTTCACTGTTGCCGTCGACCACTAGATCTCAAGCGCGGTTCGTTTTCTTTTTTCTATTTTTTTTCATGGCATTTCATTTTTGATCGATGCCAATTTGGTTGTTGTCAAGAAATAATTGATCCTTTTCATGGCAGTTCGTTTCTTGTTGATTCACACATCCTTTCGATGCCAATTTGGTTTTTTTTCATGGCAATTCATTTACTGTTTATATAATTCTCAAATGTTTGATCCTTTTCATCCAAGCAATAATTGAAGTCCATAACTTGTTAAGGCTTCAAAAAGTTCAAAATTTGTTTGTGCCCATAATTAAAGTTTGCTTCCATAATTGAAGTCCATAATTTGTTTGTGTTAGGAACTCTGTTTGTGTTTCCTATTATGCCTTTTGTGCACAAAATTGACAAGCAAGTCTCATAGATCAATAACCTATAGAAATATTGTTGATAGAATTCAACTTTCTAGTCATGATTTTGCAGATTGCCTTTGAACATTTGCAACTTCCAATTTTGTCATTTTTAGATACTATAACTTTGTTACTATGAAAATTGAAAGACACTTACATTGTAAGTAAAATGAGGCAATTTGAAAAACATGCAATCTTAGCCATAGTTGCTTATGCGAGTTATTAGCTTGCATGTAGTATATGACTCGACATGTGTCTCGTATCGAAAGACCAACTACTCAATCACAACGATATAATATGGATCAAGTGTGCCGAGAATTGATAGCTCAATTAGAATCACATTATAACTCACACTCTGTAATACGTATGAGTTATGATGCTTTCACTCGATTAGTTGCAATACTTCGTGGAAGAGAACTTCTGAGGGATAATCAATATAGTTTTGTTAAAGAACAAGGTGCTAAGTTTCTATATATTTAAGTGGTCAAGCACGTGTTCGGTCAGAAAGTTTTTTCTTTCGTCAGTCTACTGAGACCATTAGTCGTCATTTCCATCAAGTTCTTAGAGCTTTAATAACACTTCAAGATCAAATGTTAGTCCAACTGAATGGTTCTACTGTCTCACCACAAATACTCAACAGTGGAGGAAGATTCTATCCATACTTTAAGGTATTTTTAATACAAATATTGTTTGGAATTTATTTTTATAATGACACATGATAATGGTTACTTGTGTTGGGATCTTACCGTTTGCTAGAGGGGGTGAATAGCAATTTTTTGATCTTTCTTCCTACAAATGTTAGTGCACAAGCGGAATAATAAAAACTAAAACTAACACGCACGAAGAATACATCGATTTTCATGGTTCGAAAATGAAACTCCTACTCCATGGCTGTCCGTAAGGTGGACGATCCTGATCCTTCGGTGGATGATTCCCCGGAGCACTTCCGGCTAGCTCTTGTCGCACCTTGTGGGTGGAGAAACCTCGCCACAACCCTTGGACAATCCCTGAGCAATACTAGGCTACTAACAAGCTCTAACCAAGCTAGTTTCGCCCAGCAAAAACAACCATAAACGAGCTCCCTTAAATAGATCTCGAGGCTAATATGACCGTTACTAGTCGACTAGTCCAATACCAGTCGATTGGTCGAATTCGAATGGAAATTCAAATTCTGGTCACCATCAGTCGACTAGTCCTGGACCAGTCGACTGATCTTTCTGTGGACCCTATCAGTCGACTGATCCCTCACCAGTCGACTGGTCCACTTCCTAAGTCTAAGATTACCCTTCCCGAGTACATTTTTCTCAGCACTCGAACCCTCACGACTTAGCCCCCCAGTACAATTCCCTCAGCACTCGAAACCTCACGACTGGTTGACTCTTCATCCAGCAGCCTCGATCTGTTACCTTCAAGCCCTCTTCGACTTTGGCTCCCGTCCCTTAGATGCGCACATAAGCCCTCGGCTTGCCTCCATGTCATTCTTCACGCATGCCTCAAAGTCCGCTTCCCTCAGCTCATCGTTCCTGCTCCAGCAGCCTCGACCTGTTGCATTCAAGCTCTCTTCGACTTTGACCCTCGTCCCTCATATGTGCACACAAGCCCTCGGCTTGCCTCCATGTCATCTTTCACGTACGCCTCGAAGTCCGCTTCTCTCGGCTCATCGTCCCTGCTTTGTCCATGGTCCCTCGGATGCGCACACAAGCCCACGACTTGCCTCCATGCCACCCTTCACCGTACCCGAAGACGTCCAACCAAGTCTATGTGTATCCTGCAAACCTGCATACTCACATACACATATTAGATCATCATGAAACCCTAATTTAATCATATTGACACACACATCAAAACCTATGATCCTCCCGATCATACTTGAGTCGATTGCCCCAACAACTTGTTTATGTTAAAACTTATAGAATTGTATCGGTGCAATAGATGGAACACATATCCGAATTAAGGTTTCAAAAGAAGAAGTGTCAAGATATAGAGGAAGGAAAAACTATCCTACAATGAACGTATTGGCAACTTGTACTTTTGATTTGAAATTCACATACGTATTACCTGGGTGGGAGGGATCAACTTCAGATTCAATAATTTTAGATAATGCGTTAAGTAGAGAAGATAATCTACATGTTTCTCAAGGTATTAAGGTTTTAATAAATTTGTTTCAGGGCTATTTAAAATTTTTCAGATTTTTTTTATATAAATATTTTAAATTCTATCTTTTAGGTAAGTTCTACTTGGCCGATGCTGAATATATGTTGAGGTCAACATTTATCACTCCATATTGAAGCACCCAATATCATTTGAAAGAATATTTCGACATCCCCCTGAAAACCCAAAAGAGTTATTCAACTTAAGATATTCTTCGTTACGCAATGCAATTGAAAGAACTTTTGGTGTTTTGAAAAATAGGTTTCCAATATTAGCAGAGATGTCTAGATATCATGCAAAGACAGTGAGTGAAATTGTTTTAGCATGCTGCATCCTACACAACTTCTTAGTGGATTTTGATCCAGATGAAGAAATTATTGCACAAGTTGATAGGGATCTCATGAATAATGAGCCTGAACGTGGACTTGCTAATGGAACAATTGCTAGAGGTGAAGATGGAAGAAGAGGGGAAATTTTGAGAGACTCTATTGCCGCACAAATGTGGAATGATTATACTTCTCAACAATATTGATTTTTTTGCATGTGTATTATTGTTGCTCCCAAACATGAACTAGAGTTAATGTATGGTTTGATTTATTAGTTGTTTTAATTTAATTTTATTGCAATTAGTCCATTGTTTGTTTTAATTTTATTGCGCCCAACTTTTATTAAAATGTCCAACTTCCAACCGTTGCAGTATAAATAATTACTTGGATCTTAATGATACTGGATAATTTTATTGCATGTACTTTAGGTGACGATATGGATGATGAGAAAGTTTTTGAGGTGGAAGGAGGAAATGGTTGTAATACATACTTCAAGTGGACAACAGAAACGGATGGTGTGATGCTTGAAGTTCTTAGGGAGCAAAAGAGTAAAGGTCAAAAGGAAGATAGAGTTTTTTCTACTAAAGCATATAGGAAGGTGGTAGAGGAAGTTAATGATAAATTTTCTTTGAACATCAAGAAAACCAAAGTGATGAATCGTCACAAAACTCTTAAGGAACAAATGGTGCTAGCAAAAGAAATTGAATTAAAAAGTGGAATAGGATGGAATGATTCGTCTAAAACATTTGAGGCTCCTCTAGAAGTGTGGAAATCTCTGATAAAGGTATGAGTATTCTACTTCATTTCCTATAATATAGTTGGTAGCATCTTCCTTGCACATGCTTGTTTACGAATTTCTTATTGTGATTTCTAAAGATGAAAGATTATATATATATATAAAGCGCTGCTCTGCTATGAACTCACGTCGCGCACCTATGCGAAACATGCCTGGAGGTGCCTTCCATCAGATGAAAGGCATCTCGAGTCATATTTTTTTTAAAAAAAATCAAACTAAGACGCCTCCGTAATCTCTAAATTCTAAAATCTTAGACATTAAATACATATATTATATTCCGTAAGCCTCTAAAATTGATTATTTTGAACACTATAATCCAAGAGGGACGATTGAACCCTAGAAAAAAACTTATTAGCTTAAATCCACTATAACCCAACTCCTAAATTTTAAAATTTTAAATCCTAAATATACCATAATTTTTTTAAAAAGAACAAAAAATTTTGGATCGATCTAAGTGCCTTGGTTCGTACGGGCGCGCATGTAAAAGTTCACAGCATATCAAAATCGTGTATGTATATGTATCCATACACAATTTTGATAAGCTATGGACAAACTTCCTCTGTGCCCAAGGCACCTTGAAGTGATCGAAGCACAAATCATTATTTTTTTATTTGTTTAAAAAAATTTTGGGATATATTTATATATAGTTTAAGATTTTAAAATTTATGAGTTGGGCTATAACGGATTTAAGTTAATAAGATTTTTTCTCTATGGTTCAGTCGTCCCTCTTGAATTATAGTGTTCAAAATAAAAAAATTTAGATATTCACGGGCTATATTATATGTATTTAGCGTTTAAAATTTTAAGATTTTGAGATTGAGTTATAGCAGTTCTAGTCAATAAGATTTTTCCCTAAAGTTTATGCTTCCCTCTTGGGTTATAATATTCAATATATAAAATTTTAGATGCACACAAGATATATTATATGTATTTAAGATCTATGGAAGGAACATTTTGGTATTTTCTTAAAAAATCCGACTCGAGGTGCCTTCCATTTGCCACGCCCGCGAGAGGAGTTGTTAGCCCAATATAAAATCTGACATCACCTCCCCTGTAGGGCGGACACTTAGGGCAAACATATATACACACATCCATATAATATGGTCTCTGGCCGCAAATAAAAGAACAATAACAGGTGCAAATGAAAGAAAAATGCAATCGCAGTATAAATCCCAATACGACTCACCTGATCTGCCATTAGGAGTGTCAAAAATAAACCCGACCCAATGACCCAACCCGAATCGACTGAAAAAAATCGGGTTCGGGTTGAAAATTTTCGAGTTTGGTCGAGTTCAGGTTGGAGGGTTTCGGGTTGAGTTCGGGTCGGTTTCGGGTTGACCTAAATTTAATGTTTAGTGGATATTTTGGGGTTAAATCAAATTTTATTTTGAAAATTAAGATATTTATATATATATTAATATCAATATTAGTATGATTATGATGGAGTATTGAGATAAAAGTGAAGAATTATAGGAAAAATAGCGAAAAAAGATGTTTTGAATCAGTTTTGTCGGGTTATTCGGGTCGAGTTCGGGTTGGTCGGGTTCGGGTTTGGGCGTTTCGGGTTCGGGTCGGGTTCGGGTAGGGAGTTAAAAAAAACTATTTTTTCCAACCCGACCCGACCCACCCAAATTGACACCCCTATCTGCCATCCAGGCAGGCGCGCAACACAACACAACACAACACATAAAGTTCAACATAGGACTTAAAAGTATAATTCATGCGTCAAACATCGCAAATACAAGTCCACGACGTGAAAATGAATACAATGTAAGAAAATATCACGTACAAATACTCGCAAAACAAAATGTAAAGTAAAGACCGAAGTCGGACTGGCTACTAGGCACTCCGGGCAACATCAACCTGAAACAGGAAAATAAGCTATCAGAGGTGAGTCCATGTGAACTCTGCGGATAATAATGCCAGATATGCATTGTATCAAAAAGATTACACAACAGAATAGAAACAATACAGATACAGTCTCATAAGGATATAGAAAATGCATAACTGGGAAAACTAAATGTACAATACATACCAGTGTCACTCCTACGTGTGAGGTAGCCAGTCAGATAACTCGTACACACAGCATATGCAGATCACCAAACCAAAGTAAAATACCTCCTGTATATGCATGTCATCCAAGTGCAGCAATCATAACTCAATCAAATGCAGCAAACACAGTCAAATGCAAGTCCCATGCATCGTATGCACATGATGCAATGACATGTGTCACACCTGACACCAGTCCAGCTACCGTAACATGTCATATGTAAACGACCGAATGGGTAGGGCTATGACAACTGTAGCACTCTGCCGCCACTTCTCCGTTGTGGCCGAGTGAACATGATGTAGTTGGAGACAATAATCCTACCCCATGTCATATGGAGGAGCCTTGCTCTCATCTCCTTGTATCCCAAAATAAAGGAGGGATCACCGCCAGCTACCACGCTTCGATAACCACTAACCTATGAGTAGCTGAGCGGAGCATAACGAGCAATATTGGCCACACTCGATAACCCCTAAGTGATTGTGTGGTCAGGTCTTGTATGACTACCGATCCATCTCAAATACAAGGAGCCAATGATCGTCAGTTATGCAACCGTGCAAGGATGGTGCGTGACACTAACACATGCAACAACCACCTAATAGCTCTACCAAGAACTATGAGTCGAACACATAGATCGTGTGCCACCAAAACAATCCACTATGAATACATGCATAGTATAGCTAGTGATCGACCAAAAACAGAGTATGAGGTGATATATCACTACTCCTACGTCCATATGCATGCATGCTATTCTATAGAGCGATAATAACAAGTAGCGAGACCGTATAGAAGTAGACAATGAGCAATCTCAAAGTACAATCAGTAAGTATCAAACAGAGTTAAAAAAAAAAGGCAGATAAGGTATATCCTACTGCTACACATAATAAATCATGCATAGAATTGACAATATATACAGAGATAAAGTCAAATGTACCCGCCTCCGATGTAATCGCCCGAAAGCGGAGAGACCCCCCCCCCCCGTCCAAAATAATCCGCAACGAAAATAGCCAAGTGAATCAATGTCCTATATCAAACATATAAGTTTAGCTACTTACACAATTGTAATTAACTAAACTAACCAGTAAATCATATTAGAATTAATCCTAACTATCATAATCCTTTAATTGGCCCAATTAAAAGACTAGTATCAACAACCACTATCCACAAGGTTAGGTTTAACCTAACCCTAGATCGAGTTCCAAACCCACTCAAGTCCACCCTTATCTCACCCAAAATCAAATTCTCAACCCAACTTCTCCATGAAGCTCACGGCATGGCACGAGCACAAGAAGGCATTACAAACACCAATAAACCAAGAACATCTCCAACCAAATGACAACCCACAGTTTAAACCTCACAACAACATCATCAACTTACCTCACGGACAGCTCCCAAAACAACTGAACAGAACCCAAATCAGAGCATTCAAGAGCAAAAGAAACTAATCTAATCCTTTAAAGAGCTAGATAAGATCCAAACCCTAAATCTAAACTGATTCAAACAATCTAGTAATCAAGAACAACAATCCAAACTGAATAATAATAAAAATCCACACCTTGAGACCAAAACCGAAACCAAGAACAAAACCATTACAAGATCGGTTGAAATTACCCAACTCACCTGAAGAAGTTTCACATGCAGGAACTCTAGATCCTCTCCAAGGGATTGAGAGCAAAAACCGCAACAGGGAAGGAGATGATCAATACAGTTAAACCAAACTGAAGATAGCCTCTCAATCTCGGCATAAAAACAAAAGTCGGTCCAAGAAACCAGGTCGAGATTCAAAGAGTCGAGGCTTACCTAAGCGACAGCGACCGATGTACAACCCTAGCTACTCCCAATCACCAGGCCTCACACCCCCACGCCTTGCACTCACACTGCGATCCACTACAAGAAGCTGATTACCGGAGCCCTTCTCTCACAAGGAAAGCAAGGAAGAAGGGAAGAAGGGAGGAGAAGGTGGTTCAGCTGCCTACGTCGGAGAGGAAGAAGAAGGAGAGAAAAGAGAGAGAGACGCCGGAGCTGATCTGATCGTGATCGCGTGGAAGAAGAGGAAATGGGAACTTAAGTGATTTGGCCATTTTGCAATTAAGCCCTCTTCTTCCAAAATTTCAAAATGAGCCCTCTTCTATAGAAATTTTGCACTTAACCCCTCCAAACTTAGGTATTTTACACCATCTGATGGAAGGTGGCTCAAGTTGTCACGCCCCCAGAGGCTCATGCTTGCTCAAAAATTGAGCAACATCTCCCCTGTACGGCGGACAATATGAGGCTTATATACATCAATCTCACACATATAGTAAGCACAACTGTTGGATTGATGGCACGACTAGAGGAGGGTGAATAGCTTGGTCACCCGAATTCATTTTCTTCCTACAATCGTTAGTACAAGCGGAAACTTAAACTCACAATTAGAACAATGCTAACTCGTTACCGTTTACGTGGTTTGGAGATTGCTTGCTTCTACTCCATGGCGTGTCCTTGAGGTGGACGAACCCTTGATCCTTCGGTCGATCACGCCCCGACAATCATCAACTAATGCTTTCTCCTTCTCGGTGGAGAACAACCTCTCACAAAGCTTCTTCCTCCTTACAAGATGTGAGCTAGGGTTTTGGAGGAAGAAGGAACACTTAGAGCTTGAGCACTTGAGTAAAGATTTCACAATTAATTGCTAACCTATCTTAAGTCTCAAGCTCCTCTTTAAATAGAGGAGAGAGTTGTCAATCAAACAACTTAGCCCCGACACCAGTCGACTGCCCCTAGGGTCAATCGACTGGTGTCCAGCCAACGGCTGGATTTCGAACAGACCAGTTGACTGGTACCCGGATCAGTCGACTGATCTTTCTGTGAGTTTCCTCTCAACGCTACTAGTCGACTGCTTCCCTTGGCAGTTGACTGCCCAGCTTACAAACTCACTCTCAACCTCTGGAGTTCATCCTTCGTGTATGCCTTGAAATTCACTTCCTTGGCTTGCCCTTGAAGTTCTCTTCCTTTGGCTCTCATCCCTCAGAAGCGCACACAAGCCCGCGGCTTGTCTCCATGTCATCCTTCGCTTATGCCTTTGAAGTCAACTTCCTCGGCTTGCCCTTTGAAGTTCTCTTCCTTCAGCTCTCATCCCTCGGATGGTTCACTCCGTCATTCTTTAAGTGTGGTTCACCAAGTCCTGCAAGACTCAAACACACATATCAAATCAATATGAAAACCTAACTTAATCATATTGACACACACATCAAAATCCATGATCTACTCGATCAAACTTGAGTCGATTGTATCAACAACAACCGCATACGCTGACAACAATAGAACTAAACATAACAAAGCATCACAATCACGTAGTTTATTAACATTCAATTAATAAATAATAAATAACTTAAACGCCATAAAGTAAATGCAAATATACCAAAAGCCCACGATATAAGTACAAGTCCATCAAAGATCGATAAAATACTGACACGTCCACTAACAGAACCAAATAAGATCTATAGAAAATATAAAATAACTCAAACCAGAAAACTCGACAATAAGGGACAGCAGATGAATCCTCTCCTGCGGCACAAGACGTAGCTATCTACTACCTGAAACAAAAAGAAAAACAGGCGGTGGTGAGTCCAGGATCGAACTCTACGAATATAGTGAACAAATAAATGCATGGTATAAACAGGTTAATTAAAGCAAATAGAAACAAGGTATATAGTCTTCGAAAACTAGAGTACACAACAATTATTAAAGCATACTTACAGGGCATGATCATGAACCCCCATACCAAGTTAATAAGTTGCTCGTACTACTGAGCATATCCAGATCTAATAACAAATGCAAATCAAATATATATATGCATGTCAATCAAGCGCAGCAAACATTGCTCAATCAAATATAAGATGCATCGTATGCAAATGATACAATGACATGTGTCACCCCTATACACAAATCTACATCCATCACACATATTTGCGAGGCCGATTGGGCAAGAGCTGTGACAACTGTACGCACTCGCAGATCCATCTCCTATAGGTGGTCGAGTGGACAGGATGTTGGGAGAAAAACCTCAATCCCAAACTCCAATACAAGGGGGAGCACAACCACTTTGTATCAAAGACCCTAGGGGAGCATAACCGCTCTAATACGCAAAACAAGGAGGAACAACCTCTAACTGCAAGAAGGAGAGCACAACCTCTCTAGTACCCAATGGGGGAGCACAAACGCTCTACTTATCCTTCGTAAATAACAGAGAAGGTGTCACTGTTGGCTACCACTGCCCATGAGTGGTTGAGAGTAGCCCGACAGGACGCCTACTCGCACTACCCCGAGTGGTTGAGTGGGCAGACCATTATATGACTGACGGCGAGCTTAACCACAAGGAAGTCGATAACTGACAGCATGCAACAATGCAATATAGCGCATGATACCAATGCGCACAACCAAAACCAGGTCAACTGAGTCAATAAGGAACACATCCACCCAAATTAGAACATAACAAACACATATGCAACTAATCTAGTAGGTGAGGTATATCTAATGGAAACTAAATCCTAGATAGGTCACATGATGTTTCTAAAGTACACGCATACTAGCGGTACTCTTCGGATCAGAAAAATAAAAGTCAAGACTGTATAACTAAAAATTTAGAATTTTATCTCAAAGATCAAACAAAGAGTAAGTACCAAGCAAAAAAACAAACGGTATAGATTTAAGCTAAAGTAACCTACTTCAATAAGGGAGACCATACATTTAAAAGTAAATGAACTATATAATCAAAGGAGAAGTACCCGTCTCAAATAGAGAAGTCCGTAAGCTAAAAAAATCTCCCACGATCAACAGCGTGAGTCCAAGGTCAAGGTCCTCTATCAAGGACATAGTTTAGATATTTATAAAAATTACTAAATTAGCTAAACAAGATACTCAACATGATAAGGATAAATCCTAACTATTCTAAGTTTCGAAGATTAGGTCCAAAATATTCTAAGCTTAATTTAAAAGATCCCATTAAATACAATCCGATACCTAATCAAACCCACGGCAAGGATCTAAAGCACAACCTCACCACAATCAATCTCCCTAATTTTCATTATAGCACCTAGCCGGATTTCAACAAATCCAAAGGTAACATTAAAACATCATGCAATCTATAGAATCTCAAGTTTAAAATCCATGTTTCCACCTAATCTTTCCATATAAGTGCTACTGATCAAGGTCCACACACGACCTCACGTAGCCACAAGGAGTTCACGCAAGAATTTAGAGAAGTAGAACAGCAAACTCCAAATCAAAACATAAGCACATCCCAACCGATGACCATTCTAACAAAACTACACGTGGGACTCGTACTACGAATTCCATCATCAAATTATTCAAGAAAACACCTAACTGAAATAGAACCTACCCTTTACCTGGTCGGTCGGCTAAGCCTGCGTCGGCAAGAGTCAATCACAAGGAGGAACAAGATGGAAGGTCGCGAGGAGTGGCGGCATCAGGGTCGCACGGAGAAGGGGTCGGGAGGTCGACGCTACTCGTGTGGAGGAAGGGAATCGCGATGGGAGAGCAAAGATCAAGAGGAGAGAAGAAGAGGAATAGAGTTGCGGCGAAAAAGGGGGTTGCGGCGTCGGGCTTGGGCAATTTACGAAGAAGAAGAAGAGAGGGAATTTTGAGAGGAAATGTAGGGTTTAGGAAAAACTAATCCATTTATATTTATATTGTGGGGCATTTTCGCAAAGCAACCATCTAATTTTTCATATTTAACATTCTTCTCCACTAACAAAATTTGATCCTCCAAATTTATCTATTGAATTGAAATAGACACCCTCAACTAATGAGCAGTATTGACCAAAACATATACAATATACACTTTAAGTAAATAGATGAGGATAGCGAGCTCTGATCGTGTCTTCGAGCTCCCATGTTGCCTCCTCATCAGAGTGGTGTTGTCATTTGACTTTGACTAGTCGGATTATCTTGTTCCTCAATCAATGCTCTTTATAGTCCAGAATTCGCACAGGTACCTTTTTGTATCACGTGTCTGGCTAAAGTGTGATCGGTACCTCTAACAAGATATGGAAAGGATCTAGAACATACTTCCTCAGCATAGACACGTGGAACACATCATAAACGCTAGCAAGGGATGACAGTAGTGCTAGATGATAAGCTACTACTCCAATCTGCTCTAGAATATGGAAAGGTAAAATGTAGCGTGAAGTTAGCTTACCCTTCAGACCAAATCTCTTCACCCCTTTCGTGGGTGATAATAATAAGAACACATGGTCACTCACAAAGAACTCCAGAGGTCTCCGTCTCCTATCCGTGTAACTCTTCTAGCGATCCTGAGCCTCTGATATCCTACTTCTAAGGACTAGCTCTGTATCTCGGTGGATACTCTGAGGTCCAAGAAATTGAGATTCCCCAACCTCCTCCCAAAGGGTGGGTGTCCGACAAGCCCTACCATATAATGCCTCAAACGGTGTCATCTGGATAGCCAAATGATAGCTATTATTGTAGGTAAACTCAACTAAATGCAAATGATCCTCCCAGCTACCTCCAAAATCCATAACATATGACCTCAGCAAATCCTCTAGCATGTAAATAGTCCACTCTGACTGCCCATCTGTCTGTGGATGAAAGATCGTATTGAGTCGGAGCTCGGTACCCATGGTCTGCTGTAGGCTCTGCCAGAATCGCGAAGTGAATCGAGGATCTCTGTCGGAAATGATGCTCATTGAAATACAATATAACCTGACGATCTCTCAGCAATACAACCATGCCAGTCTGTCTACTGGATCCATTCTCCAAATCGCTAAGAAATACACGGATTTGGTTGATCAGTCCACAATCACTCAAATTGCGTCGTGTCCTCACCGGATCCTTGGTAAACCCACAACGAAGTCCATCGTGATGTACTCCCATTTCCACTCAAGAATAGGGATCTTTTAAGTAGTCCAGCTGGTCTCTGATGCTCAGCCTTCACCTGCTGACACACTAGACATTTCGCTACAAAATCTGTGATATCCTTCTTCATTCCGTTCCACTAGTAGAAACATCTCAAGTCACGGTACATGCGGGTCCCACCAATATGAATGGCAAATCGAGAGCGATGAGCCTCCTGAAGCAACTCCTCCATAACTGGATGCGACTCAGGTACGCATAGTCTCCCTCGGAAATACAGGGTGCCCTCATTATCTCATGTAAAGTCAGTCTGTTGCTCTGAGGCTATCTGGCTATCGAGGAACTGCAGATGTTGATCACTAGCTTGAGCCTTTTTGATCCGTGTCCGGATTGGCGACTAAGCCATCATAGTCATGAGAAGTTCCCTCTCTGTCTGCCCCTGCTCCTCTAGGCTCAACTCTAAGAAACCCTGAACTAGCTCCGTGACCATCACTCGGTGACAGGCCAAAACTCCTCTAGACTTCCTACTCAGAGCATCTGCCACCACATTAGCTTTTCCTGGATGGTAGCTAATGGTGCAGTCGTAATCCTTTAAGAACTCCATCCATCTTCTCTGTCAAGATTCAGCTCCTTCTGAGTGAAGAGATATTTGAGACTTTTATGATATGTAAAAATCTCAAAAGTAATTCCAAACAGATGGTGCCTCCAAATCTTTAGCGCAAAAATAATAGCAGCTAGCTCGAGATCATGGACTAGATAGTTCTTCTCATGTTCCTTCAGCTGACGAGTAGCATAAGAGACTACCCAACCATGCTGCATCAATACTGCGCCCAAATTCTGATAGGATGCATCAGTGTGGAGCACAAAGTCGTCCTCTCCCGAGGGCAATACCAAGACTGGCACAGAAACTAGTCATCTCTTTAGCTCCTGAAAGCTGGTCTCGCAATCCTTTGTCTATGTAAACTTCATGTCCTTCTAGTGAGGCGTGTTAGCAGGGTGGCGATACTATAAAATCCCTCAATAAAACGTCAGTAATATCCTTCCAATCCCAAAAAACTACGCACCTCCTGGCTCCCAACTGGTGATAGCCTCAATCTTCTGTGGATCTATTGAAATGTCGCTACTAGAGACCATATGCCCTAGAAAACCCATCTTATAAGGTAGTTAGAAAGCACATTTATTGAATTTCACATACAATTGCTCCCGTCGGAGTGTCTCCAGAATAATGCAAAGATGATGTGCGTGCTTCTCCTTGAAACGAGAGTAGATTAGGATATCGTCGATGAAAACGATAACAAACTGATCTAAAAACTCAATTCATCAGATCCATGAATACTGCAGGAGCATTGATAAGCCCCAATGGCATTACCAAAAACTCATAATATCCGTACCGAGTGCAAAAGGCTATCTTCTGGATATCTAAATCTCTGACCCTCAGTTGATGATAACCTGACCTCAGATCTATCTTGGAATACACCGATGTATCCTTCAGCTAATCAAACAAGTTCTCGATACGAGGCAGGGGATATTTGTTCTTGATGATCACTGCATTTAACTATCTGTAGTCGATGCATAACCTCATAGAATCATCCTTCTTCTTTACAAACAGAACCAGCGAACCCCATGGGGGCACGCTAGGACGGATGAAACCCCTGTCTAATAACTCCTAAAGCTGGACCTTTAGCTCGTCCAACTTCTTCGACACCATACAGTATGGAGCTTTTGATGTCGGTGCAGCCCCCGGAATTAGCTCAATAGTGAACTCCACTTACCTTCTGGGAGACAAACCTGGTAGGTCCTCTGGAAATACATCCAGAAAATCTCAGACAACTGGAACGCCCGCGAGCTGGGTGCTACTGCTATCGTTGGTACTGATCAGCGATAACAGGAAACCCTGACAGCCATGCAATAGGAGTCTCTATACCTGGAGCGCTGATATGATCGATATACCATCATCCCTAATGCCAGTGAAATCCCACGAGGATTGGTTCGGAGGCCGAAATGTGACTACCCTTATCTGGCAATCAACTATGGTATGATAAGCTATCAGCCAGTCCATGCCAAGAATGACGTCGAATTCTATCATATCAAGAACTAACAGATCCACAATGAGAATGATGCTACCGAAATCCAATGGATATGCTCTGACCTCCTGAGTAATACTCAACATCTCTCCAGACTGTAAGGACACAGATAGGTGTCATAATATAAGAGAAGGTACTCTACCAATCTTACTTATAGATAGGTGAGAAATAAAAGAGTAAGAACTACCAGTATCAACCAATAACTCTGCAAGAATAGTATAGAGATGAATCATACCGCGGAAAATCGATCCATCGGCCCGTTGTGCCTCCTCTCTGGTGACTGCAAATACTTAGCTTGTCTCAGGAATAGTGGATGGTAGTGCCAAAATCGATTGAGGCTGAGGAATTGATGGTCCGAGGGTCTGCTGAGGCTGATATACTGCAGCTCTGACCGACTGTTGTGTCTGATATATAGAAGCTCTAACCGACTGCTGAGGCTGATAAAGTGCTGGCTGATATGTTGGGTGTGACTGATAAGACCCTATCTCGGAATGTGGGGATGCTACCGGTGTGGGGGCATGCCCAGGCATGCAATATATATGAATCGGTGGGGGTACCGTCTGTGGCTGTCAGTACCCTATCTGCTATTGTCTGGGTGTCGTCTGCTGTCCACGACCGCCTCTTTGTGGTCTCTGTTGTTCAGACTGACCTCCCTAAGAAGGAACTGCGATAGACTTCTGCTGAGCCTTCACGGTACACTCTCTGCTCATATTCTCTGGAAGCTTACAGTACCAACATACAGGGTGCTCCAGTGGACAGTCTGGTCTGGTGTGGTCTTTGGATCCACACTATAAACAGTGGACCCCTCTAGTAATGTCCTTTCGGGTCTGCTGGGAGACATGCGATGATTTTGCTGAAGACCGTCCAGACTTCTCGGGTCTAGAGTGAGCCACAGAAGTACCATGTGTACTCTAACTTATGCTACTGCGCTTCTGTCTAGTGATCTGTAACTATTGAGTTTGTGCTATCTCCTAAGTCGTCTGCATACCCTTCTTTTTCTTCCAGTAAAGCCTCGGCTGGGTCATCTCAATAATGAGGGTCTTGTCCAGTACCTCTCGATAGGATGTTATGCTTAAGCCAGCCATCTTCATCTGAATATATCCAGCAAGTCCCTGCAC
Source organism: Boesenbergia rotunda (assembly GCA_024364735.1). Lineage (NCBI taxonomy): Eukaryota > Viridiplantae > Streptophyta > Magnoliopsida > Zingiberales > Zingiberaceae > Boesenbergia > Boesenbergia rotunda. The sequence continues at coordinate 51,894 of JAGFNQ010007208.1, read as the reverse complement.
AAATTGCTGCATATGCTCCCGATCGTCTGCAACTAGCTGCGGGCAATACTTAGCTAACCAGTTGAACTCTGCATTACACTATATAACTGTACGGTCCCCCTGCACGAGACTCAAAAACTCCTGTCGTTTAGCCATCCGATATGATGTCGGAAAGTACTGACTCTCAAATGCCTCTCGGAAAGCAACCCAGGTAACGTGATGCTCTCCAATAACTGCACTCTGCATCGCCCACTAGGTGGTTGCTTCATCGCGCAGGTGATACGCAGTGAGCTCTGCCCTCTCCCAGTTCGTGCATGCTATGTAACGAAAGGTACCCTCCATGGTATCAATCCAAAGCGGGCTACACACAGATATGCTCCTCCATGAAATATGGTGAGCCGACCCTTTACGGACGCCGCTAACATAGGGATTCGTGATCTGTCTAAGGTGCATCCCACAGGGGCAATAGGTACCACAGACGGTGCTACTGGGAGAGCTATCGTAGACATCATGGGTGGAACAGCTGACCATACCGCAGGTGGCACGGTGGGAAGTACCGAAGTAGCTGCCACGGGTGGAATCGAGGAACCCACTGTGATGGTTACCACCGGTGGAAGAGTGAAAATCACCGGAATAGGTACTCACGGTGTAGATGGGAAAAACACTAGGGCAAGTACCACCGGTGGAACTGTAGGAGCCGATGGCAGAAATGGGTAAGGAACCCCTACTGGCGGGGACCCTGAGTACCCTGATGATTGTCCTCCAATGGCAGGTGCTGCCTCAGTTAGCCTCTCCGGAGACTTTGCCACCAGATCAGCAGTCCTAGTTCTCACTGACTCACGTGCTCGCCTAGGTGGTCGCCCTTGACCCCGTCTACGAGGTGGAGTCAACTCGATACGGCGAGGCATACATGTTAAGACATGATTAAATATTATTAAAATATATAACTACTAAAAATTTTATCAACTTACTTGCTCGTCGCCCGAAAAGTCCATCGCCATCATGTTCCAACATAACTAAGTCACGAAAATGACTCCATAAAATCCAAACATATACCCGAACTCGAGCATTTGATACCCAAACGATCTGGTATCAAAAAGACTCAGTAATACTCTGAAATAAAAATCCGAAATCAGATCAACCCAATAAAATCCGAAAAAATACCCAAGTTACACTCGAAAACCTCGCTCTGATACAACTAAATTGTCACACCCCCAGAGGCCCATGCTTGCTCGAAAATCGAGCAGCATCTCCTCTGTACGGCGGACAATATGAGGCTTATATACATCAATCTCACACATATAGTAAGCACAGTCAAATATGGCTAACAATAGAACTAAACGTAACAAGACATCGCAACCACGCAGTTTATTAACATTCAATTAATAAATAATATATAACTTAAACTCCGTAAAATAAATGCAAATGTACCAGAAGGCTACGACATAAGTATAAGTCGACTAAAGAACGATAAAATACTGACATGTCCACTGACGGAACCAAATAAAATCTCTAGAAAATACAAAACAACTCAAACCAGAAAATTCAACGATAAGGGACAGCAAATGGATCCTCTCCTGCGGCACAAGACGCAACTATCTACTACATGAAACAAAAAGAAAAGCAGGCGGTGGTGAGTCTGGAGTCAAACTCTGCGGATATAGTGAAAAGATAAATGTATGGTATAAACAGGGTAATTAAAGCAGATAGAAACGAGGTATACAGTCTGCGAAAAGTAGAGTACATAACAAATACGAAAGCATACTTGCGGGACATAATCAGGAACCCTTCTACCAAGTCAATAAGCTACTCATACTACTGAGCAGATCTAGGTCAAATAACAAATACAAATCAAATACATATATGAATGTCAATTATGTGTAGCAAACATAGCTCAATCAAATGCAAAAAGTATCGTATGCAAATGATGCAATGACATGTGTCACCCCTATACACTAATTTACAACCATTACACATATATGCGAGGTCGACTGGGCAAGAGCTGTAACAACTGTACGCACTCACAGATCCATCTCCTATAGGTGGTCGAGTGGACAGGATACTGGAAGAAAAATCTCAATCTCGAATCCCAATACAAGGGGGAGCACAACCGCTCGGCATCAAAGATCCTAGGGGAGCACAATCGCTCTAATACCCAAAACAAGGAGGAACAATCTCTAACTCCAGGAAGAAGAGCACAACCGCTCTATCTATCTCTCGTAAATAATAGAGGGGGTGTCACTACCGGCTACCTCTCCAAGAACTACCACTACCCATGAGTGGTTGAGAGTAGCCTGACATGACGGCCGCTCACACTTTGATAACTACCACTGCCCTGAGTGGTTGAGTGGGCATGCCACTATATGACTGACGGCAGACTTAACCATAAGGAAGTCGATAACCGCCAGCATACAACAATGCTATATGGTGCATGATACCAATGTGCACAACCAAACCAGGTCAACCGAGTCAATAAGCACCACATGCATCCAAACCAGAACATAATAAACACATATACAACTAATCTAGTTGGTGGGGTATATCTGATAGCAACCAAACCCTAGATAGGTCACATAATGTTTCTAAAGTACATACATACTAGTGGTACTCTTCAGATCAAAAAACAAAAAGTTGAGATTGTATAACTGAAAATTTAAAATTTTATCTCAAAGATCAAATAAAGAGTAAGTATCAAGCAGGAAAGTAAACGATTTAGATTTAAGGTAAAGTAATCTACTTCAATAAGGGAATAATCATGCATTTAAAGGTAAATGAACTATAAAATCAAAGGAGAAGTACTCGCCTCAAATGGAGACTTCCATAAGCGTAAAGAACCTCCCAGATCAACAACGTGAGTCCAAGGTCAAGGTCCTCTATCAAGGACATAGTTTAGGTATTTATAAAAATTAGTAAATTAGCTAAACATGATATTCAACATGATTAGCATAAATCCTAACTATTCTAAGTTTTTAAGATTAGGTCCAAAATATTCAAAGCTTAACTCAAAAGATCCCCTTAAATATAATTTGATACCCAATCAAACCCACGACAAGGATCTAAAGCACAACCTTACCACAGTCAATCTCCCTAACACTACAAAAATTTCATCGATTAGCAACGGACGGAATCCATCGCTATTCAAACCCGTCGCTATTAGCGACG
>JAGFNQ010007208.1:0-48728 GCA_024364735.1 Boesenbergia rotunda | reverse complement strand
GATTATTTTCGTCGCTAATAGCGACGGACACATAAGCCCGTCGCAAACACCAGAATTATGGGTGACGTGTCCCAGGGAGACTTTAACGATGGACGGTCAAATATCCGTCGCTATTCGCGATGGCCGGTCAAATATCCGTCACTAATCTATCGTAATTAGCGACGGATAGTCAAATATCCGTCGCTATTAGCGATGGATATGGTAAATATCCATCGCTATTTGCGACGGAATAGTTAATATTCCGTCACAATTTGCGACGAATTTTAAAAAAATCCGTCGCAAAATCTGCAAAAATTTCAACAGCTGCATTCTTATTTTTTTCCCCTTCCCATATATACATTTAATACATTACAAATATCCAAATAAAACAAACAAAACAAACACAACAGATATATACATTCATTTCCAGATCCAACACACATACCAAACATTTCCAAATCCAAACATTCATATCAAATATCCAATCCAAAGCCAAATCCAAACAAACATTCATATCAAATATCCAATCCAAACATTCATATATACATTCATACCAAATCCAAATCCCGCACAATAGAAGATACATGAATATCCAAACAAGAGTAAATACATGAAAAGTTTACAAGAACTGAATACATCAAAAGTCAGAGTAAATACATGAATATCAGTGTTTAGTAGAGAAATAATACATACATGAATATCAGAGTTAATACTAGATCAACAGGAAAAATATTCCTGCACAATAGAAGATAAATAAAAATTAAATAGAGTCAATATCTAAATATAACACTAATAATGTTAAATCTGTAAATGAAAATGAATAAATAAGAAACAATCAAGAAATAATATCCAATTTGCATATCAAACAAGCAAGTCAATATCTGAATTCAACTCTGATAATGAACAATTTGTAAACGAAAATGAAGTAATAAGAAATAATTACTGATGAATATAATAACAAACTAGATAGTTACTGAAAAAATATAACATACTACTAAAATATCTCTACTCCTCTGTGGTATCCTCAGGATCCTGTGTCTCCTGAGACTCAAAATGAGGGGCGGGAGGGGCGAGCATCTGTGTCATGGGCGATAGACTCAAAACCTAGCAGCATGTATACACAAAATATAATGTTTAAACATATCCAAAAAAACATACTAAATGTTTATAATAACCTAAATAAAAACTTACCAAATCAGTGGCATACTAAACAATGGAGCGGGATTCAGCTGTGTGTTTCGTGGATCCGGTGCTGGGGCCAGCAAGCTCGGAGTTGCGATTGGCTCGAGCAATCGCAGCATTATCTTGCCAATGTTGGGCATCCCACACAGCTCGTCATGCTGCCCAAATAGTCTCAAGGACCTCTGAAGGCCTATTTGCATTCTTTCTCCACTTGTAGACCATGTCCCTGTACAATTTGGAGCAGTAGACATTCCAAGTTCTTTTAAATTCCTCCTCTGCACCCTCCTCCCAAATATACCATTTCTGTAAAAAAAAATATGGTTAGTATCAAAAAAATTATAACATCAAATTAAATATATATCTAAACTACTTATCAAAAATTCACTATAATAAAAAGTTTTTAATTCATGTTCTATATGACCCCACGTGGTAGAAGTCGACAATCTTTCTTAAAAAATTTTTGAAATATATGTGGAGACCTGGTGACCATCTGGTACAAAATTGTAGTAAAAAATGAAATATATTAGCAAAATCTGACCTGAAATATATAAGAATTACATACGTACTTACAGTCACCGACGACTCTAAGAGTAATCTGATCACCACGGGGTCTCTGTCCAAACGACATGACTATAAAAATCAACTTATAATATTAGACAAGGTATCATACAAGGGAATTTTACAAGAACATCTAGACTCGTAAGGTATCATACAAGCGTAACAAGTACAACAGGAATAGCATTAAAACATAGTAAGTTGTCATCTGCAAAGTATTTCGTACAAGACTAGGAATTTAAAAAATAAGAAGCAAAGTAAGTCCAGTAGCTAAAATGAGAAGTCATAACTTAATCCAGTAGCTGAAATGCATAGTAAGTCCAATAACTGAAATGAGAAGCATACTAATAATAGCATTAAAAAAATAATCCAGAAGCATACTAATAATAGCATTACAAAATAACAACATTGGTCAACATTGCAAATATAGCTGAAATGCTATATGATGAAAAAAGAAGTCATAACTTAATCAAAGATAACAATATTGGTCAACACTGTTATATGGAGCTACACTGGGCAAAATTTAACACAAATGCATAGAACAACTTAAGAACAAACTTTTGAAATATCCTAGTTTCTGAAATTTTATGATAATTGTGAAAACTTCCCATCTTTAGAAACTTTTCAATTTTGGAAATTTTCCAATTTTGGAAATATGTAAGTTTTCTTTGTACCAGAAACTTACAATTATTCTGAAAACCAATTTTGAAATCTCGCAGTTTTGAGCACTTTCTTTCAAGAAAGTTTAGACACATTTATGGATCATTAATTGACAATTAAATACGAATTGGTTTTAAATTATTAACAAAATTCTTTATTTTGGATTGAGCCTCGGGGAGCCGTCCAATTTAAAGTTAGTTGTTGTAATTTAATTTCCCATTTTGAATAAAATTGTCATGTTTAATTTGGTTACGCCTCGGGGAGCGGACCAAATTGGATTTACGACAAATTTCTTTTCTTTGGGTATCTGAGCCTCGGGGAGCCACCCTTAGAAAACAATTTGTTGTAATTAATTAATCCATGAATAAAATATGTGATCAAATTTTGAAAATTTGATTTAAGAGGTGATGCTCTTACATATTGTTGTCTCCAAAATTAATTAGGAAAATTGTTTCCTATAGAGTTTTCTTAAATGATATTTTCATGAAAATAATATGTGGTTGAATTAAGGGAATCTGTCTCTTAATTTAATAAGATTTGATTTAGAGAAATCAAAGTCTTAAACATATTATTTCCGAAATTGATTATGACAATTTAGGAAATTGTTTCCCAAAACAATTCCTTGAATAAAGTATGAAATTAGAATTAGGAAATCCGGTTCCTAATTCAATTAATGAGACTTGATAAATTAAGTCACATACATACTTTATTAAGGAAATCGTTAGTCATGACATAATTATATGTCATGAATGTGCTTAGAAAAGAAAGGATGAGACCTAAAACCCCTTACAAAATATTAAGGCCAACACCTTCCATTAATATGATTAGAATCGGAGTTTTGTTTCTCGTTTGGGTTGATGGACACATCCATGCCCAGCTTGAACCTCAACATGTTCAAACCATGGAATTAGTTTATGAATAATATAGTTGGAGTCAGAGGTCAATCCTTAGTTTTGGTTGTTGGACACATCCAAGCCTGACTAAACGGTTGAATGAGCTCCAACCATATTAAAACTATTTCTTGATTAATGGGTCAGCCTTAAGCTTGGAGCATCGATTTGTTGTGCCACAGCCAAGGTCGATGTAAAGAGAGGTGCAGTTGGGTGCTATGTATATTGTTGCATACTTGTTAATGAGTTAACAATCCAATGATTTATGCAAACATTCAATTAGTTGATAGCATAAAGTGATAATTACATATATGTGATATGTAATCGGTATAAGTACCTACCTTCATAGCTAAGAATAACTTGATGACCACAGCCATGGTTGTTCTTATCTATGGTTAGATATCAACCTATTTGGAGATGTTCCTACGATCTCCCGAATTGATAAAAAGGGTTATTCAATTCGAAAAATAAATATGATTTAATTAATGTATGTTGATGCATTCTTTATCATTCTTCTCACATAAGCTCAATTTGTATTTCTAGGATAATCACTCGATCATGTCTTCTCTGAATTTGCGTTCCATTTTGGACACCAATAAAATAACTGGGCCAAACTTCATGGACTGGCTTCGAAACCTGAGGATAGTCCTCAAGGGAGAGAAGCTTGCTTATGTCCTTGAAGAACAACTTCCTAACCGTCCTCCTGAAGATGCAACTCCAGACCAGTTTCCTGAGTTGCTCAACCTGCTGAAGACTGTAGAGCCTTCTGTGAAGCAGGATCAGAAGACGGTACTGTTAGTTGGTTCCTCGAAGAAAGGTTCTAAGAGGAAGGCCAAAGAACAGAATAAAGGAAAGAAGAAAAAGCCCAAAAAGACTGAAAAGGCACCAAAAGGCACTTGCCATCGTTGTGGCAAGGAGGGTCACTGGTGAAGAAACTGCAAGGTTTATCTTGAGTCCTTGAAAGAGAAGACATCTGATGCCCCATCCTCTTCAAGTATCTTCGTTATTGAATGTCACTCTATTTCCTCAAACACCTGGGTACTTGATACTGGGTGCAGCTCACATATATGTAATGACATACAGGGGCTAAGGAATAGAAGAAGACTCGTCAAGGGAAAAGCGAATTTGCGAGTTGGAAATGGAGCAAAGATTGCTGATGTTGCCATCGGAACATATTTGCTAAAGCTCCCTACTGGACTTGTCTTAGAGTTGGATAATTGTTATTTTGTTCCTTCGTTAATAAAGAACATTGTATCTATTTCATGCTTGAATGAAAAGGGTTATCATTTAACTTTTAGTAACAATTGTTGTTACATAACTTTAAATGGCGTTCTTTATGGGAATGGAACTTTGTGCAATGGTATCTACACGTTAGATTTATCCGGTGACGTTTTCAATATCGAAGTTAGCAACAAACGTGCTAGAATAGATAATCGAATAGACTCCTACACGTGGCATTGTCGTCTTGGCCATGTAAGTAAGAAACGCATGACCAAATTACACCGATGTGGAATTTTGGAATCATTTGAACCCGGTTCATTTGATACATGTGAATCATGCTTAAAAGGCAAGATGGCCGAATTACCCTTTTCCGGAAAAGGTAATCCAGTGGGAGAATTGCTTGGTCTAATACATACTGATGTATGTGGACCAATGTCAACTCTTGCACAAGGAGGCTATAGCTACTTCATCACCTTTATCGATGATCACTCACGATTCGGGTATGTGTTCTTGATGAAACACAAATCTGAAGCTTTTGAGAAATTCAAAGAGTTCAGAAATGAAGTAGAGAAACAGCTTGGCAAAAGTATTAGATACTTCGATCCGATCGGGGTGGTGAATACCTAAGTCAAGAGTTTCAAGATTATCTTAGGGACAATGGGATATTGTCCCAATGGACTCCGCCGTATACACCACAGCATAATGGTGTATCTGAGAGGCGCAACCGAACCTTGATGGACATGGTTAAGTCGATGATGAATCATGCAACTCTTCCAAAATCCTTTTGGGGCTATGCACTTAAGACAGCTGTTTACTTGCTAAACAGAGTCCCGACCAAGGTAGTCTCAACTACTCCATATGAGACATGGAATAGTAAGAAACCTCACTTAACTCACCTTAAGATATGTGGTTGTCCTGCTTATATGAAGCGGACTGTATCAGACAAATTGGATGCTAAGTCTGATAAATGTCTATTTATTGGATACCCTAAGAAAACGAAGGGTTACCAATTCTATCATCCCTTGGAACAAAAGGTATTTGTTTCAATGCATGCTGTATTTCTAGAAAAAGAATTTCTTTTACAAGAAAACAGTGGGAGTAGCATTGAACTTGATGAAGTTCAAGAAACTCCAATAGACATTACAGAGACACCTAGTCTAGACCCACAACCGATAACTCATAGTGATGAGCTATCAGTTAAACCTAAAACAACACCACCTCTTCGTAGGTCTGATAGGGCACGCAATATTCCAGAGAGATACGGATTTCTCGTAAGTGAATCGGACGACGTGTTACTCATTAGCAATGACGAACCTATCAGTTATGATGATGTTCTGAAAAGTTCAGAAAGGGACAAATGACTTGAAGCCATAAAATTGGAAATGGATTCCATGTACGAAAATCAAGTATGGGACTTGGTTAACCCACCTGAAGGGATTAAGCCCATAGGGTGCAAGTGGGTTTTCAAGAAGAAAACCGACATGGAAGGTAATGTTGTTACCTTTAAGGCTAGATTAGTGGCAAAAGGATATCGTCAGAAACAAGGAATTGATTATGACGAAACCTATTCGCCAGTAGCTATGCTTAAATCCATTCGGATGCTCCTGGCCATAGCAGCTCATTATGATTATGAGATATGGCAAATGAATGTGAAAACAACTTTCCTTAATGGAAACCTGCTTGAGGATGTATACATGATACAACCTGAAGGTTTCACATCGGTTGATAAAACCAAAATATGCAAGCTTCGACGATCCATATATGGACTGAAGCAAGCATCCAGGAGCTGGAACATCCGTTTTGATGAGACAATCAAAGAGTTTAATTTCTCACAAAATCCTGACGAACCCTGTGTGTACAAGAAAGTTAGTGGGAGTGCAGTCGTATTCCTAGTGTTATATGTCGATGACATATTGCTTATAGGAAACGATATATCAGTCTTACAATCAGTTAAAATTTGGTTGTCCAAAACTTTCTCCATGAAAGACCTGGGAGAAGCAACCTATATCCTTGGGATTAGAATCTATAGAGATAGATCAAAACGGTTGCTTGGTCTTTCGCAGTCTACATATATAGACCGAGTGCTAAAAAGGTTTAGCATGTCGGAATCCAAGAAAGGTTACCTTCCCATCAGGCATGGGATCAACCTTTCAAAGTCTATGTGTCCGCGCACAGAAGACGAGAGGATTTGCATGAATAAGATTCTTTATGCATCCGCGATAGGATCTATCATGTATGCTATGTTATGTACAAGGCCCGATGTATCGTATGCTCTGAGCGTCACAAGCAGATACCAGTCAGATCCAGGAATGGATCATTGGGCGGCTGTCAAGACAATCCTTAAGTACTTAAGAAGAACTAAAGATGTGTTCCTAATATATGGAGGAGATATGGTAATACGTGGGTATACAGATGCCAGTTTCCAGACAGATAAGGATGATTCCAAATCTCAGTCTGGATACGTATTTACTTTGAATGGAGGCGCAATAAGTTGGAAGAGTTCCAAATAAGACACCGTAGCGGATTCTACCACGGAAGCGGAATATATCGCAGCTTCGGAAGCAGCAAAGGAAGCAGTCTGGATCAAGAAGTTCGTCTCCAAACTTGGTGTGGTTCCAACCATTAATGAAGCAATGCCGGTTTACTGCGACAACAATGGAGCTATTGCACAAGCAAAGGAACCAAGGACTCATCAGCGATCCAAACACGTGCTTCGCCGCTATCATCTGATCAGAGAGATTATAAGTAGGAATGATATACAAATTGAGAAAATTCCCACTAAAAGGAATTTAGCGGATCCTTTAACTAAGGCTTTGCCTCAAAACAAGTTTGAGGGTTGATAAGTACCATTTTTGTGATTATTTTAGATGTTAAAATCCATGTTTGACTCATATTTTTATTGATTAATTGTGAAATTGCCCTAGGTTTTAGAACTTACCTTTATTTTGGACTTAATTGCAAATTTACATTAAATTGGATTAATTGGCCACTAAATTTTGGATTTATTTTTGTAGGCACCAAAGGTTCAAGGACTTAGGGCATATTGGGTCAAACCTGAGTCGGATGTGAACCGGATCGAATTATCAAGCCTATGATCAATCCGGGCCATCCGATTCAAGAGCGGTTAGATCTGAGCCATCCGGGACGATCTGAAGCAATCCGAGCTAGGGTTAGGGTTGATCAAGCTCTATGATCAAGATCTGAAGGTTTCATCCCAATCAGAGCTAGATCAACCGTTGGATCAAGCAAGGAGGGCTCTAGAGCGTCCAATCACAGATAGAGTTGATCTGGACCATCCGTTGCACATCTGGAGGATCCGAGCTACCACAAGGCAGATCCTGACCCCAGATCATCATCATAAAAGTTTGGCTCCAATCAGACCAAGATCTACCGTTGGATCTCCTCCGATTAATCTGAGCCATCCATTTGTTTCTATTTAATCAAAAAATCAGCGCAGCTCATCCTCGTCGCGTCTTCTTCGCCGCAACGCAGTTCTTCAGCTGTTCTTAGTTTTCCTTCAATAGTTTCTTCATCCAAAGGGGCGCGACCCCTCAATTATCCTCTTCGATCGAGTGCTAGGTCATTGGCGAGCTCATCCGTGAAGTTCTAGCCTCAACTTGGCCAAGAAACAGAGCTGAGTGAGGGTTTCCTCAGCTCTGCCATTTGTTTCTTTTTGATCGGTTGTGTTCCATCTTCATCCACCCGAGCAGTTCAGAGGGGTTCCCTGGAGTGTTTGGATCATCCACAAGCTGCAGCGCAATCGGACACAGCTGAATTGAAGGAATTCGAATGGAAAATTCAGAGTTGAGCAAGCTGAGTTTGAATGGATCGCTGATTGAGTATCTCCATTGAATTGTTGAGCTTGCGGGTTCGAGGCTCACCCTTGCGTGACGAACAAGGAGCATTTGAGCTTAGGGAGCGATTGGGGTTTAGATTTCTATTTGCAATTTTGATTTGTAGCTGTAAATTTCAATTCTGCCGTAACCTTATTTCTGCATTTTATCTAGCTGCTGTAATCTATTTGTAGGGATTGTTTCTTTCTCAATTCGAGGTTCATCCTTGAGTGACAGCAAGGGGTTCTGAGCTGAGAAAAGAGATTGAGATTTAGTATTAGAAAATTTCCATTGTATTAGCTGCAATTCAATTTTCTGCAACTGCTCTGTTTTTAAGTTTCGATTCAGCCACTTAGTTTCGGTTTCTGAATTTGTTTGCTGTTTAATTAGGTTTAATTTGGCAAGTAGTCAGTTAGTTAACTTGTGTAGTGATAGATTTCGTTTAAACTTCAGTTTAATTCTGTCCAAAACCTTGCGTGCCAATTTCCTTGTGCGTGCCAAGTATTCATTGTGCGTATCACGTTTGTTTCCTGCATATCAGTTACTTTCACCAATTGTTAGCTTAGCACTTCTTAATCTGTGTCAAGTATTCATCAGTCATTCTGAAGCTTTCCGAACTGTAGAGTAGTGTATAGGTATCAGCTTGTTGTTTGTTGCTCTGCACCTAGATCATTTCTGAAAATCTGCAAAACTGCAAGTTATTTCTGCAAGTTTGAATCAATTCTGAGAATTTTCAACTTGTGTATGAATCCTTGATTTCAATTTATCAGAACAGCTGTAGTTAGTGAACCATTGCATCATGTTCAACCTGATCCATTAGTTTCTGCTTCGGTTGTTGCATTTCTGCAGCAGCTCCACACTCAATCCCTGCACTGCTGAATTTTTGCTTCAATTCTGATTTCCTTCACTCAATTCTGCTTACCACTTCTCGAAAGGTTTTGTTTTCCAAGTTATACTTACTGGCTGTAATTCTGAATTACCAGTTGCTTTACATTAGTCACAGCTAAGTAACCACTTGAAACTGATTTGAATTGTATTTGGCACAACAATTTTCTCATTTTGGTGTATCAAGTTGTTTACTTCTACACTTAGTATCGAGAGGCAGTTTAAGCATTGAATGGCATCCAATTATATGCTGATTTTGTGGTGCTATGGTGCTTGAACTCAGCTAGTGTGACATTTAGCCATTTCTGAATTTTGTTAGCGATTGTTGGCTTGCAAATCTTGTAGCAGAGCTGAATTGTAGTCTGTCTAAAGTCTGAAATTTCTTATGCTATTGTTGTGTTCAGCTTGTTTGTCTCCACAATATGCCATCACTGCGCTATTCATCTATTTAGCATCTAGATTGCATTTAATATCTACTTTGTGCTCTTTTAACTTCGAATGAGTTGTTTTGGTTGAATTGGGTATTCCATTTGTTGAGTGGTTTATTACCATCAATTTGCTTGGCTCATTTTAGTTAAGTTCTTTTAATTTCAATGCATTCTCATTTCAAATTGAACCCAAACCTTAATTTTGATTTGAAACCCGAAAACACAAACGACACCTAAACACAAGCTCAAGTCAAACACGACAACTAGTCCCCGAGAAAAATACGACCTGTGGCCCCTATATTACATTTTCAGTTTTGATTGTAAAAAGGGTTTCCAGCATTTCATTCATTTTATTCATATTTAAATTTGATGAGCCCATACATTTCGTGACAAATTAATTAGTATATTTTGGGCCAATGACCTAGCACTCGATCGAAGAGGATAATTGAGGGGTCGCGCCCCTTTGGATGAAGAAACTATTGAAGGAAAACTAAGAACAGCTGAAGAACTGCGTTGCGGCGAAGAAGACGCGACGAGGATGAGCTGCGCTGATTTTTTGATTAAATAGAAACAAATGGACGGCTCAGATTAATCGGAGGAGATCCAACGGTAGATCTTGGTCTGATTGGAGCCAAACTTTTATGATGATGATCTGGGGTCAGGATCTGCCTTGTGGTAGCTCGGATCCTCCAGATGTGCAACGGATGGTCCAGATCAACTCTATCTGTGATTGGACGCTCTAGAGCCCTCCTTGCTTGATCCAACGGTTGATCTAGCTCTGATTGGGATGAAACCTTCAGATCTTGATCATAGAGCTTGATCAACCCTAACCCTAGCTCGGATTGCTTCAGATCGTCCCGGATGGCTCAGATCTAACCGCTCTTGAATCGGACGGCCCGGATTGATCATAGGCTTGATAATTCGATCCGGTTCACATCCGACTCAGGTTTGACCCAATATGCCCTAAGTCCTTGAACCTTTGGTGCCTACAAAAATAAATCCAAAATTTAGTGGCCAATTAATCCAATTTAATGTAAATTTGCAATTAAGTCCAAAATAAAGGTAAGTTCTAAAACCTAGGGCAATTTCACAATTAATCAATAAAAATATGAGTCAAACATGGATTTTAACATCTAAAATAATCACAAAAATGGTACTTATCAACTCCCCCACACTTAACCTTGAGCGTCTCGCGAAACAACTAAATAAGTATCCCTTAGGCTCTCTTAAGCATAATTAGAAACAAATGAAAAGAAATTAACTAGGGTTGCCAATTCTCATAAATCTAAGCTCTATGGATTAGTATCTTGTCCTTAAATCAACAACTTAGCCTTTTCATCCATCATGAGTCATTGAGATGAATTTAAATCACTAGCCTTTCAAGGAAATTTTTGGGTGGCTCTCTCCTTAAGTTCTAAGTTGATGATGAAAATGGAGCTCACTCAAACACACATGCTTCTTGCACTACCATAGGCTTGCTTATTATCTAATCTCCACCATTATTCATGATTAGGATCAACAACTATAAAAACAAGTAAAAACAAGGAAAATGATAAGAAATGGAGTAAAAGACTAAGAAAATGGAAAAAATGTGAAAAGTAGAAGACTTGAGTGCTCAAAAATGTTTCCAATGTGCTTTGCCCCATCTTGACAGTCCTCTAATGATATCAAAAGTATGGGTGAAGTAAATCTTGAGTAATTCCTTTGGTTTGGATGAAAAACCCTTTCTTGGTTTCAATGTGCCATTTTCTTCTATTGTGTGCCATTTTTGCTTTTCATTCTCTTTTCTGATTTTTCTCTTCTTCTTTCATCCTCTAGCAAGGTCAGATTTGTAGTGGAGCAAAGCTTTTAATTCGGATCAGAGAAAAACCAATCAGTTGGTTCACTTGCTTCATGGTGCCAAACTTCCAATTTTTGTGCCATCTTGTTTCTCTCTTCTCCCTTTTCAAACTGTTTTTTTTTTCTGAAGTCTTCAAATGGACAATTGGAGCTTTTCGGTTTTGAATTCACATCCTAGGAATTTGAAACATTATATGACAATTAAGAAGTTAGATGCTCCAAAATTAACCTTCACTAAACATCTCTTACAATTTCCTTTTTGATACACTCCACTTCTCTAGTTGGCACATTCATTCACTTTCCTTTTTCTTTTTCTGCTCATATTTCAGATCCACGGCCTCTTCATTGCAAAATCAATAATCTGGTTTCTCAAACAATTAACATTCAATCATAGTGTAGTGGAGAATTTTAATTGTCCACTTGAAAATTCTGATCAGCATATTGAATCTCAGCCACTTCTTCCACTGCTTGCTCAAAAACTGCTGAAATGATTTTTTTTCTTTTTGTTCAGCATTTTGTTCAGCCCCTTTCGAATTCGGAACAGCTCTTCACAAACCTTTCAGAATCTTGCAGCTTCCTTGATTACTCAGAGCAATTAGCATCAACGGATTCCAGCTCACTCTTCTCTGTTGCATTTCGGATGTTCCTGCTGAAATTCAGATTTAGCAAGGTTGCAGTCCAAGGCAATTCCGAACAGAACATTTCTCCACAGCCATTTAATTTGCCCAGAATTTTCAGCATCAAGTTCGATTCAACTTCAATCATATCAGGAACTTTGTACCAAAGCTGTTTTCTTCAATTGCTATCAGACTTTGCACTAATTCAGATCTACACAACTGCATTCCAGCTTGCTTCCTCAACCTCACTGCATTTCCAGCTTGTATTCTCTGCTTGATTCATCAATGCCATGCTTAACAGCTGCCATTTCAATTCAGTCCAAAATTCCAGCTCAAATCAGTCCACTACACTTCATTCCTAATCTACACAGAATTTCCCTTTTCTTCCTCTGTTTTTGGCACAGATTTGCTGCCATGTTTCAGATTATCCAGCTTGTGTGCAGTCTCTACAAGATGTTGCTGATCTCGGCAAAGAACAGCTTTAGCAACTACAAATTCAGCTGCAAATTCAGCTTACTGATTTTTTTCTATATGGCATAACTTTACTCTTGCTTGTGTGCCATTTTTGCTTTTCATTCAAGATTTCTTCTTCAAAACTGCTTCACTTAATTTGGCACTGCATCACTGATTTTCAACACCCAAAAATTCAAATTTAGATGGATACTAACTGTGTCTATGCCCATTGAAATCAAGTGATACCGAAACAATCTCTTCTTCTTTGAATTCCTTGCTTTTGGATTCAATCTCTTGACCACTTCTTCTCAATTTTTGTCTCAGAATTTTCTTTTGAAATGCATGGATTTTTCCATTGATTGCCACTTGAATCTTCAAAGTGTAGTAAAGAATCTAAATCTCCAATGGCTTCCATCTCTTGCTTTCCAATTGATCTCCAAGGCACCTTTTGGCTTCCACTTGGCAAAATTTTTTTTTCGAGTTGAAATGCATCCAAAACTTTAGTCACTCCCCCACACTTAAATCTTTGTCCGTCTCGGGCAAAATAACATTAGAAACAAATCAAACAACAAGTCCAAAGAAAAGTGAGGGTAAGCGTAGGAGATAAGCAAAGAAAAAGACAATAAACATGATTATTGCTAAAAATGATGTGGAAAGGGAAACAAATGGATTAGCCTCTATAGATGTGATCCAATCATTGAAATATGGTTTTGAAAGAACCTAAGCAAGTTCTAGAGTTTAATAACATGTGTGTGTCACAACTATAAGGCTAATTCTCACTAGGCAAAAAATAATTCATCTCAATTCTTCAATCAAGCATCTAAAGCAAAGTAGTACTCAAGCATCCAAGAATTCATCCATGAACTCAAATCCTAAGTTTTAACAACCAAATTTAATTTATTTTCAAAAGACCCTAAAATGCTATGGAGATAACCTAGAGGGATACTTTTATTTCTACTCATGCAAAAGTGCTAAAAGAAAAGACCTGGTATTTACAATGTCTATTTATTCAATTTACTCTAGAAAACATAAAAGTGAAAAATGCGATAAAAGAAAATGCAAGAAAAATAAACTCCCCTTTATTCGGGTGGGCGGAGTCGATCCAGAAGAAGCCTCCATCTTGGTAGTGGAGGTGTCTGGGTGGCTGAAAGATGTGGGACTCCCCCACACTTGAACTTCGCAAAAAATTTCTCTGGTGGCCTCAGGCGATTCAGGTTCAAGAGTCATTCAAGGGATGGAGTGCTTTTAATTAAAGTCAGATCATCTCCTCCTGCTTGATGCCCTTCAGAAGTCCTTCCAGGAGGCTGGAGTCTGTTCAGTTGGAGCACCCACTCCTGAAGTCTTCTGGACCCTGCAAAAACATGTAATACCTCTCTCAAGCGTTCAGGGTCAGAAAGAAATGATATAAGTTCAGTCTCTGCATGAAATAAATCCAAATCTGCATCATGTCCAATTAAATCAATTTGTGGTGCCTCAATAAAATTTTCAAAATCATTTTCTACAAAATTTGCATCCATATACTCATCACAAATAAAGAAATCAATTTCTGGCTCATCAATAGAACTTTCACAATTATTTTCAATCAAGGGTGTATCAAGTAAGGTGTCACAACCAATCAAATCAATATCAGGTATCTCCAAAAGTTTTTCACATTCATTTTCAGCATAAGACATAACAAGAGATTCATCAAAATAAATAACATCCATTTCAGGCACTTCTAAAAAATTTTCACTAGTCATATCCACAAAAGATGTATCTAAAGATTCATCATAACAAACTACATCAATTATGGGTGCCTCTAAAATTATTTCACTATTCATATTTACAATGGATGTGTCAAGTAATGCATGATGATCAAGGAAATCAATATTTGGTACCTCTATTGGATTTTCACAAACAATCTCTACACAAGGTATATCAATAAATTCATCAGAGTCAATAGAATCATCCCTAGGTACCTCACTGAATTTTTCTGAAGAAGGAGGAGAAATACTTACCTGAGCGTGCTGGATAATACCTGGAGGTATATCTGTGGCCTCCTCTTGGTCATGTACATACTCTTCTTCAGCCTCAGGCTCTGGTGGACAATCAACTGGTGATCCTTGGGTGCTTGCTTCCACCATGCAAGTCCCTACACTTTCTAGTTCATTCTCTGAGTCTTGTGGTGGTCCCTGGGGCTTTGTGCAATCCCCTACACCTATGGAATCATCTCCTCTGCATGCTTCTCCTGTAACATCTGCAACAACAGTTTAGAAAAATTAGGACCACAATAAACTATCATCAAAAATAAAAGACTAGAATGGTCCTGTGGAGCTTCAGTTTCTTCTTCTGGAGCTGAAAAATTTGAAAATGAATTTTGAGTAGGAATCTCCAGAGGAATGTATGCTCTAGGTGCCCAGACTTTGATGAGTACATCATCTTCTTCTTCTTCTATCAAATGTGCAAGATTACTTGAAGAAGGACTTGGCCATGCGCTAGGGTCACCTTGAACTTGCATTTGATTCACTTGACTAGCAATTTGTCCAACGCCTCTTTCGATGTCTTGAAGCCTTTGCTGCTGTTGATGATATTGTACAACTAGTTGATAAATCTCCTCCATTCTTTGTAGTTGAGCCTCATTCTCATTAAGATTCTCAAAGCCTCCTTGGTTAGCATACTCCTGTTGGTTTTGAAATGGAAATAGGCTTGAACAAGGAGGCTGTGATCTGAAATGACTGTTGGGGCTGATATGAAAGGACTGATTAAAGGCTGAATACTGGTACAATTTTGGCTGGAAATGTAGCCTGAAATTCTTGATCTGAGGTGAAATTTGGTGGTGAACTCAAATTGATGGGCTGAAAATCTGATTGTTGGTTGAAATTCTGAAATGGTGGCTGAATTGTTGGTTTTGGCTGGAAAATGGGATGATTGAAATTGCTGCCTGATTGATTGCTGGAATTGATTCAAATGCTGAAATGGCTGAAAATCGGGCTGAAATTGTGAAAACTGGGCTGAAAATTCTGGAAAATTGGCTGCCCGTTCTGAAAATTCTGGAAATTGGCTGGAATTGGCTGAAATTGTTGGAAATTGCTGTGGTGCTCGAATTGTTGAAATGGTGGCTGAAACTGAATTTGGTTGCTGAAAATTAGGATAGGGCTGCTGAAATTGATCATTCGGATGCTGAAAATTCAAATGGGGCTGCTGGAAATCAAAATATGGCTGCTGGAATTCTTGGAGTGGCTGAAATTGTGGCTGAGGTGCTTCTGATAAGTAGATGACTGAGCTTTACGTTCTAGTTGGTAGTCCCACTCCTTTACACATTTCTTACTCCTCCATGCCTTCACTATTCTGATTGTTGTGAACATTTTGAATTTGCAGCCCTGTCACAAAACAAACAAGAAAAATGGCAGCAACCGTATACAAAAATAAGCACAATAAAATAGAACCCAATGATATATCAAAAAGTATACAAGCAAAAATCAAACAAATCAACTAGTTGCTTCCCCGGCAACGACGCCAAAAATTTGACGGGCCCAAAATATACTAATTAAGTTGTCACGAAATGTATGGGCTCATCAAATTTAAATATAAATGAATGAATGAATAACTGGAAACCCTTTTTACACTTAAAAATATGGAAATGTAATATAGGGGCCACAGGTCGTATTTTTCTCGGGGCTAGTTGACGTTGTGTGATTCGCGCTTGTATTTATGTGTCGTTTGTGTATTTGGGTTTCGAATGTAATTTGGGTTTGAGTTGCAATAGAAAATTAAAGCCCAATGAAGATGAAGGAAACTTAAATAAAAGTCATTCAATTAAGGGCTAAACAAGGGGTTGGCACTAGAGAACTTATCTAATTATGAATGTAGTCAACCAATGCAAATAGATAGACTTGGTAACAAATCTGAATTTGATTGTAAGGTGTACCGCAGATTAATTTAAACATGCAGAAATTATCCATCAAAACCGAAACATCCACTTGACAATAAATGCATCAATTAAACACACTTGGTATCAAAAGAGAAAATTGCTATTCCAAAAGTTGATATCAAATGCAGGAATTTATTGAAACAACAGATGGGATGCGAAATTCAAACAAAATCACTGAATTCAAATTGCAAAAGAATTCGTATGGAGCTAAACTGATACCAAAGACATGCAAAAGCATGCTTGATACACATGGGCAATGCTTATGTGCCAAAATTTGAGACTTTTGTGCCAAAAACTACTTCCAACAGTTCAGCCTTGAAAACTACTGATCAAGCTGGAAAATTCAGCTGTTTATTAAGTGCTAGCATGAATTTAGAAGGAATCCCAGAAATAAATGCATCAAGACAGAGGTGGATACAAAATTTCAGAATTCCATTGAAGAATTCGAATCCTTAATGCCGAATGGATTTACAGCAGGAATTTAGATGTCAGAATCAAACCTGACGATTGAATTCAGATTGCAATAAAGCTCCAAGGCGAGCTCAACTGATACAACTAGCAAAGATTGATTCGATAGCTGAATTAGCAAGCTGGAAGTGTGAAAATGCAGAACTGATCAAATGGCAGAGACAAAACAAGTTTCTGAAATTTCATTGAAGAATTCTGATCGGGTGTGAAGAAATTTGAATGAATAACATTTGGATGAAATCAAGTTTCCACTTGACACAACTTGCAGAAATAGATTGCTCATGGCATGCAGAGACAGGATGCAGATTCATCAAATACAGAAACTGAGTGGCACATGTAAACGCTGAAATTTCAGAAACGAGCTGGGATTGCAGAAATCGAAATCACATTTCAGAAATAAAATCAACTAGGAAATGAACTCGAATCTAATACATTACACACTGATTGTGATCTCTGATTGCAAGAGTTAAGCTAAACATAAATCGAATTGGAACAAAAGCTGAGAATTTCAGAAATGACTTGGCACGCAACAATGAAATGGCACGCAACAATTTAAACAGGAACAAACTGAAGTTTAAACTAATAAATCACTAAATAAGCTGACTAACTAATTGACTTGAAGATTTAAAGCCTAATTACAGCTGAAACAATGAATTAAACCAAGTAACGAATCTAAAACGAATTGCAGAAAAGAACAGACAGCAGAAGTAAGATTACAGCTAAGAAAACGAGATTAACCAAGCTTCAATCCCTCATTTCAGCTCACAAATCCTTGCTGTCACTCAAGGATGAGCTTCCAATTAAGATAGAAACAATCCATACAAGAAACGAAGCATCTGATACAAATTGCAGAAACGAAATAGCAGAAATTGAATTTGCGGCTAACAACTGAAAACTCGCCAATTAAGCTAAACCCTCAATCCAAATCCCTGCTGTCACTCAAGGATGAGCTCGAATTGAAGTGGTCACGCCTTCAAACGAAGAAATTGAAGAAACGATGAAGAAATCGCTAAGCTACTGAAGCAGACGAGTTGCGGCGAGGAAGACGCGACGAGGAGAAAGGTGCGCAGAAATTTGATTAAATAGTTAAGCACGGACGGTCCAGATTGATTTGAGGAGATCCAACGGCTGATCTTCATCTGATTGGAGCCAAACTTTTATGATGATGATCTGGGGTCAGGATCTGCCTTGTGGTAGCTCGGATCCTCCAGATGTACAACGGATGGTCCAGATCAACTCTATCTGTGAATGGACGCTCTAGAGCCCTCCTTGCTTGATCCAACGGTTGATTGAGCTCTGATTGGAATGAAACCTTCAGATCTTGATCATAGAGCTTGATCAACCCTAACCCTAGCTCGGATTGCTTCAGATCGTCCCGGATGGCTCAGATCTAGCCGCTCTTGAATCGGACGGCCCGGATTAATCGTAGGCTTGATAATTCGATCCGGTTCACATCCGACTCAAGTTTGACCCAGTATGCTCTAGGTCCAGGATCCTTTCATGCCTACAAAAATATATCAGAAAATTAGTGGCCAAATAATCCAAAAACTGTGTAATTTTGCAATTAAGTCCAAAATAAGATAAAGTTCCAAAACCTAGGGTAAAACCATAATTAAGCAATAAAAACATGGGTCAAACATGGATTTTAGCAATTAAAATAATCAATAAAATGGTGCTTATCAGCCGTGGTACGTAGCATTAAGACAGTGCAGGAGACACTAGTAGCAACAACAGAAACACTCGTGACAAGAGACACATAAAGTGTTTCAATTGTGAGAAAATGTGGCATTATACGTTCGAATGCTACAGTAAGCGTCGAGATGATGAGGCTCACCACACTTGCGTTACAAATGAAGAGCCAGCACTGATGATGACCGTGTCCCATAAGGAGTTTCACACTAGGTGTGAGCGGCAAGATTATATCATTCTGCTTAGTGAGGAAAGGTTTGATAGATCAAAAATGCTTGCTAGAGGGGGGGTGAATAACACTTTTTCGTTGAATTCTCTACAAGATTGTTAGCGCAGCGGAAATATAAATAAAAATAAACTAATCAAGAGAGAGCAATGCTAACAAATCGATTTACTTGGTATCCACCCCGGACGGGTGACTAATCCAAGAATCCGTCGGTGGATCACGCCCCGGATAACCTCCGTCTAGCTCTGTCGCTCCTTCTGGGTGGAGAAACCTCACCACAACACATTTAGAAGACCTGAGCACAAAGACTACTATCTTGCCTTTAACCAAGACAAGATTCGTCAAGAATCTCAGCCACCACGAAGTCCTCTTAAAATAGGACTTTGGCTGAAACCCTCGCCACCAGTCGATTGCTCCCAGGGCAGTCGACAGGTGCCACTGGAATTCGACCGTTGCACCCCAACGTTTGAATTTTCAGCCAACTCACCAGCCACCTACCAGTCCCTGACCAGAACCCTTTCTGTGAGTTTTACCAGTCTACTGCCCCAATGGCAGTCAACAGCCCTACTCACACACCTAGGGTTTCTTTTCCCGAGTACACTTCTCTCAGCACTCGACCCTAGGACTTTCCCGAGTACAATCACACAACACTCATACCCTCACGACTCGACTGACTCCTCCTCCGCAGCCTCGACTGTTGCCTTCGCGTCCTCTTCATCTTCGGCTCTCGTCCCTCGGATGCACGCAAGCCTCCAGCTTGCCTCCATGCCATCCTTCACGCATGCCTCGAAGTCCGCGCCCATCAGCTCATCGTCCCTGCTCTCCAAAGTCCCTCGGGTGCACACAAGCCTCCAGCTTGTCTCCATGCCACCCTTCACCATACTGAGACCGTCCAGTCAAGTACATATGTGTAACCTGTACAACCTGCTCACTCAACATACACTTATAAGATCACAAGAGTAAACCTAACTTAAACCCTTTGCCCAAACATCAAAACACTTGGTCACTCCGGACCACAGATTGCCTCAACAATCTCCCCCTTTTTGATGTTTGACAATATGTTTAAGTTAGGGAAAGCAAGACAGTAGTCAATAGCAAAAACAATGCTAAATAAATGCATATGTAATGCATACATGGATCATATCCCAAGGCATCCTACACCTAACCCTCCAAGTTAGGAATTTTTACACCTAGCCCTCTAAGCTAGGACTTTTCAACACCTAACCCTCCAAGTTAGGAATTTTCACAAAAACGGATTTTTTAAAGTTTTTCAAAAGCTCCCCCTACACTGGACTTACAAAGGCTTGTTAAGACCCTCTCCAAGGTTCCCCTTACGCTAAGAGTGAAGCAACCATGCTAGGACTTTTCAACACCTAACCCTCCAAGTTAGGAATTTTCACAAAAACGGGTTTTTTAAAGTTTTTCAAAAGCTCCCCCTACACTGGATTTACAAGGGCTTTTTAAGAACCTCTCCAAGGTTCCCCTTACGCCAAGAGTAAAGCAACCTTGCTCCCCCTAAAACTCAGCTCCCCCTAAACTTAGGGTTTCTAGCAAAGGTACGTTTGGTTTCCCAACTTAAACCCAAACTTCTCCCCCTTTGCCTAACATCAAAAAGAACCTAATAATATCTCAATTATTGGTTCTTTCAATCCCCAATGATCCTAAACACATTGTATTAAACCCCCATACACTTGTTTCCTATCATTCGGATACCAAACCAGCTGCTAATACATAAATCAGCCCTGGGCAGTCGACTGCCTCTATTGGCAGTCGACTGATACTCTAAATATCAGTTTTTCAGGCAACATTTAGAAATGCGCTAGAAATTCTACAAATCTCCAAAAATTCCCAAATTTTGTGAAGAACTTTGTGGTACCCATACTTATTTGGGAAAAATATATTCCACAATGTATCTATCACCATTCCCATGTTTGACACAAAACTCAAAAATTTTTCTATGAAAATCAAGGCAAACAAGGAGGCAACCTCACTACTAGAAAAGTGGTGCTTAGCGGCGATTTTTTAGCAGCGGTTTGCTAAACCGCCACTATATTATGTGTTTTCCGGCGGTTTACAATAACCGTCGCAAATTAAATTATTTAGCGGCGGTTAATTTTTGAATCGCGACGGTTTAATGATTCGCGGCGGTTTCAAGATCAATATCTTCCTTATCACTTAAATCAGATGGCTCAGATCAAAAGTGAACCGATCCAACGGCTAAATCTTCATCCCAATTCAACGGCTTAGATCTTAATCAAAAGAAAACCCTTACTTCTCCTCTCCTCTCCTAACCCACGCACGCAGCAACCCAATTCTCTCCCAGCGCCGCACACAAATCTCTCCAGCGATCCATCTCCACATCGCTCTCCCAGCGCCGCCAACCGAGAGGCTCCATCTCCCAGTGCCGGTCGCCGCCAACCGAGAGGCTGCATCTCCCAGCGCCGATCGCCGCCAATCGAGAGGCTCCATCTCCCAGCGCCGCCAACCGGAGATGGAGTGCATCATCGAGCTCCCCTTCTCCCAACCTCAAATTGACCGACGCCCCAAGAAGCATCCTCGGATTGGCTGCGACGGAACTAAGCCTCTTAAGGTTTTTTTTCCCGATCTTTCCTCTGCAATCTTTTTCTAAACCCTTTACCTCTACTTGTATTTCTTTTTCATGATTTGTTAGATTTGATCGGTGTTTTGTGAGTTTGAAAACTAGCTTTTTGTTCCTACTCTATTTTGGATTCCAATGTTCCCTTTGTTACGGATATCTATATAAGACTGGGGATGGCTTACATACCTAGTTACTATAGCGTTTTTTTTAAAAATTAATCTTATGTCCTAGGTAATTAGCTTTTACTATTACAGTCAACCTTTATGGTTAATATATAAATGCTAATTTTTCTATTGATGAAAATAAAAGGCTTCTAAATATTTTTTTAGTAGAAATTTTGTTGTTATCCAGGGCACTACTCTTGCTTTCATGAATGTTTTACTAGTCTATTATGAAATCCTTATTTTTTGTGATTGTTTGGGGGTCTGTGGCACTGGAATAGTATGCTGATTTCTTACATGTATCTTATACGAATTTTTTTTAATGATGCAAATAGGCCCATTTAAATAGCCTTACATTTTAGTGGGGAAAAAGAATGGATGACTGTGTGTAGGCTCAGATAGGATTGTTGTGTGGGCAAGTTGTTGAAGGTATGATCAGCTTGGTGTCATCAGTGGCCAGTTTTGATCCCACTTCTTCTTCTCTATACACGAAGGGTGTTGCTCGAAATGTTTCCCCTCCATGGAGAGAAGATGATAAAGATGGACATTAGATGTTTGCTGTTGGAGAGAATTTGACCTCTCGCTGTAATATAAAATTATTAATTATATTAGTTTTTGATATTTATTTTGTAATGTTAGGAAGTAACATATTTATTTTGTAATGTTAGGAAGTAACTTTAACTTCTTGAACCATGTTTTTTCATATTTTTCGTATTTATAGGGAAGGAGCACTCTGGCCGAGTTCGAGGTGTGGGTTATGGGCCATGTCTTACTCAAGTCTTTGGTCAAACTGCATGTTCAAATGCACCTGTTGATCATGGATTGCAAACATATATGACTGAGATGAAGTCTGAATTAGAAGCTTCTCGAGTAAAGGTGCAGAATCTGGAATCAATGATTGAAGCAGAAAGATCTAAAAGACAAGCAATAGAGGGAGCTGTTAAATATATGCTGCAAATGCAAGGAAGCAATTAGCCACCTGAATTGGCTGCTTTGATTAATGTGATGGTATGTATGTTAGCACTTTTAAAATTAGTTAGCTGTTAATTGTATTTAATGTTAAAGTATTAAATAGCTTCAGCTGTTAATGCAAGGAATCACTTTTAATCTATATCTTCAGCTGTGATGGTACGTATGTAATGCAAGGATGCACTTTTAATCCATAGCTTCAGTTGTTAATTGTATTTAATATTAAAGTATTTAATTGCTCTTGTGTATTATTTAATTGTTCTTGTGTATCCATAGCTTCAGTTGACAATTGTATCTTCTATTTATAATTTTAGGCCCCAGATGAAGGGAGTGCACCAATCTCAGTGGGTGTAAGACCGTCTTCCTCAGCTAGTCATGATGCTCAACACTGTGATGATCGTTCCAACCGAAGTTCAAGTTAATGAATGCTTGATGTCCAACCGAAGTTGACAATGGTATGAATGCTTTTATATTCTGTTTTGAGTTGAATTCTGAACATCGACTCATTTTTTGAGCTTTTATATTGTGTAGTTTTGTAAACCTTCATACTCTTTAATGAGTTCTCTATCATTTTTGTATGTGGCTTGAAAATGAAACATTGGGTTAGGTGTAATTAATGGGATGTGTTGGCATATGGAAGGCTGTGTCGATATTTTGTTAAAAACATTTTGCTAGAAACATATGGAACGCATATGGAAGGCTGTGTCTCTATTATTTTGCCAGAAACATTTTTATCATTCTGCTAAAATAAATTCACTTTTGTCTATTGTTAGGTTCTTCATATGGTTAGGCTGTGTCGATATGCTTAGCAACTACAGATCAAAATAGAATAAAATATTATCTTTAAGATTTGTGAACATAGCGTTTGATTCTGTCACTTGCTAGAATGGTTGCTAGGACTCTCAACTGCATGCATTTGAACAGATGGTTAAGATGAAAATTCATATATCATCTACTCTTATTTTTCTTTCTAGTGTCTTGAGATGCAGCCACATTATCTCATCGCACCTTTTGTCCCTTTCATTTGTGCGATTGAGGCATTGTATGCGTTTTGTAATTTAGTGCAATTGTGTTCAAATTTGAAGTTGTAACTTTCTTGTTTCTGTAGCAACATTCTAATAATATTTGAGGAGAATCAAGCTCACTCAATCTCATCCAAGTAAGAATTTGGAGTTGCTAAAAATAGGCTTTAGTTGAAACAACACTTAGAGATGCTTAAATATGGTGGAAATGTTGTTTCTCAGCACTCATGTTATGGTATTATGCTTATTGGAAAGTATTAGTGAATAAGAAGTTACATGTCTCTCATTCCCTACAACTAAACATACAAATTCTTTCAGTCTTCCAGTTTGTTTCCATACAACTGATCAGTTTCCATACCTCTCCCACGAACTAGTTTTTATGCATTATCATTTCCTTGCTGATTAATTTTGAAGAGATATAACTTGGTTTTCATTATTCATTCAGGTCAAATTTTTACTGATGTGGTTGGAAGCCAATACTATGCTACTCCTCAAGTACTTTGCAAGCATTACAGACTAGAAGCTGAAGTTTGAACTGCTGCTGCTATGTTATATATTTTTGTTGAGTGGTGTACCCCCATTTTGGTTTAGATTTCACTTCAAATATTTTTTATTGTTAGTACTTTGTTTTTTGAGCATTTACTTTTGTAGACATTCATTTGAATGTATTTAACTACTAGCTATGAAAATTTTCCTTTAAGATTACACAAGTGTTTAACTTGTTTGTCCTTCAAATAAAATATTGAAAAGAAAAATCAAATAAATATTTTCGGTTGAATTTGCCATTTGCGGCGGTTTCAAAATCGCCAGTAATTATTTACGGTGTTGCAGCAGTTTCAAAACAGCCGGTAATTTGATTTGTGGCGGTTTCAAAACCGTCGGTAAATCATTTACCGGTGGTTTTGAACCTTTTCTAGTGGTTTTTGTGGCGGTTCAAACCGCCACTAAATCAGGTAATTTGAAAACAACCATTAATTTTGCGGCGGTTTTAATATTGCAAAAACCGCCGCAAAAAATTCATCAACCTAAATCGAGTGATAGTTTAATCGGCGGTTAAAACCGTCGTTATGGAATCGCCGCAAAATAACCGCCAATAGAACTGCCGGAAAACGTATTATGGCGGCGGTTATTCCAGCGGTTCAGTCAAACCGCCGCTAAATTGTTTAAGGACGCCGTTATCGGCGGCGGTTTTGTAAACCGCCGGTAAAACATTTACCGTCGTTTCCAAACCGCCGTAAATCTCAACTAAAACCGCCGTAAAGTACCTTTTTTTGGTAGTGCCTCCCCCTTAACCTATGCCTTCTCCCAATTTTCAATTTTCCTAGGTGATGTTCTACCCAACTTAACACCATAGACTCAAATTAGGTTCTACCCAACCTAACACCAAGTTCTTCTTCCTTGGACACCATTAAAGAATTGCCCCCAAGCAACATTATCTCTAGTGCCAAAAAGAACTCAACAACACTTAGAAAGGTCTAAAAGATTTGCAAGCACATTTGCTAGGATATACTTGTTGATGCAGTCTAACCCTGATTGTTGTTTTGGTGTTGACATCGATTTTAGTTTAGGCTGATGAGATGATTATGATTAAGTCCTGGTCGTGGACTAGGCATACCTAGTGGGACTATGTTTGATGAAAATCCTAGCTTGGAGGGCTAGGTGTGAAAAGTCCTAACCTGGAGGGTTAGGCGTGGAAAGTCCTAGCTTGGAGGGCTAGGTGTGAAAAGTCCTAACCTGGAGGGTTAGGTGTAGAAAAATCATAGCTTGGAGGGCTAGGTGTGGAAAAGTCCTAACCTGGAGGGTTAGGTGTGAAAAGTCCTGGCTTGGAGGGTCAGGTCCTAGCCCGGAGGGCTAGGTTGATGAAATCCTAGTTTGGAGGGCCAGGTCCTAGCTTGGAGGGCTAGGTTGGATGAAATCCTGGCTTGGAGGGCCAGGTCTTAGCTTGGAGGGCTAGGTTGAAGTCCCGGTGAGTGAGACTGAGCATGGAGTCTCGGTCCGGTGGACCGAGCATGAGTCAGAGAAGGGCTGGAGGCTTGTTCTCGTGACTTGGAGTGCATTTGGCCTTGCCTGGATCGGTCTGGTGACCGATCAGGGAAGTTGGCACGGTGTTCCCTCGTGGATCGGTCTGGTGACCGATCCAGCGATGACTGATCGGTCTGGTGACCGATCAGGGAGCACTCAGTGACCTTATTGGGCTACTGATCGACTCCTGATTGGTCTGGTGACCGATCAGGGAGCATACAGTTCACTCACTGCTTGGCTCCTGATCGGTCTAGTGACCGATCAGGGAGCATACAGTGGGTTGTTGGGAACCCTACTGCTCGGCTCCTGATCGATGCGGTGACCGATCTGGAACACTGTTCAGATCGTTCTGGTGAACGATTAAATGTCGCGAGTTCCTCACTATGACCGATCAGGATGGAGTCTGATCGGTCTGAGCATGTCCTGATCGGTCTGGTGACCGATCAGGAGGTTTGGACTACGAACCTGGGAAATCACCCTGCAAAGGGGTGGATCGGTCTGGTGACTGATCCACGACTTGGGATCGGTCCCGGAGAAGTCGCGATTTCTGATTACGCGTTGGGGACCAATCAGGATGGAGCCTGATCGGTCTGAACCCACCCTGATCGATCTGGTGACCGATCAGGAGTCTGTCTGATCGGTCCGGTGACCGATCAGTAGCTGTCAGCTTTAATTCAAAAACGCTGTCAAAGCTCTGATTTCGTCTGTTTCTCTGCTGATTCGCTACTGATTTCTGCTCCTAACTACTGATTGTTGATACTCTGATGATTTGCTGAGCTAATGAGCTGCTAAGTGTGCAGGTAACTCAGGATTACTTCAAGGGAGTCAAATTGAGGCTTTTGCTATGTCAGTTTGGGCAGGTTTCCATCTCAGGTTGCAACGGATGCTTGCGCTGCTGGAGCTGCTGACTGGAGCTCGTCTGAGGGAAGCATAGGGAGTCCAGGAGAGCTCAGTGGTGGGTGAGCAGTTGCAGGTGAGCAGCTGGGAGCTGCAGAGAGGTGGGAGAGGCCTAAGGGCTTGTTAGCGATAAAGCCTCAAGGAGACAACACTTGATCAGTTCTTGCGACATCTCTTGTGTTGGTGCCCCGGTTAGTTTTGATGTGATCCACCAAGTTAGTTAGGTCCTGGTATGTTTAATCCCTCTGCTAAGTGTGCAGGAGCTTAGGTACGGAGGAAGTCGAGCGTAAGACATAGCAGACGAGAAGGATTGTGCGGGGAAGTCAGCCGACGGGCTTGGTACAATCCGAGGGACGCGGAAGCTGCGGAAGAGTACACCGGTGGAGCGAGAAGGACGTGCGCGGTGTCCGAGAGACGAGAAGCCGGGAGGAAGGACGCTCGAGGGGCGAAAGGCCGGAGTCGGGTTCGAGTGAGCCTAACTTCGGTTGGCCGGAAATCACCCAGAAGACGAAGAATTAAAAAGACCAGTCCAAGTGCCAAAAAGAAATGAGAAAAATTTTGGTGGGAAGAAGGATCGAACCCACGTCCTCACCAACAAACACCTAGCCACTAACCATTTGGGATGAAGGGCGATGGCTGTTAAATATTGCCGAGATTGCTACTTATACATGATAACAGCGATATGAAGATAACAACCATCTCGAGAAACGAAAGATAAAGTTTTAATTAAAACAATTAAAACTTAAAGGATAATGTTACATTATCCTTTAATCAAATCCAATGGATCCAGTTTAATCCCATCCAAAATCAACCATCCAGATTACGTCCATGGATCAACGGCCAAGAGAAAAGTGATCAACAATCAACAATCCAGATTTATTCTCTTAGGTTATAAATAGACTTAGAGGTTTTGCTTTAGATTCAATTCAAGTCATTCTTTCTGTAATTTCTTTAAGTCTAAGTGTGCTTCAGTTGTAAGGCTTCTCCGCCACAAGGAGATTTTCTGATTGAGCGTTAACCGTCTTGGAAGCAACGACCAAGTTGCAACCAAGTTTTTCTTAAAGACGAGTGCCCTCTTGTTTTATTTCTTAACCGTCTATTCACCCCCCTCTAGCCGGACCAACCCGATCCTACAAGTGGTATCAGAGCCAGGTTGCCGCAGAAGGACTAACCGCCAACTGCAGCAAATCTCAAGAAGATGGTTGGACCAGTGATATACCCGCCTAAGTTTGAGGGGGAGTTCACGGCATGGAAACGGAAGATGCAGGTATTTTTTTGTTACTGATTATGAGTTATTAATTATTATGAAAAATTACTATGCAGCTCCAAAAGATAATGAAGGAAAGATCAAGGATCCTGACTCCTGGAATAAGAAGGAGCAAGTAGACGCAGTTGCTAACGGAAAGGCAGAATTCCATCTGCTGACCGTCCTCCCAGAGCAAGATGTCAACCGGATCGGTAAGTACGAATCGGCGAAGGAACTTTGGGAAAAGTTTCTCGAACTGCACGAAGGCACCTCGGAGGCAAAGCTGGCGCGACGAGATGTTCTTCGAAACCGACTAACAAATCTCCGGATAGAAAATGGAGAATCTGTTGCGAGATTGCATGCTAAGGTAAAAGAACTAATCACAAGCCTCGAAAATCTCGAAGAAACGGTGACCAACCGCGATGCACAAAGGTATGCGCTAAACGCATTTCCGAGAACCCCGGAATGGACCTCGATAATCGACGCATATTATATTTCAAAAGATTTAGAGGTAAGTACGTTAGAACAGTTATTTTCTATTCTAGAACTTCATGAATCTCGTTTTGTAGAAAAGAACAGAAAAGCAGACAACGTCGCACTGAACACAAGGAAGATCCAACTCGACGAAGAATCTTCAGCAGACGATGAAGAAACAGCACTAGCGGTAAGAAAGTTGTATAAATTCATTAATACTAATCGCTCTAAAAAGGTGCAGAGAAAGAAGAAACGCATGATCCGATGTTACAACTGCAACGAGGAGGGACACCTGAAAGATCAGTGCCCCAAACTCAAGAACCAGCCAAAGAAGAAAAAGGCACTAAAAGCTACCTGGGACGAGACTTCGTCAGATGAATCGGAAGCCGAAGAATTCGTTGGACTTGCACTGATGGCAAGTCACCAAGATGAAGATGAAGAAAGTACCTCGGAAGAAAGTAGCAACGAAGGGGAAATCCCTAACTTCGAAACTGACCCGGTAAGTGAGGTATGTCTACTTCCACCTGCTCGAATTTACTCTATACTAAAATCTATGCTAAAGTCGATGAATAAATTAGAAATAGCAAACTCTGAATTAAAAGAAAAATTAGTCACTCTATGCTCATCTGATCTATCTGACCAACTGAAAATAGAGAATGAAAATTTAAAAAATTTAGTAGAAAAATTAGAAAATGATATTGCATGTTTAAGAACTAAAAAGAATTTTTATCCTGAAAATCTGAATTGGTATGTTAAAAATCACAGGGGTCAACTTAGAAAAGTGACCAAGAACTATATTCCTCCTAGATTTTTAATTAACCATGTAGATAGGAACTTATTTTGGGTTCCAAAGTCTATTTTAAGTTGATTATTTTTCTTTCTATTACATATGCGCTTAATTATCTGACATTTTTTTTAGGAAATTTAGTTTGATTAATTGTTACTAAATAAAAATTGTATCTCTAACTTTTCCAAATGCATAATCTTGTTGTCTATATACGAAGAATTTTTTTTCAGATTTTTTTTACGTTTCGAATTTTCATGATTTTATGTTCAAAATTCGAATCTTAAATATTAAAAATAGAAAACAAAGTTATTTTCTCAGATCTGATTTTTCCATGATTTAGATATAATTAAAAGAATTTAATAAAATTTTTATTCGAATATTTGAAGCAATTTTGAATTTTTAAATATTTTTTCTTCAAAAATTATATTCTGTTGGGTTTTAATTTATTTTTAGACTTGTTGATCGAATTTAAGATTAAAATTTTTTTTTGTACAACCCCATATACCTATCATCGTTGTATACAAAATGTTTCAGATTTTTTAATTGATATTTCAATTTTCTATAAATATTTTTACTAAAATCAGATTTTTATTTAAAAAAAAAATCAATAGAAGGATATTTTGAATCTGTCAAATTTTTTAAATTTTATAAGTCAATTTTAGAATTTTTAAATTTCGAATTACTAAATCAAAAGGTGTTTGATATTAATATTTTTCCTTTCCCTAGTTTCTTTCCCTATTTTTGCTGTGATCAAAGGGGGAGAGTAGCCTGAAGTTCAGGGGGAGATGATAGTTTTGCATGTCAATATTTTTTCCCATGCTTAACTGCTTAATTTAGTTTTACTAAATTCCTTATTTTTTGGTTTAACCCTAATTGAACTTGGATTGATACACATCAAAAAGGGGGAGATTATTGGTGCCCCGGTTAGTTTTGATGTGATCCACCAAGTTAGTTAGGTCCTGGTATGTTTAATCCCTCTGCTAAGTGTGCAGGAGCTTAGGTACGGAGGAAGTCAAGCGTAAGACGTAGCAGACGAGAAGGATTGTGCGGGGAAGTGAGCCGACGGGCTTGGTACAATCCGAGGGACGCGGAAGCTGCGGAAGAGTACACCGGTGGAGCGAGAAGGACGTGCGCGGTGTCCGAGAGACGAGAAGCCGGGAGGAAGGACGCTCGAGGGGCGAAAGGCCGGAGTCGGGTTCGGGTGAGCCTAACTTCGGTTGGCCGGAAATCACCCAGAAGACGAAGAATTAAAAAGACCAGTCCAAGTGCCAAAAAGAAATGAGAAAAATTTTGGTGGCAAGAAGGATCGAACCCACGTCCTCACCAACAAACACCAAGCCACTAACCATTTAGGATGAAGGGCGATGGCTGTTAAATATTGCCGAGATTGCTACTTATACATGATAACAGCGATATGAAGATAACAGCCATCTCGAGAAACGAAAGATAAAGTTTTAATTAAAACAATTAAAACTTAAAGGATAATGTTACATTATCCTTTAATCAAATCCAATAGATCCAGTTTAATCCCATCCAAAATCAACCATCCAGATTACATCCATGGATCAACGACCAAGAGAAAAGTGATCAACAATCAACAATCCAGATTTATTCTCTTAAGTTATAAATAGACTTAGAGGTTTTGCTTTAGATTCAATTCAAGTCATTCTTTCTGTAATTTCTTTAAGTCTAAGTGTGCTTCAGTTGTAAGGCTTCTCCGCCACAAGGAGATTTTCTGATTGAGCGTTAACCGTCTTGGAAGCAACGACCAAGTTGCAACCAAGTTTTTCTTAAAGATGAGTGCCCTCTTGTTTTATTTCTTAACCGTCTATTCACCCCCCTCTAGCCGGACCAACCCGATCCTACATCTTGTTCTGTTCTTGCGACAACTCTGATCTGTTGAGCATCACTCTGAATCTTGAAGCAACCAGCTGTTACTTGAGCACTTGGGAAGAAGAAACAAGAAGCTTGGCGAGTCCATCAGCAAGAAGACACGAAGAAGGGAGTTCTTGCGTGAGATCTGTGCTGAGTGGAGCTCGGTGAGGAGTTTGCTTGTGTTCTTGAGGTTCTAAGTGCTCAGTAAGATTTCTTCTTGTGTTTCCTGTACTTAACACTTCATTATCTTGAAACGCTGTGGAGAGGTTACTCCACCGAGAAGGAGGTTGCTTTCTATCCGGATTTTCCGGGGCTTGATCTGCCGACGATCAAGGGATCGCCCATCTTAAGGGCACGCCAAGGAGTAGGGGCAAGTTATCCCCGAACCTTGTAAATCCTCTTTGTTAGTGTTCTTGTGCTTGTGCTTAGCTTAGGGTCACTACAAGAAAAAATGATTTTCATGACATTGAAAAGTGTCATCGCATATGACTTATACTGACATTTTTGATATAGTGACATTAAGTTAAAATGTCCTTTATAGTGATGTCGTCTAAAGTTTTATCACTTATGACAATTCTTAATGTCACTATAAAATAAAAATAGTGACAATACTAATAGCATGGATAATTGTTATAGTGACAAAAAATAGTGTCACTATAAGATTTGTAATGACATTTATATATGTTGTTTTATTATAGCAATGATGACAAATGGATATGTCCTTTAAAATTATTTATCAAGACAATTATAAGTGTCTTGAATTTTATTTATAGTCATAATAAAAAATGTCACTAATGATAGTTTGTAAAGTCAATTTAAAATGTCTCGTTATGTAATTTATAGTGACACATAAATGTTTGCTATATTAATCTATAAGGACATTTAAAATTATCATTAATCGTTATTTATTATGACATTATGAAATGTCTTCATATGAGTTTTACAATGATATTTTTATCTCCATGATTTGGTGTTCTATTATGACATAAAAAATATCATATATTAATAAATATCTCACTCATTTTCAATATTTTCATGATATAAATATTTACGCATATAACTAATTAACATAAACACAAATAAAAATTTTAAATTGAAATTAAAGTATTAATCAATAATTGTCAATTTTTTTTGTAATACAAGATTATCAAATTGGTCACTTCAAAAATTATCTATGCACTAATCACAATCACAAATGTACCTAATGTATTTAGTTTAAGAACTAACAAAAAATTAAGTCTCTCCTAAAGTAAAACATAACCAAAATTCCAAACTTTGCTGCATCTTCAATCTTCAATCATCACATCTTAAATAAAATCCAATATTCATGCCACCTACAAAAAAAAATCATATATTAATTAGTTTGTACAAATGAAATAAAATTAAAAAAGTATATAATAAAGAAAAAAAATCAAATTGACATGTCCAAGAAACCAAGCAATAAATCAAAAGGGCATTCATTTATCCAATTTGTTTAAATGGACTTGATGAAGCCATAGACATTCCAAGTTCCAATGGAACAGCGTTGTGCATGGCTTCTTCTCTCAAGAAAACTCGTGAAATTGGTACTTTTCCCTTTATGCAAATGTAACACTATGTTTTCTTACCTTTCTACTGCTATTTAATCTATTTACGATAGAAACATAAACATTTCCATCAGCTCTCAACAATACTCAGAAACTTCAAGGTATAAATGAAGGGATCACACTGATAATGCTATGATCATGAGATAAATTTAACCTTAACATGCACTATAATTTTATCTTAATTGTTATAATGTGATGGTTGATCACAGTCAACTTTTTCAAAATGAAATGGTTGACTTGTTAGATTTTTTGTACCAACCATATATTTAAAATTCTGTTTAGTGTTAGACAACATAGGTGATTTCCAGTGTTTCACTCATGTTCTTAAATGAATGACGGTTGGCGTGAGAAAAAGATATAGTGAACTAGTTGACATGGCTGAACATTATCTGTTTTTCTCGTGTCATATATGTATTGCCCCATGTATTGCCTGTATCAAATTACACAATTCTTGTTTTTTGACATGAACTGAGTTAACTAAAGCCTACTTGAGAGTCATCTAAATTTAAATGAAACCTAATTTAGATTAAGTATCAATAGTTATTCATGGCACATACAATGCAGTTTAATTAATGGTTTAGATGTGACGGATACTATACACTATGAAGTATAATTATATAATATATATAACTACATATGTTATAGATTAAGTAATTAATAAGCCCATGAAAGCTTATTTTAACCATAATTGATATCCATCGTAATGACTTCCCTAACACTATATTTTTGAAGCATCATATGATCACTAATCAAATCATAGCTTCAGCACCTATTTGTACCTTTGTCTGATCTAATTCCATTTATGCTAGTCTAGCTTCTAATTGTCAATCAAGTAATTTAAATACCAAATTTTCTAAGAGAAATACTTAATCTTGGTGCTGGAAAATTATGGTGTTGATCTCTTTATACCCTACAAGAATCAATGCTTCTGTATGCATGATACTCATTTTGGTAGTAGTACTTAGTAGAGGCTCCTACTAATAACCCATTAGTAGTGATACTTTTACTATTACTAATAAGGTATGGCATAAGTTCATTATTTTGTCATAATTTTTTGAGTTGTTTCTATGAAAATTTAAAATGTTATTATCTAGTTTTTGGTAGTGAACAAATAAAATTGGCAGTGTTCAAAGGGTGGCCTAGTCTAAAACCATGTTGGCATGGTCCAAACCAAGCATGCCCATGCCAGTGTTGGCACCACCTTGACATTGAGATAATACTATTCTCGGTTGATATCAAAACCAAAACTGATAATGGAATAAACCTTATTTGGCACTCCCACATCCTTTGCAACATTCTCTTTGCTTTCCACCTTGTGAGCAGATCTGCCTCTCATGCCATGCAGAGGTCAACAACTACTTAAACCCAAAATTCCTAGGCATTTAGGTGATGGACTTGTGATAAATGAATGCCCTTTTGTTCTTCAAGCTATACATAAAAACAAAAATAGTTGAAGAAGTGAAAGCAGCATATTACCTTTGTATAAATCAAATTGAAGGACTTCACAGTTTCAAGAAAAGACTCCATATGTGACCTCAGCTTTAGGTCTACCTCTGTATAGTCTTCATTAGGATTGTAATCATACTGGGTAACAGCACCAATAACAAACTTTAGCATACAGTAACAAAAAGATAAAACCATGATAGTGTTAGGTTCCTTTTAGATGAATCACTAATGGAAATATGGTTGATCCAAGAACACAATCCCCAGTGCATTACTTCGAAGTTTAGGTTCAATAGGATCTAAGTGAAGTAACTGGAAATTGCAGAAATTTTGCTTGTATTACTAGTTGTTTCACTTCCTCCAAAAGACTTGATTGTAAAGAGAACAGATTCAAGTACCTTAGATGCTAATTCCTGAACCATCTGCTGTAGATTTAAGAGTTTATTTGAATGTTCACTGAGCTTTAGTTCCAGTTCAGATATATCAGGCTTGAAAAAGAGGCATTTCTTATCATTACTAGAACTCATAAAATTTGTCACACTTGTGCCTGAAATCATTTTTTCCCACACAGATTTCTAGTAAAAAAGAACAAATAATTTAACTAACAAGTAAACATAGACTAGTTTCAAGTTATATGATGAAACTAGAAACTCCTATTTATGTTTGTTCAACAAGTATAAGTCAACAGCATGATTCGATGTATATCATATTAACTTAGCAATCCACATTAGTATGTGAAATTTTTAAAAGTTAAATATTTACAACATGATTCTCTGTACATCATATTAACATACCTAAACAAGAAGAGACAAAATGAAACAAACCATTTCGGATATGCTCATTTACCAAGAAACTTTACCTCCACCGGCACAGGAATTTCAGCTACCAACTGTGCAACAGCACCAGCACCACCTAGTCTGCTCATGCTTAGAACCTGATTCAGTGGATAAACACATTTGTGTGATGGTGTTTCCAACATTCCATTTTAGAGCAAACCATCAATATATTTAAAAAGAATGATTCTGAATGTAATTATAGGAACACAAGAGTTATCATGAGGCAACTCAGAGTTCAAACGTATGACAATAAAACAAAGATGTAGTGAATAAAAAATATAATTTGTTCCACTTGCTATTTAGGAGAGAGAGTTGCTTCCTAATATCAAAAGTACTCCAGAAATGCATTCCTGTGTAAAGGTGCCTAGATTGAGTATTTTCATACGTTTGATTTATATTTTTATTGTAACAAAGTGTGCATCAAATATAAGAGAATCAGAGATTTCAATGTTGACCTTATTTGTGTTGGGAACCAATTCTTGCAAAGCTCTTAGCCTTTCTGCTATTCGTTCTCTCCGTTGCTGCAACCACAAAATAAGAGGCAATGCTTATTAAACCTTTATTCTTTATCTTTTTGCATATATTAAAAACATAATCTCTGTTCAATAAAAAAGATAATACACTGAGGTGATGAACTTATTTGTATTTATGCTGATATAGTATCCATTAAACATGAGGCTAAAAATCATCTTGAATATGAAGTTACTTTCAGCAATTTATTCTCAAATCCAAACACCAGAAAACAAATTAGACAAACCAAGCTAATTAAACACCTAGTCCAAATAGTAGCAACATATGAGAAACCATGAGAAAATCTCAAAGATTCAATTACCAAAATAAAAACTGAAAAATACATCTATGAACATCTGATAAACCAAGCCACCACAGCAACCTCAGATGAAGTTGCTCCTCTCCAATAAACCCCCAATCCAGATCGACGCAAAGAAGAGAGGAGCTGCAAACAGAGGTTGATTAGGCTCGACATGAGGTAACCATTGCGTGTGACAATCGGTAGAAAACACAACCACGAAAAAGGCAGCCGGGGGAAAGAAAGGCAAAACAACCACAACACTAAGCCCCTTACCTAGTTATAGCCGGAGAAAAAGGTCTGAGGCGCCAGTTCCGACAATGGATTTGGCAAGGGCGAAGTAAGGGAAATCTCGAAGAATCGCTACAGCGTCGGCATTGGCTCCTGTTGATCGACGATGGAGAGGGGAGTCCCGATAAGACACCGAGCGGTGATTGTCACACGCCATAGCCGCCCTTCTCCGACACCCACAACAATCGAAAGGAGGGATGGCTGGCTCGGCCGGCGATCGCGCGAGGATGGGCATCGTAATGCCGATTGCGCAGAGGAGAAGATTGTCGGCGACTTGCTTGCGCGAGGGTGAGGGGGCGGCGCTCCAACCTTGTTCGCATGCGACGAGAGGGGAAAGGGAGAGGCGGCGCCCTTCCGGCTGTCTTCGCGTGCGCGAAGGGGAAAGGTTTGTCGGCGAGGATGTGTTCGGGTGGAGATGTTAGGGCACGACAAAGGGATGGATGGAGAGGTATTTATAAAAGTTTATAATATATATATATATATATATATATATATATATATATATATATATATATATATATATATATATATATATATATTAAATTCCGAAATTTAAACTTTTTCTTAAATAATTCCAAATTAACATATCTTTCTTCACCGTAAATATTTTTAAAATTCCAGAAAATTATTCTAGAATTTTTAATATGATTATTTCTATTTCTAACTCTTATTTATGATATTTATATATATTACATATATATATAAATTATTATTATTATTATATTAGTTTATTCATTTATTATTATTATTTTGAACTGTATTTTACAAAAAGTTTAGGTTAAAGAAATTAAATAATTTTGATTAATTTATAATGTCGACATGATTAATTTATAATGACATTTATAAAATGTGTCATGATAAAGGATCTAATCAGATATTTTATTTATAAAATTAATCTGTTTTAATAAGTGTCATTATAAATAGTTTATAATGACATTTACTATTAAGTGTCATAAAGTAAATGTCACAATAGGTCTTTTTTCGTGTAGTGGGTTTAGATTCTGTATACTCTGTTTTTGTATTGCTTCCGCTGTGCTACTAACATTCAAGTGCAGAAATCCTAAAAGCGAAAGAAGTTTTATGTCTGGCTATATTCACCCCCCTCTCTAGCCATCCAAGTTCCAACAATACCTTATCCTAGAAAAATATGATTTGATTAAGGTTATCAAATGTGCATGACTTTGGTATAATTCTCTAATTTCCTTAAAGATGGACACTTTGTATCAATTTTGAATTCAATTCATGATTCCTTGTGTTTGCCAATTCTAACTATTATCAAATTACACAAGAAATTGTCCTCAATTCTTTTGTTTTCCATATGTGTCTATAATATGATGAAATTTTCCTTCTTCTTATCTCTTAACATCACTTATCAAACTTCCTTGATTTTTAAAATATCAATAAAACTTTATTAAATTATGGGGTAACACTCTAGTCAAGGAATATGAAATCATAATCAAGACTTTTAACCCAAAGTCATATCCGATAATCCACATTTGAATTCTCAACATCCAAAATGGCTTTTATCCTTAAACCTACTGGGGCAGTCGACTGGCAAACCTTACATAATGGTCCCGGGGCTGAATTCACTTCGGATCAGTCGACTGCCCCTAGGGCAGTCGACTTATATCTGAATTTCAGATTTTTTCAGCCCAATTTCAGTAATGCCTAGTTAATTCCACAAATCTCCAAAAATTATGAAATTTCGTGGGGAGATTTGTGGGGCCAATGTTTACTTGGGAAAAATACGTTTCCAAACAAATGTACTCTGGATCCCAGGATTGGCACGAAACTCAACTTATCCTTAAGTGTATCATTGAAGCTTATCCCAAAAGTCTCAATTGTGGTTTTTCCTTGATGTATCTTCTAATACTTTGTCACAATTTATTTCTGTAACGCCCCGAAATTTCCCATATGGAATATTAGGAAATATATAAATTCATAAATATGAAATATTATGGAATTCATGAAATAGTATCATGAAATATTATGAAATATTATGAATTCATAAATATGAAGTATTATGGAATTCATGAAATAGTATCATGAAATATTATGAAATATTATGAATTCATAAATATGAAATATTATGGAATTCATGAAATAGTATCATGAAATATTATGAATTCATAAATATGAAGTATTATGGAATTCATGAAATAATATCATGAAATATTATGAAATATTATGAATTCATAAATATGAAATATTATGGAATTCATGAAATAGTGTCATGAAATATTATGAAATATTATGAATTCATAAATATGAAATATTATGGAATTCATGAAATATTATCATGAAATATTATGAAATATTATGAATTCATAAATATAAAATATTATGGAATTCATGAAATAGTATCATGAAATATTATGAATTCATAAATATGAAATATTATGGAATTCATGAAATAGTATCATGAAATATTATGAAATATCATGAATTCATAAATATGAAATATTATGGAATTCATGAAATATTATCATGAAATATTATGAAATATATGAATTCATGGAATATAATTAATATTATGAAATTTCATGATAGGCTTGGCTTAATGGGCTTGGATTAGTGCAAAATGTGATAAAAAGAAAATATAGAAGGGAGGAAGCAGGGATTGAACCTTGAACCTCCTAGTTGCACTAGCAATGTCTTAACCATTGCACCAAGCCATGTTTCTTGTTAGAGAAGGAGAAACATGCTTGTTAAAAGCTAGGGAAGTGAAGAGACATGTCTCTTCAAGAGAAAAATATAAATAAGAGAAGGAAGTGGTTAGAATAACTACCTCTTCATCTTCCTCTTCACTTCTCCACCGAAAGTCTCTTCTTCTCCCTCTCCATTTTCGAAAAGTAAACCCTAGGGTTTAACCCTAGGGAATTGGAAGGAAGAAGAACCCTTTAAGGTTCTTGCCTTCTACTAGGGCCAAGATTGCTAAGAGAAGGCAAACAAGGGAAACACTCACCTTCCTTCAACCAAGGGCACCTTAAGATCTTAGAGAAGTAGAAATCAAGCGAAAGGATGTAAGTATCCCCTCGCCTGCAGTGTAATAGTTCTTGAATGTGGTATCCTTTAACATGTTGTAAACAAAAACCTAGGGTTTTTGTTCTTGTATGTTTCGGCCACCCCCCTTAGGGGAAGGCCTTGTTTTCTTTTGTTACATGATTAGACCCTTGATACTTAGGGAATATGTGTATATTGATTTCCTTCATGATAGTTGAACAAAAGGGAAGAAGAACTAGGGTTTTGGTTCTTGTAAGATTCGGCCACCCCCTTAGGGGAAGGCCTTGTTCTCTTTTGTTACATAATTAGACCCTTGGAACTTAGGATATATGTATATGTGTGGTTTATGCAAATGTTGTGAACAAAACCTAGGGTTACACCCTTGTGTAGGTTTCGGCCAACACCCAAGAAGGGACCTTGGTTACCCCTTGATGCATGTGAAGACCCCTTGGAATTTAGAGTATACCTATATGTTGTGTCCCTACATTTTTGTGATAGCAAAACCTAGGGTTTTGAACTTGGATGGGTTTCGGCCAAGGCTTAGAAAAAGGGGTTAGTGAGGGTTGAATTATCCTACAATATATCCATGTTTAAGATAAGTATACAAGGTGTTTGAATAAATGTATGTGTGAATGATTAATGCAAAAGTCCTAATATTTCCCTACTCTTGATGTTTCGGCCAACCCACTAGGACTAGGGTTTGTAAAGGTCAAACTACCCTATGATATATGTTTATGGTTGGGGATGATCATATGTATATGTATGTGGTGTTAAATGGAATGGTTGATAAGGAAACCTTAATTGTTAGCATGCTTTGATATGTTTATGTATGAGGTGTTTAAATGAGATGTCTGATTGAAATCTTAATTGATAGCATGCTACCACTTTCTACGATATGAGTATGACCTATGTGACCAAAGCTTGTCAGGTCTAAGGTAGGGTAAGTGGTTGAAATATGATGTATGATGAATATATGAACATGTATGACATATGATGCATGTATGAACATGTATGAAATATGATGAATATATGAGCATGTATGAAATATGATGTATGTATGAGCATGCCTTATAGCCCATGGGGTACATTTATGAAATTGCATGTGATATGTTAAAATGCTTAAATGGATACTCAAATAAGTATGGGATCAAGAGCACCCCTTATGTTGTGTGGTGTGTCCCTACGGGATCATGAGCACCCTTGAAGAGTGGTGTGTCCCATAAGAGTGAATATGGAGTATCTCTTAGCATATATGTAACAGCATGATAAGTATTTTACTTTTAAGTTGTGTACCCGACTCGGAAGGGGGTCGTTAAATAAATCCGGGGTGCATGTTAACGTGGCTTCGGTAGGACGGAAGAGTCCTGCTCTAATGAATTGGTGGCTCGCTACCCCAATTCATTAGGGAACGCGCAATAGTTTCCGCGCGATAGTTGGTACACAACAGGGCCTAATATGATATGGATGTATTTTTAAGTAATACCATTATGGAATTGTTTTGAAAACATTCATTGAAAACATTTGTTATATGTGAAGAGTATGCTTATGGTACTTGATACTGCATGCTTAGAAACTTAGATGTTTGATATGCTTTGATGAACTTATACTTATGATTAATTATGTGTACATGTTATATTCTTTCGCACGGATTTTGCGAGTAGGACAGGATCCTTACTAAGCATTGTGCTTACTAGTTTATGTGTTGTCTTATGCTGCAGATAACACTTAAATGGAAGGAAGAGGCAGGAGGCTGAAGATGTGTGGG
The DNA here is from genome assembly GCA_024364735.1 of Boesenbergia rotunda. Classification (NCBI taxonomy): domain Eukaryota; kingdom Viridiplantae; phylum Streptophyta; class Magnoliopsida; order Zingiberales; family Zingiberaceae; genus Boesenbergia; species Boesenbergia rotunda. Next base: position 8,109 of record JAGFNQ010007208.1, on the reverse strand, counting down.
GTGGTGGCTCGGGAAGAAAGATTTCTATATCTACATATTTATGCTTATGTTATGCTCCTTGACAATGAATGATAGTGATTAGGATTGATATTGCATGATAATAGTTACACTTGGAATTTTCATATACTTGATTTATTGGATTATATTATGGTGTGAAATAATATGTGAACCTATCATGTTATATAATGTCATTTGCTAATTTTTGCAAGCATGCTTAGTACCTAGTTCTCTTAAGCCCTTGCATTGTTGTTTTAATGTCATGCTAGGAGATAGAAATAGAAAAAAAAATATTACTATATGATTGAATGTACGTAACCCCGCCTTGAGGGTAGATATAAGGGCGGGCGTTACAATTTCTATCAGTGAATTACATGGTATTCACACATTAAAATCTAATTTTACCCAATATAATTGTATTTTCATTATTTCTCCCTAAATTCCCTTTTAATGTGTCAAACCCTAGGATTAAGACTCACCCAAGTCTTCCAACCCTTTTTGACACATTTCACCTAATTTTCGAGGAGAGAAACTCTTGAGATCCATTTACCATGGACCCCAAAGGCTCCTAGAGCTCCCCCATGAGCTCTTAGCCCTAGCCACCTCCCTAGGTGACTCAACCCACACTAGACCAGTGCCACCGGTGATTCTTGGCCCACAAAATGGATCTTCTTAACCTTAGACACCTTGTCCTTGGTCAAGTCATTCTTTTTCCCTTTGGATGACACTCCCTTGTCAACTTTGGACTTTCCCTCCTTGCCATAATTGTATACTTTTCCAACATACTTCTGTTTGTTGGCCTTGGAGGTCTTAGATCGGTAACCCAAACCCGATCTATCATAGTTGGGTTTTAAACTACCCAACACCAGTCCAATCCCTTAGATCCAACCGTGAATCTTTCTAGGGCCTTTTCTAATGCATCAAGCCTTGCCCTCAAGGCTTGATTTTCCCTTGCCAAATCTCTAACTTTAGTTTCCATATGTCCACCTTGGACATTCCTTGACCTACCCTCCTTTCTAGGCACATTCCTTCCCTTCTTGGGATTAGTGCCTTGATCCTTGGGTCCTAAGGTTCTAAATTGATCATGATGCATGCTTTTCTTAGGGTTATGATCTACCTTATTAACCCTAGTCCTATCATTGTATCTAAATCCAAAATTATGCACCATTAAGCATTTTTCATGAGTTCTAGCATGCATGAATGGATACTTAACATTATTTTTAATATGCAAGGAGGAACTTGAAATTGAATTGCATTTTAACCTAGGGTTAAGAATTACCTCCCTTACCCTTACAATCCCTCCTTGTTGTGGTCTTTGTTTCCTCCTTTCTTCTTTTTCCCATCTCCTCAGGTGTCCCATTTTCTTGAGCTCTTTCGTCCTTGGTCACTTGGTGTGGTAGTGCCTAGCTCACCACACGTGAAACATCGAATCCTCCTCTTCTTCTCTTGGGATTCTCCAATCCTACAACCCACGTTAGATTTAAAGGAACTTGAAATGGGTTTAGAATGTACCTCCTTCTTACCTTTCGGGTACTTGTCCTTGTAGTGCCCCTTTTCGTTGCAACCAAAGCATGTAATGTGCTCTTTCGATTTAACTTTGGTGGAGGCAGAGGCTAGGTTGACTTTTTCTTCAACCTTGGATGATGTGGATGTTTCCTCTTATTCCGGTATAGATGAAGCTCTCTCCTCCCCCTCAATCCTTGAGGTTGAGACCTCTTCCTCTTCTTCTCTTAAGGAAGTTGATGATCTTTCACTTAACTCTTCCTCCTCTTGGGCTATCGAGTTCACTTTTCGGGTTCTTCCACTACTTGACCTCGTGTAGGGTTTTTATGAAATTCTTCTACTTTGATCCATAATTCGTGTGCATTTTTGTATGCTCCTACACCATTCAAAACATTAGTAGGTAAAGAATTAAGCAATATGTCAATTACCTTTTTATTCGCCTTGGATTGATTTTCTAGTTCTTGATTCCAATATATAGGTCTAAGCCTCTTCCCGTGCTTATCCTTTGGAATCTCGAAGGGCTCTTCAAGCGCAATCCGAAGGTGCCACTCCATTCCGAACCACGTCTCCATCCGTGACTTCCAATACCCAAAATCATCATGGTCGTAGGCCGGCGGAGTGTAGATGTCGTCCCCGAATTTGTCTTCCATGTTCTTCCCTCTAGCTTTTGCTCTTCTTGGCGGTTAGTCCAATCACGAGCGGTCCTTCGCTCTGATACCAATTGATAGATCGAAAATGCTTGCTAGAGGGGGGGTAAATAGTACTTTTTCGTTGAATTCTCTACAAGATTGTTAGCGCAGCGGAAATACAAATAAAAATAAACTAATCAAGAGAGAAGAATGCTAACAAACCGATTTACTTGGTATCCACCCCGGACGGGTGACTAATCCAAGAATCCGTCGGTGGATCACGCTCCGGATAACCTCTGGCTAGCTCTGTCGCTCCTTCTGGGTGGAGAAACCTCATCACAACACCTTTAGAAGACCTGAGCACAAAGACTACTATCTTGCCTTTAACCAAGACAAGATTCATCAAGAATCTCAGCCACCACGAAGTCCTCTTTAAATAGGACTTTGGCTGAAACCCTCGCCACCAGTTGACTGCTCCCAGGGCAGTCGACTGGTGCCACTGGAATTCGACCGTTGCACCCCAACTGTTAAATCCGACATTTTTTGTTGGTGCAGAATGCACCTAAGTCAAACCTGTGTTTTGATAATGGCAACATAGGTCAAAAGTTAAGTCTTTCTTGTTTTCTAACAAGTTAATCAAGTGTGCAGGAAAAGCCCTAGCGAAGGACTGCTAGGCACTGGCAAAGGAATGCCAGGAAAGAAAGTCCTAGCAAAGGACTGCTAGGCAACTGGCGAAGGACTGCCAGCATCCAAGACCTAGCGAAGGACTGCTAGGCTCCAGGCGAAGGACAGCCTAGGACTAAAGCCCTAGCGAAGGAATGCTAGGCACCGGGCGAAAGACAGCTCGGCATCCAAGCCCTGACAAAGGACCGTCAGGCAAAAGTCCAACCAAAGGAGCGGTTGGCATCAGGTAAATTCTCCCGGGAGGAGTAGGTGAGGACGCGTTCCCCGTCGAGGGAACAGTAGGCGTCGGTTCGACCTAGGACTCCATTTTGGAGACCAAAGTCAGAACCAAGATAGCTAAGGCTGTATAAATCTAATAATTTATTATGTTATTGTGTTTTGGACTAACCCTGGATGCAGGACCGAAGGAACGTGAGTCTGCAGCTCGGAGTGCCTCAAAGGAGTGAGGCAACTGCTGACCAGGGCACCCGGAGTGTCCCGGGCGCCCCCAAGGTGAACACCAAACACAACAAATGCAAAGTGGCTTCGACAGTTCATATTCGGGGCGCCCCCGTGCTCCCGGGCGCCCCCAGCGTCCCGGGCGCCCCCATGCGCATACATCGAACCCGAACCCCTCGAAGCCAAGCAAAGCCAAAGGATAGAGTTTGACCCGGTCAATCCGGGCGCCCCGAGCGCTGCGGGCGCCCCGGTCAAAGCGGATCCCGAGGATAAGGGGATCAAACGGCGACCGAGACTTTGGCGGATCGAAGGCCACGTGGGGGGCGCCCCCGACATCCCGGGCGCCCCCAGGCCCTATATAAGGGACCTTCGACCAAGGCTTCAAGATATCACTTCTCTCAACGTCCCAACGATCTTCTACGCTCGTGCCTTGCTCCGGAAACACTCCAACTCGAGCCGACGACGTCCCGCTGCCCCGAACAAGTCAAACCACTCCGGACGTCGGTAACGAAGATCGAAATTTTAATATTATTATTGCACTTATTTGTAATCAACTCTTTGTAAACAATTCTGCCCGTATATAGAATTGCCCAAAGTAAACGGTCAACGACCGTGGGCCTTGGAGTAGGAGTCGACACAGGCTCCGAACCAAGTAAATCGACTGTGTCTGTGTGCTGTTTATTTTATTTCCGCTGCGTACTTACTCTTACTTAAAATCCGAAAGTTTTCCGATATTCACCCCCCCCTCTATCGGTTTTCTCGATCCAACAAGTGGTATCAGAGCGGGGAATTCAAACTTGGTGCAACCACCAGTTTGAAAATTTCTTTTCGGATTTCTTTTTAATTTTATCATTTTTTTCCGTTAACTTACGAATTTTTCGAAGAAAAAATTTCATTCATTTTCTTTGGCAAGGTTGGTGCAACACCCCTTGTCTTTAATTTATCCAGCACTGCTAATCCAAGACCAAGTCTTGGCAAATCTCTCTTAGCTTTTCTTTTTCAGTCTAAATGTCTATGCAAGAGGGATTCAGCACCGCTAGACCTCCACTCTTCAGTGGAGAAGATTTTTCCTACTAGAAAAGTCGCATGGAGGTCCACCTGAAAACTCAGGTGGACATGTGGATCATTATCCAGTCCGGTCTGGAGATCCCCCGAAACGCTGAAGGACTTCCACAAAGCTACTCGGAGTGGGACAACACTCTAAAGTGTAAGATAGAAGCTGACGCAAAAGCAACGCAAACCCTACAATGCGGGCTGACAAAAGAAGAGCTGAACCGCGTGGGCCCCTTCAATAGTGCAAAGGAGCTATGGACAAAACTGATCGAGCTGCACGAAGGGACTTCAGATACTCGGATCAGCAAGCGGGATCTGCTACTAAACAAATTATACACTATCAAAATGGCGGACAACGAATCAGCAGCCCAACTCCACGCACGGTTCCAAGAGGTAATGAACGGTCTTCACACAATAGGTCACAAGGTCGAAAACCGTGACCTAATAAGGTATGCTCTAAACGCCTTCCCTAGAAACACCTTGTGGGCATCTATGGTAGATGCATACAAGGTCTCTAGGGATCTTTCTAAAATAAAATTAGACGAATTATTTTCTGAACTAGAACTACACGAACAAACTAACACCAATATGGTTGAGAAAGGTATTGCTTTTCTTGCAGGCAAGACTGGAAGAACAACAAAGAAGAAGCCTGAACCTGAAACCGAATCTAACTCAGACTCAGATTCAGAAGAAGAAGATAAAGATCAAACTAAACTGGTCCGGCTCGCTCGAAGCTACTACAAGGAGCTGAAGAACCGAACCAACAAACGAAAAACCGGCCGAAGAAAGGACGAACCAACTGAACCAGCAAACAAGCCCAATGTGACCTGCTACGAATGCAAGAAAAAGGGCCACTACAAGTCAGAGTGCCCTAACCTAAAGGAGACAAAGAAGCCGAGAAGAAAGAAGGCACTGCAAGCAACCTGGGACGAGTCTTCCTCAGAAGAAGAAGAAGAGGCACCCCAGTCCAACCTCCTAGCTCTGACCGCCTCAGATAAAGTTGAGACAGAGTCAGAATCAGAACAAGAGGACGGCGAGCTGACCTTCACAGAGGACGGAGAAATTAAGGTAACTAGTTTTAATAGATTACAGTTAACTGAATTGATTTCTTTTCTTTCTCGTGATTTGGCAAAAGCCAAACTCTGGGTCGAAACCCTCCGACAGGAAGTAAAACTCCTGAAAGAGGGAGCTGACTCTAAACCCTTAACCGAGAAGGTTCAGGAAGGAACTTCTATTCAAGTTGAAAAACTTGAAAAGGAGAACTCCTCCCTGAAAACTCAGGTTAAGGATTTTAGAACAGCATTAGAACGATTTACATCTGGTTCCAAGGGTCTTGACATGATCCTTGGAAAACAGAAATCAGTTCTAAATCGATCTGGACTTGGCTACCGAACCAAATCCCGACAAAGATCGTATTTGGTTGTACTGAATCAGTCCAGAGGCAAAATTCAGGCATGGGTACCTAAACTATGCCTGAACAAACCAACTGGATCAAATCAGTATTGGATCCCCAAGGACAAGATTCACATCTTGCCTAACCATCACCGTGGCTTTAGTCCAGGGGGAGCCAAACTGAAAACCATTTTTATTATTAGATAAACTTGTCATTATTGATTGAAATTGATTGTTTGATTGTTTATTTAATTTCTGCAATATACCATGCTTAGACTTAGGTTAGTTAAGGACTGAACAAACTTAGCTGAAATTTGACAACATAGTATTGGGTAGAGGTGAGATGATAGTACGTTGGGGAAACCAATTCTAATAAGATCAAGTTCACTTGGTCTCTTTAGACTGGTGAAACCAGCCGAAGCTACCGATCCAAAATCCAAACTAGTTAGACCAGAAATTTTTTAAAAAATAATTTTGAAGATGGAATTTCATTAAAAGGCTTTGTCAAGGAAAGGGTGGATGATCCCATAAGGCTTCGGCCAAAGAAGGCCTAGTGTCTCGCCAAGACCTGGAAGCCAATTTTTGAATTTCAAATTCAAATTAATTTTTGTTAAATTCGAATCTAACACAAAAATTCAGTTATTTATAGATTTAAACATAAATTTAATTGTTTTCAAAATTAATCAAACTTTTTCAAAATAACTTCTAATCAAAAACTGTCTCACAAAACCTATAAGGTTAACGTGATTGAAAACCCTAGATTGGGTGAGACAGACTAGGCAGTGAAACTCAATTTAAGCTATTCCTGATTCTAATTGGATCCAAATCAAGAAAATTCTTTATGCGTAGGAACATAAAGATTTGGACCAATGGATGTTGGATAGCGGTTGCTCCAGACACATGACTGGAGATAAATTGAAGTTCACCAAGCTCAAACTCAAAAACCTAGGCTCAGTGGCATTTGGCAATAATGCTACACTCAAGGTAATTGGGTCAGGTAATATTGAGCTTAAATCTGATTTCATTATTAAGAAAGTTCTATTGGTTGAAAACTTTAATTTTAACTTGCTTAGCATAAGTCAGTTATGTGATTCTGGTTATATAGTTACTTTCAATAATTCTAACTGCCTGATTAGAAATGAACAAGACTCAGAAATCATACTTAGGGGCACTAGGAAAAACAATGTATACACTATAAAACTTCCCATTATACCTAAATGTATGTTAACACAATTAGAACAAACAAACCTCTGGCATAGGAGATTAGGTCATACCAATGTAAGAACTATATCAAAAATTACCCAACTTGGCTTAATCAAAGGTATCCCCAAAATCAAAAATAATGAAAACCTAATATGTGAATCATGTAATCAAAGCAAACAAACCAAATCCAATCACAAACTTATTCAATCTAACTTAACTCAAACTACACTTGAGCTCCTGCACCTTGACCTACTTGATTCACATGGAGCCAAGTCACTAAGCGGGAACCGATACTGCTTAGTAATAGTTGATGATTACTCTAGGTTTACCTGGGTTAGGTTCCTAAAAACCAAAGATGAAACCCTAAACCTATTTATTGAATTCTGTAAACTAATTGAAAATCAAAATGACACTAAAATAAAAAGACTTAGGAGTGATCACGGGGGAGAATTTGAGAATCAACGATTCGAAGAATTCTGTAAAATAAATGGATATTTACATGAATTTTCATGTCCTAGAACCCCCCAACAAAACGGGATAGTTGAGCGAAGGAATAGAACCTTACAAGAAGCCGCTAGGGCCATGCTCAACGAATTTAATCTGGAAAACCAATTTTGGGCAGAAGCAATTAGTACAGCCTGTTATATCCAAAATAGGGTTTTAATTAATAAGCGACACAACAAAACCTCCTATGAATTGTACTACCATATACTACCAAATTTACATTACCTAAGGGTCTTTGGATGTAAAGTCCATATCCTAAACACCAAAGACTATTTAGGAAAATTTCAATCCAAGTCAAACTCTGGTATCTTCCTAGGATATTCAACCACAAGTAGAGCCTATAGAGTTTACAACAAACAAACTAAGAAAATTGAAGAAACAACCAACTTAATTTTTGATGAAGAAATCAATTCAAATTCTAATAATCCAGAACCAATTTCATCAAACTCTGACCAAGAAAATGAACAACTAATTGAACCCTTAAACGAACTAACTATTGAACCAATTAATGAACCAAGAATCGAACCACCAAATGAACCAGTCCAAAGAGTCGAACCGAATAGTGAACCAAACCAACCAGCCGGACCCGAGGCTGAACCAAGCACTAGAAGAACAAAGAAACCCAGACTTAGTCACCCAACCGATCAAATTGTGGGTGATCCAACTCTAGGAGTCAGGACTAGGTCCTCCTATAGGAACCTCAGTC
>JAGFNQ010007207.1:57563-95501 GCA_024364735.1 Boesenbergia rotunda | reverse complement strand
TACTCTCCGTAACTTAATATACGTATGTTTTTTGATGAATGACAAAGGGGGAGAGTAGGGTTAAAGCTTAGAAAAAATTCTATTTGCTACTTAATTTTGCACCATGTACTTTCATGCTTATTTTTTTATTTTTCTACTAGTTTTTTCTCTAACTTTAACCTAGGTTGTCATTACATCAAAAAGGGGGAGATTGTTGGTGCAGTTTGCACTAACGGTCAAACTCGGGTTTTGATGTATGACAAAGTGGTTAAAGTTAGGGTTGTTGGTGTTTAACCTCTTTACTAAGTGTGCAGGGTTGAAAGACTTAGGACCAGACACCAGGCTGAAGTCCAGGATGGTTGAGTCCTGGCGGGAAGTCCAGTTGGGTCAGCGGGACCTGACAACTGGCTGAAGACCAAGTTGGTTGAGACTTGGCAGGAAGACCAAGGTGGTTGAGCCTTGGCAGGAAGTCCTGGTGTGTCAAGAAGTCAAGTAGAGCTGCACAAGATAAGTGAGGTAAGTCACTGGAGGAGCGAACCAGTGAGGACGCGTTCCCCGTCGAGGGAACAGTAGGCGTCGGTTCGACCTAGGGCTCCATTTTGGAGATCCAAAGTCAGAACCAAGACAGCTAAGGCTGTTTTAACTAACTTATTATTTGCTGTTTTGGACTAACCCTGGATGCAGGACCGAAGGACTGTGTTTCTGCAGCTCAGAGAGCCTCAAAGGAGTGAGGCCGTAGCTGAGCAGGGCGCCCCGGATGTGTCGGGCGCCCCAGAGTCAACCCAAAGTCAGCAGAGAGGTAAACGCCCCGACAGCAGCGCAATTGGGGGTGCCCCGCGTGTGTCGGGCGCCCCGCATGTCGGGCGCCCCGCGTGTCTCGGGCGCCCACTGTGCCACGCCACTGAAGGCTGCTGCAGCTCACTCTCGCGAAGCCCTGAAGATGACGCTTTGACCGGTCAACCGGGCGCCCCGCGCGCGTCGAGCGCCCCGGTCAAGGCTGATCCCGAAGATAAAGAGATCAAATGCTTGACCGAGAGGGCTGCGGATCGGCAGCCACGCAGGGGGGCGCCCCGAACGTTCCGGGCGCCCCCAGGGCTATAAATAGAGCCCTCGACCAAGGCTGGAGATACAACACTTCTTCCAAAGTCTCCAAGTTCTTCTACGCTCGCGCCTTGCTCCGGAAACGCTTCACTTCGAGCCGACGACGTCCTGCTGCCCCGAAAGAGTCGACCTACTCCGGACGTCGGTAAAAAGAAGAACTTAACTTTTTAATACATATTTTTATTGCACTTAATTACTTGAAAGTGTGGGGTTGTCACACTTTCAATTCATTTGTACTCGCCTACTCTATCGGGGTTGACCGATAGAGAGTTTTAGTGGATTGCCCAACGGAAAGGTCCGAGGGACCTGGGCCTTCGAGTAGGAGTCGCCGAAGGCTCCGAACGAAGTAAAAATCGTTCGTGTTTGTGTGTTCGTTTTTCGTCTCTTTCATTTCCGCTGTGCACGCTTTTTAAAGCGCTTTGATTTTTGAAAAACGCACGTGATTCACCCCCCCTCTCACGTGCATCGATCCTACACGATCTGGTGCTTCCTGCACCAACACAGTGTCTATGTATGAAGCTTGAGATAAGCACAACATCCTTTTCTTGCGATTCCTTATAACCTTGATGGCAAGGATGTGTCCCGCTTCTCCCAAGTCCTTCATATCAAACTGTTTGGACAACCATACCCTTACGTCTAATTACACTTTGACATTATTGCCAATGAGCAAAATGTCATCTACGTATAGTACAAGAAATACCACTACGTTTCCGTCACATATCTTATATACACAAGACTCATCTGGACTCTGAATAAATCCATATGACAGGATTACCTCATCAATGTGGATGTTCCAAGATCGTGAATCTTGCTTCAATCCATAAATTGACCGATTAAGCTTACACACAAGATGCTCTTTGCCCTTCGCAATGAATCCCTTTGGTTGCTTCATATAGATGTTTTCCTCAAGACTTCCATTAAGGAAAGTTGTCTTGACATCCATCTGCCAAACCTCATAATCCATATGAACGGCAATAGATAAGAGAATCCGGATTGACTTGAGCATGGCTATCGGCGAAAAGGTCTCCTCATAATCGATACCCTCTTTCTGAGTATACCCTTTCGCAACAAGCCTAGCTTTGAAGGTCTCTACCTTCCCGTCTGATCCTCTCTTCCTTTTGTAGATCCACTTCATCTAATGACTTTTACACCATTGGGTAGTTCTACTAGCTCCCAAACATGATTAGAATCCATAGATTCTATCTCAGAATTTTTCGCCCTTTGCCAAGATACCGCATCTTTATTTTGGAGTGATTCGTCATACATCCAAGGATCAGGTTCATGTTCACCAGGGACCAAGTCCGAAGACTCTCCCAAGAACATGAATCTATCGGGTTGTCTAACAACTCTCCCACTACGATGAGGTACTACTTGTGTATCCTCTGTGACACGCGGTGCAGTCACTTGTGGTATGCCCTTCTGTACTATTGGTACTGATATTGGAACTTCCCCTCTCAATTACTCAAGAATAATCCTACTCATGGGCTTGTGGTTCATCACATAGTCTTCCTCTAAAAATCGGGCATTCGTGCTATCGATCAACCTCTGATCTTTAGGACTATAGAACAAACCACCTTTCGTTCCTCTAGGATAGCCTACGAACAAGCGTACTTCTATACGAGATTCCAACCTATCAATATCTCCCTTCAGCACATGTGCTGGACTATCATAAATCCAAATATGTCTCAGACTAGGCTTTCACCCAGTCCATAATTATGTAGGAGTAGAGGGTACTGACTTAGATGAAACTAAATTCAGTATGTACACTGTCGTTTCCAGAGCATATCCCCAGAATGAATATGGAAACTTGGAGTAACTCATCATTGATCTAACCATCTCCATAAGAGTCCTATTCCTTCACTCTGCCACACCGTTCTATTGGGGCATACCGGGTGCAGACAATTGGCATTGAATCCCATCATTTGATAAGTAATTCATAAACTCTCCCAAGAGGTACTCACCACCACGATCAGATCGTAGTGTCTTGATACATTTACCTTGACGTTTCTCCACATCAGCCTAAAATTATTTGAACTTATCAAAGCATTCAGACTTGCGGTGCATCAAGTAAATGTATCCATACCTTGAATAATCATCTATAAAAGAGATGAAATATTCAAATCCACCTCTAGCCTGGATAGACATAGTGTTGGATCGAGAAAAACGATAGAGGGGGGGGGTGAATATCGATAAAACGTTTCGGATTAAGAAAAGAGAAAATGCGTAGCGGAAATAAAATAATTACACAGGAACACAAGTAGTTTTACTTGGTTCAGAGTCGCAGTCAGCTTCTACTCTAAGGCCCACGGTCCTTGACCATTTACTTTGGGCAATACTATAATCGGCAAATTAGATTTACAATTTGAGTACAAAAATATTGTAGTAAATGAAACTAAGTACACTTTTCGTTACCGACGTCTGAAGTGGATCGTATTTTGGAGCAGAGGGACGTCATCGGCACTGGAATCTCGAAATCGGAGTTTGCCGAGGTGTAGCGCTTGAACGAAAAGCTTTGGAGTGTATGAAAACTGTGTTCTTGAAGCCATGGGGTCGAGCCCCTTTTATAGTCCTCCATCAGGCGCCTGATGGCTTGGGGGCGGCTGACATGTGCCCTCCGATCTACGAATCCTAGGCCTAGTGAAGAACCTTCCCTTGCAGACGATCAGTCCTTCGACCCTGCAACTAAGGTTAGTCCCAAAAACATAAGTAGTATTTACAGCCGTAGCTGTCTTGGTTCTGACTTCGGGTCTCCCAAATGGAACCCTAGGTCGAACCGACGCCTACTGTTCCCTCGACGGGGAACGCGTCCTCACCTACTCCTCTCAGGAGAGTTTACCTTTTGCCAAACGACTCCTCCGGTTGGACTTTTGCCCGATCCACCTGACCAGGTCTTCGTGCCCAACTTCCGGTCAGGTCTTCGGTGCCCAGCCCCTTGCCAGGACTTCGTGCCCAGTCCTCGACCAGGACTTCTTTGCCCGACTTCCGGTCAGGTCTTCTTGCCCAGTCCTTGACCAGGACTTCTTTGCCCAGCCCTTTGCCAGGACTTCTTGCCTAGTGTACCTAGGGCTTCTTCCTGCACACTTAGTAAACACATTAGAACACAATAACATTTTAACTCTTGAACCATTTGCCATTATCAAAACCCAGGTTCGACTTAGGTGCTGCCTGCACCAACAATCTCCCCCTTTTTGATTTATGGCAACCCGGTTCAAAAAGTTAAGTTAAACAACAGAAAAATAGGTAAAATATAAATTTTAATTTCCTCCCCCTGGAAGAAATCTCCCCCTGAGTTTTCCAAAAATTCGTGGGGTTTTTGAAATAGTTTCTAAGTCTTTGTTTGAAGAAGTTTTTCAGGTTTTCCATACTTAGAAAATTTTCAAAACAGGATTTTTAAGTTAGAAAAATTTTCCAAAATATTTTTGTGTTGGGCACTTAGAAAATTTTTCAACATATTTAGCACTTAGAAAATTTTCAACACACTTTTGAAGTAAACACTTAGAAAATTTTCAACACATTTTTGAAGTTAACACTTATAAGATTTTCAACAGGAAAAAGTTTAGAGTAAGTACTTGAAAATAATTTTGAAAACACTTTTGAGTTAAGTACTTAAAAATAATTTTCAAAAATACTTTTGAGTTAAGTACTTAAAACAATTTATTTTTGCACTTTAGAAAATTTTCTAAACTGATTTTGAAGTTTTAATACATAGAGAATTTTCAAGCAGTTTTAATACTTAGAAAAAATTTTTCAAGCAAAATTTTGAGTTTATAACTTAGAAAAATTACCCAGAAAATTTTTGAGTAAGTACTTAGAATATTTTTGAAAAACAAAAACAACAATTGACTTTCCAAGAGAACTTAAGTACTTATAGAACTATACTTTTTGAAAAATGAGATAAAGGTTTTGAAAAATATTTTAAAAAATTAATTTTAAAACCTTCTTTAAGGTTTTAAAGAAAAAAAATAAATTTTAAAACCTTCTTTTCTCTCCTTTCCAAAATAAAATTTAAAACCTTCTTTTCTCTCCTTTCCAATCTCTCCCCCTTTGCCATATATAAAAAAAAATATAGCAAGAAAAATGAGTAATCAAAGTAAGGTGCTGTATTGAACCAATTCTAAGTTTAAACTGAACCAAATTAATTTGAATTTCCTCTTTCGGGTCCTGTCTAACCCAGTTAGCTACTTACTAACTGTTATAAACAGTAGCTTTCGCTAGGGTTAGTCAAGTTAAGTGATCTGATCAAGTTAGATTTTCTAAGCTTGACACTTAACCCGATTACTGTTTAATTGGTATTTATTGCCCCAATTACTGCAGATGCACTGTCTTAAAGCATCTTGAATCAAGGCATGGACCTAAGCATCTCAACCCAGTCTAGGTTATCAATCAAAAGTACCCTAAGGTGCTTGTGAGATGCTGGCTTCTAGATCTATAGGTGCATGCAGTTCTAGGTTAGGCCTAGTCTAAGTCCATTTGCGAAAAAGCCCTAGTTTTGAAGGGGGTAAGTTTTGAAAAAAACTAAGTCAGAAAATCATTTTAAATGAATAAAGAAAATGATTTTGCAAATTGAATAAAAAATAGTTTTTGCAAAGAAACATAATTAGAGTAGTCCTATTCTACTGCCTTCTTAGTGAGCTGAACTCAGACTCAGGTAGGGGTTTGGTGAATATATCAGCTAAGTTGGATTTTGAGTCAACATGCTTAAGGACTATCTCACCCCTGGCTACATGATCTCTTACGAAGTGGTGTTTAACTTCTATGTGTTTAGTTCTAGAGTGTTGGATTGGGTTCTTAGTTAGATTAATTGAACTTATATTATCAATGTAGACTTGGGTTTGGGTGTAGTCAAGCTGGAAGTCCTTAAGAGTGTGCATCATCCATAAGAGTTGTGCTACACACTCCCCTAAAGCAACATACTCAGTTTCGGTTGTGGATAGAGCTACGCAGTGTTGCTTTCTGCTGCACCAACTCACTAGACTGTTTCCTAAAAGTTGGCAGCTTCCACTTGTACTCTTTCTATCTAGTTTGCAACCGGCATAGTCAGAATTCGAGTATCCTGACAGGTCAAAAGTTGAGGTCCTAGGATACCAAATCCCTACATTTAGGGTGCCCTTGATGTATCTAACTATTCTTTTTAGGGCTACTAAGTGTGTTTCCTTAGCACATATTTGGTATCTAGCACACATTCCTACAGCAAAAAGGATATCAGGTCTGCTGGTTGTAAGGTAAAGTAGACTACCAATCATACTTCTATATAGTTTAAGGTCTACAGGTTTACCATCAGGGTCACTATCTATTTTTACATTTGTGGCCATAGGGGTACTTATGCTTTTGGAGTTATCCATTTTAAATTTCTTTATTAACTCCTTAGCATATTTGGATTGATGGACATAATTTTCATCCCTAGTTTGCTTAATTTGTAATCCTAAAAAGAAGTTGAGCTCACCAACTAAGCTCATTTCGAATTCGTTTTCCATTATTTTTACAAATTCTTTTAAGAAATTTGAGTTGGTGGATCCAAAAAATTATATCGTCAACATAGATTTGGGCAATAAAGATGTCTTTTTCTAAGGTCTTAACAAAAAGAGTTGAGTCAATTTGTCCTTGGTTAAATTCCTTAGAAATGAGGTAGGTTGATAGGCGTTCATAACATGCCCTAGGTGCTTGTTTTAGTCCATACAGTGCCTTATTGAGTCTGTAAACATGAGCAGGCTTTTCTATGTCCTCAAAACTGGGGGGTTGTCCTACATTGACTTCTTCTCTAATAAATCCATTTAGAAAAGCTGACTTTACATCCATTTGGTAGAGTTTAAATCCTTTATGGGTTGCAAAGGCTAGCAACATTCTAATAGACTCAAGTCTGGCTACTGGGGCATAGGTTTCGTTATAGTCTAACCCTTCAACTTGACTGAACCCTTTAGCTATTAAGCGGACTTTATTTCTAACTATTTCCCCTTAGTCATTTAGCTTGTTCCTAAATACCCACTTAGTGTCAATAATGGATTTGCCCTCAGGTTTAGGTACTAGTTCCCAGACTTGATTCCTTTCAAATTGGGCTAACTCCTCTTGCATTGCTATGATCCAATCAGGATCAGGTAAGGCTTCCTCTATAGTCTTAGGTTCGATTTTCGAAATTAGTGCAATCTGACTAAGATTTCTATAGGAAGACCTAGTTCTGACTCCTAAGGTTGGATCACCCACAATTTGATCAGTTGGGTGACTGAGTCTGGGTTTCTTAGTTCTTCTATTACTTGGTTCAGCCTCAGGTCCGGCTGGACGGTTCGGTTCAGTATTTGGTTCAGCAACTTGGGTTGGTTCAATTATCGGTTCAATTGACTCAGTAGTTGGTTCAATAGTTAGTTCATTTAGAGGTTCAACCAGTGGTTCAATAGTTTGTTCATTATCTTCATGATCAATATTTGATGGATTTAAATCTGGGTTATTAGATTTTGAATTAATTTCCTCATCAAATATTAGATTTGTTGTTTCTTCAATTTTGTTAGTTTGTTTATTGTAAACCCGATAGGCCCTACTTGTTGTTGAATATCCTAAGAAGACCCCTGGGGTTGACTTAGACTGGAATTTACCTAGGTAGTCCTTGGTGTTTAGGATATGGACTTTGCACCCAAAGACCCTTAGGTAATGTAGGTTTGGAAGTCTATGGTAGTATAATTCATAGGGAGTTTTATTATGTCGTTTGTTAATTAGGACCCTATTTTGGATATAGCAAGCCGTATTAATTGCTTCTGCCCAAAATTGGTTAGCTAGGTTGAATTCATTGAGCATAGTCCTAGCGGCTTCCTATAGGGTTCTATTTTTCCATTCTAATATCCCATTTTGCTGGGGGGTTCTTGGACACGAATATTCGTGTATATATCCGTTTATTTTACAAAATTCCTCGAATCTTTGATTCTCAAACTCTCGCCCATGATCACTCCTGAGTCTTTTGATTTTGGTATCATTTTGATTTTCAATTATCTTACAAAAATCAATAAACAGTTTAGGGTTTCATCTTTAGTCTTTAGGAACCTAACCCAAGTAAACCTAGAGTAATCATTAATAATTACTAAGCAGTACCGGTTTCCGCTTAGTGACTTGGCTCCATGTGAATCAAATAGGTCAAGGTGCAGGAGCTCAAGCGTAGTTTGAGTTAGATCTGATTGAATTTGTTTGTGATTAGACCTGGTATGTTTACCTTGGTTGCATGATTCACATATTATGTTTTCATGGTTCTTAATTTTTGGTATTCCTTTAATTAAACCAAGTTGGGTGATTTTTGAAATTAATCTTAGATTCGTGTGACCTAATCTCCTATGCCAGAGGTTTGATTCTTCTAACTGAGTTAAAAAGCATTTAGGTTCTACGGGTAGGTTTATAGTGTAAACGTTATTTCTCCTAGTGCCCTTAAGCATGACTTCTGAGTCTTGCAAATTTCTAATTAGGCAGTCAGAGTTGGTAAAGGTAACTACATAGCCAGTATCACATAATTGACTTATGCTAAGCAAATTAAACTTAAAGTTCTCAACCAAGAGTACCTTATTAATTACAAAATCAGATTTGAGTTCAATGTTACTTGACCCAATGACTTTGAGTGTAGCATTGTTGCCAAATGCTACTGAGCCTAGGTTCTTGAACTTGAGTTTGGTGAATTTCAATTTGTCTCCAGTCATGTGTCTGGAGCACCCGCTATCCAATATCCATTGGTCCAAATCTTTATGTTCCTACACATAAAGAGTTTGTTGATTTGGATCCAATTAGAATTAAGGATAGCCTAAATTGATTTTCACAACCTAGTCTGTCTCACCCAATCTAGAGTTATCAATCACGTTAACCTTATGGGTTTTGTGAGACAGGTTTTAATAGAAGTAAGAAATTTATTTTGAAAAACCATGATTAATTTTGAAAAGTTAAATTAATTTTAAAAACAATTTATTATGTTTAAATTTGAAAAAACATGGTTTAATCTAGGATTAATTGAAATCTGTGTTAGATTCAAATCTGATAATAGTAAAGTGAATTTGGTTTTCAATAATCGGCTTCCAGGTCTTGGCGAGGCACTAGGCCTTCTTTGGCCGTAGCCTTATTGGATCATCAACCCTTTCCTTGACAAAGCCTTTTATTGAAAATCTATTTTCAAGTTACTCCTTGAAAGATTTTGGTCTAACTAGTTTGTGTCTTGGATCGGTAGCTTCGGCTAGTTCCACCAAAATGGCTTCCCTAACGTACTATCATCTCACCTCCACCCAATACTAGGTTGTTCAAATTTCAGTTAATCATTTTAGTCCTTAATCTAACCAGTCCTAGGTCTAAGCATGGTAAATTGCAGAAAGTAAATAAACAAGCAAACATGCAATTTTACAATAAGAAAAAGAATTTATTTAACTATAAAAATGGTTTTTAGTTGGCTCCCCCTGGACTAAATCCACGGTATTAATTAGGCAAGATATGAATCTTGTCCTTGGGGATCCAATACTGGTTTGGTCCAGCTTGGTTGTTCAGGAAAGTTTGGGTACCCATGCCTGAACTTTAGGTCTAGATTGATTCAGTACAGCATAGTATGACCTTTGTCTAGTCTTGGTTCGATACCCTATCCCGGATCAATTTAGAACGGACTTCTGTTTACCAAGGATCATGTCAAGACCCTTGGAACCCGAAGTGAATCGTTCTAAAGCTGCTCTAAGGTCCTTGACTTGAGTTTTCAAGGAGTAATTCTCTTTCTCAAGCTTTTCAACTTGAGCAGAGGTTCCTTCTTGAACCTTCTCAGTCAAAGATCTAGAGTCAGCTCCCTCTTTCAGGAGTTTTACTTCCTGTCGGAGGGACTCGACTCGAATTTTGGCTTTCGCCAAGTTACTAGATAGATAAGTAATTAATTCTACTAATTCAACTTTAGAGTAACCACTTACAGTGATTTTTCCGTCCTCGGAAATTTTGAGCTTTCCGTCGTCTAGCTCCGATTCTGATCCAGTGTCGATTTCTTCCGAAGCAGTCAAGGCGAGCAGGTTCGATTGGTGAGCCCCTTCTTCTTCTTCGGAGGAAGATTCATCCCATGTTGCTTGAAGGGCCTTCTTCCTTCTTGTCTTCTTTGCTTCTTTCAGATTGGGGCACTCTGATTTATAGTGTCCCTTCTTGTTGCATTCGTAGCAGGTTACGTTTGATTTGGTCTTAGATGGTTCAGCTGGATCTTCCTTCTTTTGGCTAGCTTTTCTTTTGTTGGTCTGATGCTTCAGCTCCTTGTAGTAGTCCCGGGCTAGCCGAACCAGCTTGGGTCGATCCCCTTCGCTGTCTTCTAAGTCTGAGTCTGAGTCAGACTCGGGTGCAGGTTGAGGCTTCTTCTTGACAACCTTTCCTATTTTTCCTACAACAAAAGCAATGCCTTTCTCGGCTAAGGTGCAGTTAGTCTGCTCATGTAATTCTAGTTCAGAAAATAACTCGTCTAATTTAATTTTGGAAAGGTCCCTTGAAACTTCGTACGCATCTACCATAGATGCCCACAAAGTATTTCTCGGGAAGGCGTTTAGGGTATACCTGATAAGGTCACGGTTTTCTACCTTATGACCGATTGTATGTAGACCGTTCAACAGCTCCTGGATCCTGGCATGGAGCTGGGCTGCTGACTCACCTTCGCTTATTTTGATGGTGTACAACTTGTTCAGTTGTAGGTCCCTCTTGCTGATTCGGGTGTCGGAGGTTTCTTCGTGGAATTCGATCAACTTACTCCAGAGTTCATTTGCACTGTTGAAGGGTCCCACCCAGGTCAGCTCTTCTTTGGTTAGTCCGCATTGGAGTGTCTGGGTCACCTTTGCATCAGCCTCGATCTTCTTTTTCAGCGAGGCATCCCATTTTGTGTAAGCCTGTGCCACTCCTTCAGCATTCTTCGGGATTTCCAAACCAGATTGGATTATGATCCACATGTCCACCTGAGTTTTCAGGTGGACCTCCATCCGACTCTTCCAGTAGGAGAAGTCTTCTCCACTGAAGAGTGGTGGTCTGGCTATGCTGAAACCTTCTTGCATGGCCATTTGAGGTTTCTGAAATAACAAAAAAAGAAAGAAATTCTATCCAAAGACTTGGTCTTGGATTAGTAGTGCGGGAATAAGATAATTAAAAAAAATGATCGAATGGTGTTGCACCAATCTCGATTAACGAGAAAAAATTCGAAAGAAAAGGAATTAAAACTTTTGTAAAATCCGAAAAACTCCCAAATTGGTGGTTGCACCAAATTTGATCTATCCCGCTCTGATACCACTTGTTGGATCGAGATAAACGATAGAGGGGGGGTGAATATCGTTAAAACTTTTTTGGATTAAGGAAAAGAGAATATGCAGCGGAAACAAAACAATCACACAAAACACAAGTATTTTACTTGGTTCGGAGTTACGGTCGGCCCTACTCCAAGGCCCACGGTCCTTGACCGTTTACTTTGGGCAATTCTATAATCACGCAAAAGGTTTACAAATTTCAGTACAAGAATATTGCAGTAAATGAAAAGAGCTACACTTTTCGTTACCGACGCCCGATTATGGATCGTACTTCGGAGCAGAGGGACGTCGTCGGTGCTGGAATCTCGAAGTCGGAGTTTGCCGGAGCGGAGCGCTTGAACGAAAATCTTTGGAGCGTTAGAAAGTTGTGTTGTTGAAGCCTTGGGGTCGAGCCCCTTTTATAGGCCTCTCTCGGGCGACTGATGGGTTGGGGGCGCCTGACACGTGCCCTCCGATCTGCGAATCCTTATCCGCAGGCTCTGTCAACGCTTATCCTCCCCACTTGGGCGCCTGAGCTGATGGGGGCGCCCGTGAGCTCACGGGCGCCTGATCCGCCTTGGTTCAGTGGCTTCGCAGCTGGTTTTTGGTTTTTACCTTCACCCTTGGGCGCCCGTATGCTTACGGGCGCCTGACTCCATTCGAACGCCTAGGCCCAGTGAAGAACCTTCACTTGCAGACGATCAGTCCTTCGACCCTGCAACTAAGGTTAGTCCCAAAAACATGATAAGTCATAATTACAGCCGTAGCTATCTTGGTTCTGACTTCGGGTCTCCCAAATGGAACCCTAGGACGAACCGACACCTACTGTTCCCTCGACGGGGAACGCGTCCTCACCTACTCCTCTCAGGAGAGTTTACCTTTTGCCAATCGGCTCCTCCGGTTGGACTTTTGCCCGATCCACCTGACCAGGTCTTCGTGCACAACATCCGGTCAGGTCTTCGGTGCCCAACTTCCGGTCAGGTCTTCGGTGCCCAGCCCCTTGCCAGGACTTCGTGCCCAGTCCTCGACCAGGACTTCTTTGCCCGACTTCCGGTCAGGTCTTCTTGTCCAGTCCTTGACCAAGACTTCTTTGCCCAGCCCTTTGCCAGGACTTCTTGCCTAGTGTACCTAGGGCTTCTTCCTGCACACTTAGTCAACACATTAGAACACAATAACAGCTTAACTATTGAACCCTTTGCCATTATCAAAACCCAGGTTCGACTTAGGTGTTGCTTGCACCAACACCATCATCCTCGAAGGAGGAAGAGGAACATGTGTCCCACTTTGCACTTATGGCAGTGGACCACTTAGAGTCATCTGATGATGAGAGAAGCTCAAGCAGTGATGAAAGCTGCTCATCTTCATCATCTTCCGAGTCAGAAGCGTGGGTAAGTGAGGTATATATCTTACCTTCCTCTACTTTGGTTAAAATTATTTCTAGTACCAACATGGATTTAGCTAAAGCTAGAAGTAAAATTAAGGACTTGAAAGATGAAATTGCCATGCTTAGAGTAGAGTCTACAAAGCTTAAGGAAGACTTGCATGCTTGTTCTCTTATATCACATGATTCATGCTTTGAAATTGAAAATAGGGACCTAAGGAAAAAGGTAGAGGACCTCACAAAGGCACTTAGGAAATTTCAAGTGGGCTATAACAACTTAGATATGATAATTAACAGTCAAAGAGCCATTTATAACAAGGCCGGGTTAGGATATAGGCCAAAGACAAAGGAAGTGACCTTTATCTCACTTATGGGTAGGAATGATGCATCTAGGAGACAAGGGACTAAGGGAAATATCAAGAAGGCGTGGGTACCAAAGAAATTTTAAATGATGATTGTGGATCAAAAATTTGGGTACCAAAAGAGTGTGTTTTCCATGTTATATAGGTGAAGGTGAAGGAGGCCGCAACCATGTGGATAGTAGATAGTGGGTGTTCAAGACATATGACCGGTGATGTGAGCAAGTTCACTACTATTAGCTACCTAAGAGAAGGGGCGGTCTCCTTTGGAAATAGTGGGAAATTGAAAATAATTGGTAGGGGCACCATTGAGGTGTCTCCTACAATCTCTATCCATAAGGTACTTTTAATTAAAGACATGAAATTTAATTTACTTAGTGTAAGTCAGTTATGTGATGCGGGCTATAGGGTTGAATTCCATGCTAGGGAATTCCTAATTAAACAAAATGAGTCAGATAATGTCATACTAGAAGGGTATAGAGAGGCTAACTTGTACTATCTTGATCTTGCTTATGCTTCTAATAATTTGCCTAAGTGTCTCATGTCCAAAGAAGAAGAAGGATGGTTGTGGCATGAGAGGCTTGGGCACGTCAACATGAGGAGCATTGCAAGAGTGGCCAAGGAGGAGTTGGTGAAGGGGCTACCTATGATCAAGTATAAGAAGACCAAACTGTGTGATGCATGCCAAGAGGGTAAGCAATCAAAATCATCACACAAAGGTAAAACCCTAACCACTACTTCTTTACCTTTAGAGCTTTTACATATTGATTTGTTTGATTGTCATAGTACTTCCTCACTAGTAGGGAGTAAATATTATTTAGTTATTGTAGACGATTTTTATAGGTTTACATGGGTATTCTTTTTGAAACATAAGGACGATACCTTAGAAATTTTTATAGGTTTTAGTAAAACGGTAGAAAAATGAAAAATACCTCAAAATTAACCGAATTAGGAGTGACCATGGTGGAGAGTTCCAAAATTTAAGTTTCTCACAATTTTGTGTAGAAAATGGGTATAAGCATGAATTTTCATGCCCAAGGACTCCTCAACAAAATGGGGTAGTAGAGAGGAGAAACAGAGCCCTACAAGAAGCTGCTAGGACTATGTTTAATGCATATTCCCTTCCTAGCTACTTTTGGGCTGAAGCGGTGAATACCGCTTGTTACATACAAAACTAGATTTTGGTACATAGGTTCTTAGGTAAAACCCCTTTTGAGATGTGGAATGGGAGAATTCCACAAGTCCACTACTTTAGGGTCTTTGGATGTAAGGTTTATATTTTGAATACCAAGGATGACCTAAGGAAATTTGAGTCAAAAGCGGATGAGGGAATTTTAGTTGGCTATTCATCCACTAGTAGGCGTTATAGGGTTTACAACAAAAGAACCAAGGTAATTGAGGAGTCCTCTAATGTTGATTTTGATGAAACTACAAATACCTACCTAGAAAAGCCTCAATTGATAAGGATTTGAAAGAAGTCCAACCCCTTGCCCAAAGAATCCAAGACCTACATTTGGAGGGCAATGATCAAGGGGGAGTAAGAAGTACCCTAGAGGATGAGGAACATGTAGTTAATGAACCCACAACCTCTAGGCCCTTGAGACATCACCAAGATCACCCAATTGACCAAATAGTGGGTGATGTCACTCAAGGAGTAAGTACTAGGTTCTATTTTAGAGACCAAACTAGTCAAATTGCCTAAATCTCTCAATTAGAACCTAAATCTATTGATAAAGCATTGGGAGATGTAGATTGGGTCTTAGCAATGCAAGAAGAGCTAAATCAATTTGAGAGAAGTGAGGTTTGGGAGTTGGTTCCTAGGCCCAATGATTGCACCATTGTAACCACAAGATGGGTCTTTAGGAATAAACTAGATAATCAAGGCAAAATCACTAGGAACAAGGCTAGGTTGGTAGCTAGGGGTTTTAACCAAGTTGAGGGATTAGATTATGATAAGACATATGCCCCCGTTGTTAGATGTGTATACTGAAAGACATGACTTTTATTATATGAACATCTTTTATGAAAAGAGAATCACACTACACTAGGTGTTTGTTTATAATAGTACATACACGAAGTCCCATTGCTTAGCATTGTAGATAACATGGTGTGTAGTGACACACGGAAGATCATGTTATCAGTACTTTACTCAACATAAATAGAGGCTCACAACCTAGATGAAATTGGACAACCCATCGGGAAGGTTGTAGTATAGTCAGGTGTGGTTGGTCTTGACCATAGGACTACACTAGTGTGCTATGAGTACATTGAGTAGGACCGAAACCCGAGGTTATCCAATTTGTACTGACTAGATAATTGGATAGGACCTCAGTTGTTATTATGGAGGACGATCCCTTAATCCCGAAATAATATTGGGTATATATTATTATTTATTATTTCTTTGATTTATCAAAGGGCGAGATCTATTCTGTTAGATCGACAAACCTGATAAGTTGGGAAATAATATTAATAATATGATGTGCCGATGATTATTGACGGAATCCGTGTCCTGGAGAGACAGGATGATGATGCCCCCTTGATGAACTCAAAAGGTTCATCGTGCCAAACCCTGTAGGTGGATTTGATCCAGCACGCTGAACAGGTTGAGTGGTACTAATCAAGGATTCAGAAGTTAATTAATTTAAATTGTCAGTAATTTAATTAATTTACGGGCATGCACGATCTTAAACATGGGGGGATGGATGACTCATAATACGTGAAGCCCATATGAAAATATGGGGGTTGGTGAGGTGAGTTCAATTAGGATCCTTTAGTGGAATAGATCCTAATTAATGGATCGGGCTTGGATCCATTAGCGGGCCAAGAACCAACTCCTCCTCTTGGTCCCTGCCTTAGCCCTATAAATACCCTATGAGATCAAGAAACTAAACCAATTAATCAAACCCAAGAGCCAAGGAAAAACCCTCCCCCTCTCCCTCTCTCTTCTCTCTCTCGGCGCCGACTAGGAGAAGGGTTCTCCCTTCGGTTTCCTTGATTCGTCCTCCACCAAGCTTAGGTTGAGACTCAAAGAAGCAAGGTAGGAATCTCTTATACCTTGCTTGAGGCTCTGGAAGGGCTGAGGAGGTGCCGGCAAGGAGAAGAAGGCGGCGCAAGGGTTGCCTTGCGGTGGCGGCGCAAGAGGGAAGAAGAAGGGGGTTTGAGGGCTTTTGTGGCTGAGAAGAGGGCTGTTCCTTGTCTTCTTCTTCTTCTTCATCTTCCTCTCAAGGTATACCGCTGATCCGGAGGGCTTGGAGCCAGCTCCGGTGGACGGCGGCACGAAGGGAGTGGAGGAGGTGCCGGCGGCGCAAGCCCTAGGGTTTAGGGTTTGCGGTCGGATTGGAGAAGGGGTTTGGTTGGTGTTCTTGGTGATCTCAGATCGCAGTAGATCGTTGCCCACATGACGTCCGCGAAGGAGGGACATAAGGTAGAAGACCGTGAGGTGATCGGAAAGGTATAACTTTCCATAAACTCCTTTGTATTTCCTTATGTCGTACATGTGTTGTGTGGATATGTCTCGTCATTTTATTTGTAAAAATTTTATGTTTTCCTTGCAAAATATATTTAATAAATTCTTAACTAGACCCCGACCATAAACACAAAAGCCGGCAATCGACTCGTCACCTTTTCCGCGGTCAAACGATTGAGCAAAGTGCAAGGCCAATTTTGGTAATTGGTTAAGTTGCAATTTGGGTCGTTCGATACGGCACGAGACGGTCGATGGGAAACAACTCTCTATTCGGATTAAATTTTTATTCCGAAGGCATATAGAGGTCTCTCGGATCGACTAGGTATTTGCTAGGGAAACCTGCCAAGTTATACCCAACAATTGGTATCAGAGCGAGGTTACCGGCTTTGTGTGTTTAGGATTGGTTAATTCTGCAATTTTTTCATACTTTTTTATTTTGATGATGCGTGGATGTGTGTAGGCTAACTTTGTGTTGCTGGCATGAGATTCCAACTTCATGGCCAAAATATTATCTGTGTGAATGTTTGTAATTATTGTAATTAATTAATCCTCGGGGTTGACGAGGGTAGGTATTTAATTTTTTGTAATTAAATACGGCACATGTTTAGCCGAGTTTTTATTTTACAGTTGATCTAGATTTCATGTACACTCCTTTGTGGAGTATAGGATCAATAATGTAAATAATTAACTCTTCTTTTCGGCTCGGAGAACCCTCAAGGTAGCATGCACAAACGAGGAGGGAGGATTGGACGAAATAACGACACGACTGGAGGCACATGAGAGACCAAGGGGTCATAAAAGTTGAAAAATCTAGGATTTTTCACTATTGTTATTTTCATGTTGTTGGTTGTGTGCTTGGTTTTGTGGTAGTGCTAGAAAATTCCTCGAGATAAACTACTAAGTGGGTGAGGGACCTTAAGGGTCCCACGGCTTCCATTGCAATTCCATAAGTGATGTGAACAAGTCTGTGCGTCGGCTATGAGTGCCTTCCTCCCCATCGGATGGACTTGTTTTGCGGATCACTGGGGTAGAAAAAGACTATAAAAAATTATTAAAAAGCGTGTGCACTTCCCCATCGGAAGGCACATAATCAGAAATAATTTTCTTAGTGTCGTGTAATGGTGCACACTTAGATGCGGATAACAGTATCCTTCCATCGGAGTCACTGCTGTTATTCTGCAGAGCCGAAGGAAACCAACTATTGATCTTATTTGTCAAAAAGTTAGGTTGACAAGATAGTAAGATCAATGGGTAAAACCTCCTCTTACGAATGTAGGAATTTGTATACGTCCACACCATCGTGACATATGATTTCTCGGTGTACAGGGGTGTTGGTGAAATTCGAAAATTAATTGTTTGAGGAATCAATTTGTTTTCGATTTCTAAAGTAGTGTATGTTGTAATTCTCAGGTTTTTCATAAATGGCTTTTACTCCACTTGCAACCATTCTTAAGGACAATAAACTTACTGACCCTAATTATATTGACTGGAAGAGGAACCTAGACATTGTCCTCACTGCTGAGGAGAACAAATTTGTACTCTTCGAAGAATGTCCGGAAAAGCCTAGAGAAGACTCTGGTGAAGAGGTGAGGGAGCGTTATAGGAAGTGGAAAATGACAGATGAGATGGCGCGGTGTTACATTCTGGCATCGACGTCGAATGTGCTGCAACATCAGCATCAGGACATGCCCACTGCCTGTGACATGATGCTGAACCACAAGGACCTTTTCGGGCACCAAGGTCGAGCTGCCAGGCAAAGTGCGATGAAGAGCCTGATGTCAACCACTATAGTTGAAGGGACACCCATTAGGGAGCATGTCCTAAAGATGATGGCTCATCTCAATCAGATTGAGGTTCTTGGAGCTGAAATCGACGGAGAATCCCAGGTCAATATCATACTCTAGTCTCTACCGAAGAGTTTTGAGCAGTTCAACCTCAACTATAATATGAATAAGAACAATTATACGTTGGGTGAACTTCTAGGAGAACTCCAGGCAACAGAGGCACTTTTTCAAAAGAACACACATGCCTTAGTAACTCAAAAGGTTTCTACTTCTGAGCCAAAAGGTAGGAAGAAGAAGAAACGAGGAGGGTTCAAGAAGGCAGGTGTATCGCAAGCACCCAGGACTGGTGTGAAGAAGCCAAAGGGCTTGAGCCCAGTCCTTGACCAGGACTTCTTTGCCTAGCCCTTTGCCAGGACTTCTTGCCTAGTGTACCTAGGGCTTCTTCTTGCACACTTAGTAAGCACATTAGTACACAATAACACCTTAACTCTTGAACTCTTTGCCATTATCAAAACCCAGGTTCGACTTAGGTGCTGCCTGCACCAATAATCTCCCCCTTTTTGATTTATGACAACCCGGTTCAAAAAGTTATGTTAAACAATAGACAGATATGTAAAGTATTAATTTCCTCCCCCTGGAAGAAAATCTCCCCCTGAGTTTTCCAAACGTTCGTGGGGTTTTTGAAATAGTTTCTAAGTCTTTGTTTGAAAAGTTTTCAGGTTTTCTATACTTAGAAAGTTTTCAAAACGGGATTTTTAAGTTAGAAAAATTTTCAAAAATATTTTTGTGTTAGCACTTAGAAAAATTTTCAACATACTTAGCACTTAGAAAATTTTCAACACACTCAGAAATTTTCAACATATTTAGTACTTAGAAAATTTTCAACACACTTAGAAAATTTTCAACTTGAAATCATTTCAGAGTAAGTACTTTACAAATAATTTCGAAAACACTTTTGAGTTAAGTACTTAGAAATAATTTTCAAAAATGCTTTTGAGTTAAGTACTTAAAATAATTTTCAAAAATACTTTTAGGTAAGTACTTAAAATAATTTTCAAAAATACTTTTGAGGTAAGTACTTAAAATAACTTTCAAAAATACTTTTGAGTTAAGTACTTAAGATAATTTTCAAAAATACTTTTGAGGTAAGTACTTAAAAATAATTTTCAAAAATACTTTTGAGTTAAGTACTTAAGATAATTTCAAAAATACTTTTAAGGTAAGTACTTAAAAATAATTTTCAAAAATACTTTTGAGTTAAGTACTTAAGATAATTTTCAAAACAATTTGTTTTTGTACTTTAGAAAATTTTCTAAATTGATTTTGAAGTTTTAGCACTTTAGAAAATTTTCAGCAGTTTTAATACTTAGCAGGAAATTTTCAAGCAAAATTTTGATTCTATAACTTAGGAAAAATTTTCAAGCACCATTTTGATTTTATGACTTAGGAAAAATTTTCAAGCACCATTTTGAGTAAGTACTTAAAATATTTTTGAAAACAAAAACAATTGACTTAAAAAAACTTAATACTTATTGAACTTTACTTTTTGAAGAAGGAGATAAAAAAATGTTTAAATTTTAAAACCTCCTTTTCTCTCCTTTTAAATCTCTCCCCTTTGCCATATATAAAAAAAAATATAGCAAAAAACATGAGTAATCAAAGTAAGGTGTTGTACTGAACCAATTCTAAGTTTGAACTGAACCAAATCAATTTGAATTTCCTCTTTCGGGTCCTGTCTAACCCAGTTAGCTACTTACTAACTGTTATAAACAGTAGCTTTTGCTAGGGTTAGTCAAGTTAAGTGATCTGATCAAGTTAGATTTTTAATCTTGACACTTAACCTGATTACTGTTTAATTGGTATTTATCACCCCAATTACTGCAGATACACTGACTTAAAGCATGTTGAATCAAGGCATAGACCTAAGCATCTCAACCCAGTTTAGGTTATCACACAAAAGTACCCTAAGGTTCTTGTGAGATGCTGGCTTCTAGATCTATAGGTGCATGCAGTTCTAGGGTTAGGGCCTAGTCTAAGTCCATTTGCGAAAAAGCCTTAGTTTTGAAGGGGGTAATTTTTAAGAAAAACTAAGTCGGAAAATCATTTTTAAAAAAATAAAGAAAATGATTTTGCAAATTGAATAAGAAATAAAACAATTTTTGAAAAGAACCATAACTAGAGTAGTCCTATTCTACCAAGCATAACCCTAACTGCCTTCTTAGTGAGCTGAACTCAGACTTAGGTAGGGGTTTGGTGAATATATCAGCTAAGTTGGATTTTGAGTCTACATGCTTAAGGACTATCTCACCCTTGGCTACATGATCGCTTACGAAGTGGTGTTTAACTTCTATGTGTTTAGTTCTAGAGTATTGGATTGGGTTCTTAGTTAGATTAATTAAACTTATATTATCAATGTAGACTTGGGTTTGGGTGTAGTCAAGCTGGAAGTCCTTAAGAGTGTGCATCATCCATAAGAGTTGTGCTACACACTTCCTAAAGCAACATACTCAACTTCGGTTGTGGATAGGGCTGCACAGTGTTGCTTTCTGCTGCACCAACTTACTAGACTGTTTCCTAAAAGTTGGCAGCTTCCACTTGTACTCTTTCTATCTAGTTTGCAACCAGCATAGTCAGAATCCGAATATCCTGACAGGTCAAAATTTGAGGTCCTAGGATACCAAATCCCTACATTTAGGGTGCCCTTGATGTATCTAACTATTCTTTTTAGGGCTGCTAAGTGTGTTTCCTTAGCACATGTTTGGTATCTAGCACACATTCCTACAGCAAAAAGGATATCAGGTCTGCTGGCTGTAAGGTAAAGTAGACTACCAATCATACTTCTATATAGTTTAAGGTCTACAGGTTTATCATCAGGGACACTATCTATTTTTACATTTGTGGCCATAGGGCTACTTATGCTTTTGGAGTTGTCCATTTTAAATTTCTTTATTAACTCCTTAGCATATTTGGATTGATGGACATAATTTCCATCCCTAGTTTGCTTAATTTGTAAACCTAAAAAGAAGTTGAGCTCACCAACTAAGGACATTTCGAATTCGTTTTCCATAATTTTTACAAATTCTTTTAAGAAATGTGAGTTGGTGGATCCAAAAATTATATCATCAACATAGATTTGGGCAATAAAGATATCTTTTTCTAAGGTCTTAACAAAGAGAGTTGAGCCAATTTGTCCTTGGTTAAATTCCTTAGAAATGAGGTAGGTTGATAGACGTTCATACCATGCCCTAGGTGCTTGTTTTAGTCTATACAGTGCCTTATTGAGTCTGTAAACATGGTCAGGCTTTTCTAAGTCCTCAAAACCGAGGGGTTGTCCTACATAGACTTCTTCTCTAATAAATCCATTTAGAAAAGCTGACTTTACATCCATTTGGTAGAGTTTAAATCTTTTATGGGCTGCAAAGGCTAGCAACATTCTAATAGACTCAAGTCTGGCTACTGGGGCATAGGTTTCGTCATAGTCTAACCCTTCGACTTGACTGAACCCTTTAGTTACTAAGCGGGCTTTGTTTCTGACTATTTCTCGTTGGTCATTTAGCTTATTCCTAAAAACCCACTTAGTGTTAATAATGGATTTGCCCTCAGGTTTAGGTACTAGTTCCCAGACTTGGTTCCTTTCGAATTGGGCTAACTCTTCTTGCATTGCTATGATCCAATCAGGATCAGGTAAGACTTCCTCTATAGTCTTAGGTTCGATTTTCGAAATCAGTGCAATCTGACTATGATTTCTATAGGAAGACCTAGTTCTGACTCCTAAGGTTGGATCACCCACAATTTGGTCAGTTGGATGACTGAGTCTGGGTTTCTTAGTTCTTCTGTTGCTTGGTTCAGCCTCAGGTCCGGCTGGACGGTTCGGTTCAGTATTTGGTTCAACTACTTGGGTTTGTTCAATTGACTCAGTAGTTGGTTCAATAGTTAGTTCATTTAGAGGTTCGACCAGTGGTTCAATAGTTTCTTCATTATCTTCATGATCAATGTTTGACGGATTAAATCTGGGTTATTAGATTTTGAATTAATTTCCTCATCAAATATTAGATTTGTTGTTTCTTCAATTTTGTTAGTTTGTTTATTGTAAACCCTATAGACCCTACTTGTTGTTGAATATCCTAAGAAGACCCCTGGGGTTGACTTAGACTGGAATTTACCTAGGTAGTCTTTGGTGTTTATGATATGGACCTTGTACCCAAAGACCCTTAGGTAATGTAGGTTTGGAAGTCTATGGTAGTATAATTCATAGGGAGTTTTATTATGTCATTTGTTAATTAGGACCCTATTTTGGATATAGCAAGCCGTACTAATTGCTTCTGCCCAAAATTGGTTAGCTAGGTTGAATTCATTGAGCATAATCCTAGCGGCTTCCTGTAGGGTTCTATTTTTCTGTTCGACTATTCCATTTTGTTGGGGGGTTCTAGGACATGAGAATTCATGAATATATCCATTTATTCTATAAAACTCCTCGAACCTTTGATTTTCAAACTCTCCCCCGTGATCACTCCCAAATCTTTTGATTTTGGTATCATTTTGATTTTTAATTATCTTACAAAAATCAATAAACAGATTTAGGGTTTCATCTTTAGTCTTTAGGAACCTAACCCAAGTAAACCTAGAGTAATCATCAATAATAACTAAGCAATACTGGTTTTCGCTTAGTGACTTGGCTCCATGTGAATCAATTAGGTCAAGGTGCAGGAGCTCAAGTGTGGTTTGAGTTAGGTTTGATTGAATTTGTTTTGATTAGACCTGGTTTGTTTACCTTGGTTGCATGATTCACATATTATGTTTTCATGGTTCTTAATTTTTGGTATTCCTTTAATTAAACCAAGTTGGGTGATTTTTGAAATTAATCTTAGATTAGTGTGACCTAGTCTCCTATGCCAGAGGTTTGATTCTTCTAACTGAGTTAAGAAGCATTTAGGTTCTACGGGTAGGTTTATAGTGTAAACGTTATTTCTCCTAGTGCCCTTAAGCATGACTTCTGAGTCTTGCAAATTTCTAATCAGGCAGTCAGAGTTGGTAAAGGTAACTACATAGCCAGTATCGCATAATTGACTTATACTAAGCAAATTAAACTTAAAGTTCTCAACCAAGAGTACCTTATTAATTACAAAATCAGATTTGAGTTCAATGTTACCTGACCCAATGACTTTGAGTGTAGCATTGTTGCCAAATGCTACTGAGCCTAGGTTCTTGAACTTGAGTTTGGTGAATTTCAATTTGTCCCCAGTCATGTGTCTGGAGCACCCGCTATCCAACATCCATTGGTCCAAATCTTTATGTTCCTACACATAAAGAGTTTGTTGATTTGGATCCAATTAGAATTAAGGATAGCCTTAATTGATTTTCACAACCTAGTCTGTCTCATCCAATCTAGAGTTATCAATCACGTTAACCTTATGGGTTTTGTGAGACAGGCTTTAATAGAAGTAAGAAATTTATTTTGAAAAACCATGATTAATTTTGAAAAATTAAATTAATTTTAAAAACAATTTATTATGCTTTAAATTTGAAAAAAATGATTGAATCTAGGATTAATTGAAATCTGTGTTAGATTTAAATCTGACAATAGTAAAATGAATTTGGTTTTCAATAATCGGCTTCCAGGTCTTGGCGAGGCACTAGGCCTTCTTTGGCCGTAACCTTATTGGATCATCAACCCTTTCCTTGACAAAGCCTTTTATTGAAAATCATTTTCAAGATACTCCTTGAAAGATTTTGGTCTACTAATTTGGGTCTTGGATCAGTAGCTTCGGCTAGTTCCACCAAAATGGCTTCCCTAACGTTCTATCATCTCACCTCCACCCAATACTAGGTTGTTCAAATTTCAATTAATCGTTTTAGTCCTTAATCTAACCAGTCCTAGGTCTAAGTATGGTAAATTGCATAAAATAAATAAACAATCAAGCATGCATTTTATAATAAGAAAAAGAATTTATTTAATTATAAAATGGTTTTAAAGTTGGCTCCCCCTAGACTAAAGCCACAGTAGTGATTAAGCAAGATATGAATCTTGTCCTTGGGGATCCAATACTGGTTTGGTCCAGCTTGGTTGTTCAGGCAAAATTTGGGTACCCATGCCAGAACATTAGGTCTAGATTGATTCAGTACAGCATAGTATGACCTTTGTCTAGCCTTGGTTCGATACCCTAACCCGGATTGATTTAGAACGGACTTCTTTTTTCCAAGGATCATGTCATGACCCTTAGTACCCGAAGTGAATTGTTCTAAAGCTGCTCTAAGATCCTTGACTTGAGTTTTCAAGGAGGAGTTCCCTTTCTCAAGCTTTTCAACTTGAGCAGAGGTTCCTTCTTGAACCTTCTCAGTTAAAGATCTAGAGTCAGC
Organism: Boesenbergia rotunda; assembly: GCA_024364735.1. NCBI lineage: Eukaryota > Viridiplantae > Streptophyta > Magnoliopsida > Zingiberales > Zingiberaceae > Boesenbergia > Boesenbergia rotunda. The sequence continues at coordinate 70,839 of JAGFNQ010007207.1, read as the reverse complement.
TCCCTCTTTCAGGAGTTTTACTTCCTGTCGGAGGGACTCGACTCGAATTTTGGCTTTCGCCATGTTACTAGATAGATAAGCAATTAACTCTGCTAATTCGACTTTAGGGTAACCACTAATAGTTATTTTGCCATCCTCGGAAATTGTGAGCTTTCCGTTGTCCGGCTCTGATTCTGATCTGGTGTCGATTTCTTCCGAAGCAGTCAAGGCGAGCAGGTTCGATTGTAGGGCCTCTTCTTCTTCTTCGGAGGAAGGCTCGTCCCACGTTGCTTGAAGGGCCTTCTTCCTTCTTGTCTTCTTGGGTTCTTTCAGATTAGGTACTCTGATTTGTAGTGTCCCTTCTTGTTGCATTCGTAGTAGGTTACGTTGGATTTGGTCTTGGATGGTTCGGTTGGATCTTCCTTCTTTCGGCTGGCTTTTCTTTTGTTGGTCTGATGCTTCAGCTCCTTGTAGTAGTCCCGGGCTAGCCGAATCAACTTGGGTCAATCCCCTTCGCTGTCTTCTGAGTTGAGTTTGAGTCAGACTCGGGTGCAAGTTGAGGCTTCTTCTTGACCACCTTTCCTGTTTTGCCTGCAACAAAAGCAATGCCTTTCTCGGCTAAGGTGCAATTAGTCTGCTCATGTAATTCAAGTTCAGAAAATAACTCATCTAATTTAACTTTGGAAAGGTCCCTTGAAACTTTGTAAGCATCTACCATAGATGCCCACAAAGTATTTCTCGGGAAAGCGTTTAGGGTATACCTGATAAGGTCACGGTTTTCTACCTTGTGGCCAATTGTATGTAGATCGTTCATCAGCTCCTGGATCCTGGCATGGAGATGGGCTGCTGACTCACCTTCATTCATTTTGATGGTGTATAACTTGTTCAGCAGTAGGTCCCTCTTGCTGATTCGGGTGTCGGAGGTTCCTTTGTGCAATTCGATCAACTTACCCCAGAGTTCCTTCGCACTGTTGAAGGGTCCTGTTGGATCGAGAAGAACGATAGAGGGGGGGGTGAATATCGTAAAACGTTTCAGATTAAAGATAAGAGACTCCGCAGTAGAAAATTAAAACACAACGCAAAAACGCAAGGGGTTTTACTTGGTTCAGAGTCGCGGTCGGCTCCTACTCCAAGGCCCACGGTCGTTGACCATTTACTGCGGGCAATTCTATATGTGCGCAAAAAGTTTACAGAAAGATTACAGTTGTAGTACATTAAAATGAAACTTAAGCTCTTTCGTTACCGATGCCCGTTGTAGATTGTACTTCTGAGCAGAGGGTCATCGTCGGCGCTTCAATCTCGAGTTGGGAGGTTTCTGGAGCAGAGCGCTTGAGTCGAAGAGCGTAGTGGCGTTGGAATGATGTATTGTGAAGCCTTGGGGGTCGAGCCCCGTATATAGTGAGCCTGGGGGCGCCCTCCACGTGTCTCACGATCCGGCAACCTCTCGGTCAGCCCTTATCCCTCAAGGATCGGGCTTGAGGTTTGACGGGGGCGCCCGGGAAGCAGGGGTGCCCGACTTGACCCTTTCAGCGGGCTTCTCGGCTGGATAAGCTTCTATCGCTTCGTTGGCTTCGACCCAGGGCGCCCGAGGCATCTAGGGCTCCCGGGAGCACAGGGGCGCCTGGGAGCATAAGCTTCCGAAGCGTTTTCTTGCTTAACTTGTTTTGCTTTGACCTTGGGGGCGCCCGGAACACTGGGGGCGTCCTGCCCAGCTGCTTGCCCCTCTCCTTTGGGGCGTTCTGAGCTGCAGAAACACATTCCTTCGGTCCTGCATCCAAGGTTAGTCCAAAACAACACAAAGCAATAAAATATTAGGTTTATACAGCTTTAGCTATCATGGTTCTGACTTTGGGTCTCCAAAATGGAGCCCTAGGTCGAACCGACGCCTACTGTTCCCTCGACGGGGAACGTGTCCTCGCCTACTCCTCTCAGGAGAATTTACCTGTTGCCAACCGGATCCTCCGGTTGGACTTTTACCCAGCAGTCCTTCGCCAGGTGCCTAGCAGTCCTTCGCCAGGTCTTCAGTACCAAGCAGTCCTTCGCCTGGTGCCCAGCAGTCCTTTGCCAGGACTTCAGTATCAAGCAGTCCTTCGCCTGGTGCTCAGCAGTCCTTCGCCAGGTCTTCAGTACCAAGCAGTCCTTCGCCTGGTGCTCAGCAGTCCTTTGCCAGGTCTTCAGTACCTAGCAGTCCTTCGCCTGGTGCCTAGCATTCCTTCGCTAGGTCTTTGTTACCTGGCAGTCCTTCGCCAGGTGCCTAGTAGCCCTTCGCTAGGACTTTGGTTCCTGGCAGTCCTTCGCCAGGTGCCTAGCAGTCCCTCGCCAGATCTTTGTTTCCTGGTAGTCCTTCGCCAAGTGCCTAGAAGCTCTTTGCTAGGACTTTGTTTCCTAGCAGTCCTTCACCAGGTGCCTAGCAGCCCTTCGCTAGGACTTTGTTTTTGCACACTTGTGTAACTTCATTAGATCACAAATAACACTTAACTTTGAATCCTTTGCCAATATCAAAACAAGGTTCGATATGGTGCTTCCTGCACCAATATGTCCCACCCGGTTCAGCTCTTCTTTGGTTAGTCCACATTAGAGTGTCTGGGTCGCCTTTGCATCAGCCTCGATCTTCTTTTTCAGCGAGGCATCCCATTCTGTGTAAGGCTGTGCCACTCCTTCAGCATTTTTTGGGATTTCCAAACCAGAATGGATTATGATCCACATGTCCACCTGAGTTTTCAGGTGGACTTCCATCCGACTCTATCAGTAGGAGAAGTCCTCCCCACTGAAGAGTGGTAGTCTGACTGTACTGAAACCCTCTTGAATGGCCATTTAGAATTTCTGAAATAACACCGAAAAAAACTGTCCCAAGACTTGGTCTTAGATTAGTAGTGCGGGAATAAAATAGTTAAAACGAAACGATCGAGTGGTGTTGCACCAACCTCGATTAAGGAGAAAAATTCGTAAGAAAAAGAAATTGAAATTTCGTAAAAATCTGAAAAACTCTCAAATTGGTGGTTGCACCAAATTTGAGCTACCCCGCTCTGATACCACTTGTTGGATCGAGAAAAACGATTGAGGGGGGGGTGAATATCGTTAAAACGTTTCGGATTAAGAAAAGAGAATACGCGCAGCAGAAATAAAATAATTGCACAGGAACACAAGTAGTTTTACTTGGTTCGGAGTCGCAGTCGGCTCCTACTCCAAGGCCCACGGTCCTTGACCATTTACTTTGGGCAATACTATAATTGCGCAAATCAGATTTACAATTTGAGTACAGAAATATTGCAGTAAATGAAACTAAGTACACTTTTCATTACCGACGTCTGAAGTGGATCGTGTTTTGGAGCAGAGGGACGTCGTCGGCGCTGGAATCTCGAAATCGGAGTTTGCCGGGGCGTAGCGCTTGAACGAAAAGCTTTGGAGCATATGAAAACTGTGTTCTTGAAGCCTTGGGGTCGAGCCCCTTTTATAGTCCTCCATCGGGCGCTTGATGGCTTGGGGGCGCCTAACACGTGCCCTCCGATCTGCAAATCCTTATCAGCGGGCTCGGTCAGTGCTTATCCACCCCACTTGGGCGCCTGAGCTGATGGAGGCGCCTGTGAGCTCACGAGCGCCTGATTCGCCTTGGTTCCGTGGCTTCGCAGCTGGTTTTTGGTTTTTGCCTTCACCCTTCGGCACCCGTGTCCTCACGGGCGCCTGAGCCCTCTCGGGCGCCTGACTCCATTCGGGCGCCTAGGCCCAGTGAAGAACCTTCACTTGCAGACGATCAGTCCTTTGACGCTGCAACTAAGGTTAGTCCCAAAAACATAAGTAGTATTTACAGCCGTAGCTGTCGTGGTTCTAACTTCGGGTCTCCCAAATGGAACCCTAGGTCGAACTGACGCCTACTGTTCCCTCGACGGGGAACGCGTCCTCACCTACTCCTCTCAGGAGAGTTTACCTTTTGCCAACCGGCTCCTCCGGTTGGACTTTTGCCTGATCCAACTGACCAGGTCTTCGTGCCCAACTTCGGGTCAGGTCTTCGATGCCCAACCCCTCGCCAGGACTTCGTACCCAGTCCTCGACCAGGATTTCTTTGCCCGACTTCTGGTCAGGTCTTCTTGCCTAGTCCTTGACCAGGACTTCTTTGCCCATCCCTTTGCCAGGACTTCTTGCCTAGTGTACCTAGGGCTTCTTCCTGCACACTTAGTAAACACATTAGTACACAATAACACCTTAACTCTTGAACCCTTTGCCATTATCAAATCCCAGGTTCGACTTAGGTGCTGCCTGCACCAACACATAGGACCACATAAATCAGAATGAACCAACTCTAACGCATCTTTGACTCTATACCCCTTGGCCTTGAAAGGCCTCTTGGTCATCTTACCTTCCATGCAAGATTGACAGGTTGGGAAATCTTCCACCACCAATGAACCCAAGGGCCCATCGGCTATCAACCTTTGAATTCTACTTAGGTTAATATGACCTAGTCTTAGATGCCAAAGATATGTTTGGTTCATCTTCGAAGGTTCTTTCCTCTTATTTTGGTTAGACGATGAGTTATTTACTTCTATTGCATCGTGGGAGATTTTGGTTTAAGAGTGTTTAAATTGCCAACCATCGCACCAAAACAGATAATCTCTCTATTCCTTTTTATAACAACTTTGTCATTAAAATAAATAGAATACTCATCCTTTATTAGTTTTGAAACTGAAATGAGATTCTTTCTAAAAGTAGGTACATAAAGGCAATTCTTAATAGGAGAAAGGCTTCCATCGATAGGCTCCTGCACCATTGTTCCAAGCTATCTCGACTTGTTGTATTTGTCTTTGATTGCCTCCTTGATTAATGGGAGTCGATTGGGGGCCTCTGACTAAGCCGACATGCTTGGTAGCTTTCTGCTGAGTTAGTTGCAACAAGGCTGGTACTTCTTCCTTCCATTGAGCGGCCTGCGCCTCTTCTACATTGATGTAGCTAGAGGCTCTTCCTAGGAGATTATCAAAACTCTTTGGCGGCTTATGCACCATAGAGCGAAAGAGCTCCCCACCCAAGAACCCTAGAGAGAATGCACTTATAATATTTCTAGTGTGGCTATAGGAACATCCATTGCTACCTGATAAAATCTGTTAATATAGGCCCTTAAGAATTCTTTAGGGCCTTACTTCAAAGAAAAGAGATTGATATTGGTCTTGTGATATCTTTTTCTACTAGCAAAATGTTTCAAAAAGATCTTCATAAACTCTTTGAAGCTGTGGATGGAACCATGGGGCAATATATCAAACCATCATTGCATATGACTGCAAGGGTTGTAAGAAAAACTCGATACTCAACTCCATCTGAGTACTAATGCAACAAAGCAGCATTTTCAAATTTCATAATGTGCTCTTCGGGATTTGTCACCCCTCCATACTCTCCAATAGAAATGCATTTGAAATGACGAGGTAAAGGATTCTCGAGAATCTCCATACAGAACAACACTCCTGGATGATCGGGTAAACTCTGAACAGTCGGCGCTTTACCCTTCCGAGAGTCGCGTTGGAGTGTGTGACCAGACAAAGTTGTGTCCATCTGATTGACATGCTCTTTATCTCTGCTGTCTGACTACAGAAGAGCTCGAGGAAAATAAACTTGTTGTACGATCCCTTCCACATCTCATGGAGCCATGGTTGAGATGGCCTGAGCTTGGGGAATAGAACCACCGGACTATTGTGGTTGTTGCAGTAGAAATTGTGCCTTGGTTGACGATAGTCATCTTGTTGTTAGTAGAATTCACCATTTCTCACATCATGGATCAAGTAAAGATTCTGATAGACAACACTAATTTTGATGCTGTCCACGATCAATGAAGGGTGATATAGCAATGAGGTTGATTTGATGAGACCAACATTACCATTGTTGAATCTTGACAAAGGGGACACTCAAGAAAAGAGTGTTAGTAGTAAGTCCAGGGGGTCCCTGGTGCATGCACTCCGACACTTAAGTTAGTGACTTTCGAAGGTGGATAATTTGATCGAGTTGAATAAAAAAAACATATTTGCGTCATTGAGGAGGGACCCCTTTATATAGGTGACACCCTTTGGCGACCCTCTACCGTCAGGGTGTCACATAGCCATAATATGGCAATCGAATTAGTAGATTTCTTGTAAAAAATCTGATAAGAGTAGATAAGTTAATAAGTCACTGAGCAAGTCAGCGATTACAATCCGATAAAAGTAGAGGAACTAATGGTCCACTAAACACATCAGTGATCCTAGTTACAGGATAAGATTCATTTGGTTCATATCAGGGATTGACATAGATTTGTGAGTAACAGGGCTGATAAGTTTATTTGTATATCTACGTGGAGGCCCAATATGAAAGCCCAACCCCACTATAGACAAGCTTATTTAGGGTCAATTAGGAGGCCTTCTTGTAACCCAATAGGCCTTGTGGGATTTGCTTTTGAGCTAGTCGAAATAACTGAATGGTCAAAGGATTGTAATATGCTGGCTGATCGATCGTACCCACCTTGTCGGCTAGTTGGATGTTAGGACCTTGTCGTTTAGCTAGAGGGGGGGGGGGATGAATAACTATTTCTCGATTATTCTTCCTACAAGTGTTAGTGCGTAAGCGGAATAATAAAAACTAAAACTAACAATTAAGGAAGACACACCGATTTACGTGGTTCGGAGATGAAACTCCTACTCCATGGCTGCCCATAAGGTGGACGATTCTGATCCTTCGGTGGATGATTCCCCGGAACACCTCCGGCTAGGTCTTGTCGCTCCTTATGGGTGGAGAAACCTCGCCACAACTCTTTGACATGACCTGAGCATTTGTAGGCTACTAACAGGCTCTTACCAAGCTTGTTTCGCCAAAGAACAGTAGCCAAACATGAGCTCTCTTAAATAAAGCTTGATCCTGATTTGACTGTTACCAGTCGATTGCCCCTGGGGTAGTCGACTGGTCCTTGCGAATTCAAATGTCACCGTGCATTCTGGTCGACACTAGTCGACTGTTCAGTCGACAACATCAGTCGACTGGTCCATTACCAGTCGACTGATTTTTCTGTGCTCTAACGCAGTCGACTGATCATGCATCAGTCGACTGCCACCTAAGGTTTCCCTTCTCGAGTACAATTCTCTCAGCACTCAAACCCTAGGATTTCCCTTCCCGAGTACAGTTCTGTTAGTACTCGAATCCTCACGACTCAGTTGACTCTTTCTTCAGCAGCCTCAATCTGTCGCCTTCAAGCCCTCTTCGATTTTGGCTCTCGTCCCTAGATGCATGCAAGCCCGCAGCTTATCTCCCATGCCACCTTTCATGTATGCCTTGAGGTCCGCTTCCCTCAGCTCATCGTCCCTGCTCCAGCAACCTCGATCTGTTGCCTTCAAGTCCTCTTCGACTTTGGCTCTTGTACCTTGAATGCATCCAAGCCCACGACCTGTCTCCCATGCCATCCTTCACGTATGCCTCGAAGTCTGCTTCTCTCGGCTCATCGTCCCTACTTTGTCCACGGTCCCTCGGATGCATGCAAGTCCACGACTTGTCTCCCATGCCATCCTTCATCGGTCCGAACCGTCCAACTGAGTCAATGTGTATCCTGCAAACCTGCACACTTATATACACATATTAGATCAACATGAAGCCCTAACTTAATCATATTGACACACACATCAAAACCCATGATCTTCCCGATCATACATGGGCCGATTGCCCCAACATTGGCCACATGTTACAGGTGAGTCAGTTGATCAACTATCATCTTACTACCAGTGGTTAATAACCCGCCTTATAACAAGTTGGCCGATTAGTTGTCATTTGGGTAGGCCAATTGGCAGACACCTTAGTGCAAGGTAATCAGTCGGACATTACTTAGGTCACAAGCCGATCCACTAGAGCTGTCCGCTCGGACAACATAATCTTCCCACATGCTCGTATATTGCCCATGTGGGACCAAGCCAGCTGTCTGACCACTGACTCATCCTATATGGACTAGGAGCCTCGAATTCTCCCTTATCAGTAGTCAAAAATGTACTCAGTGCCTCAATGGGACATGCACCACCAAGTAAGGTATTTTGGTGGTGGAATAAGAAAGTCTAGGAGAAAGTATATCCTATAAGAAATTATATTAGTAAGAATGAGAAAAATGCTTGTGCCGGAAGCACCAGATCGAATTTGGTTTTGATAATGGCAAAGGGTTCAAAGTTAAATTTGTGTTGAGATCTAATGGATTTGCTAAGTGTACAGGAAAGTCCTAATTCACCTAGGCACGAAGTCTTGACCTGCAGGGTTGAGCACGAAGTCCTGGTTGAGGACTGGGCATGAAGTACCAGGCGAGGCCTGGCCACCGAAGACCTGACCGAAGATTGGGCACGAAGACCTGGTTCGAGGAATTGGGCATGAAGTCCTGGTCGGGGACTGAGCACGAAGACATAATTTAGAAGATTGGGCAAAAGACTTAGCCGAGCGAAGACTACAGACAAAAGTTGATACAGGTAAAGGAACAGACGTATTGAGATCCGGGAGTTTCGGAGGTCGAGAAAAAGTCCAATCGGAGTAGCCGATTGGCAAAAGGTAACTTCTCCAGAGTGGAGTAGGTGAGGACACGTTCCCCGGAAGAGAGAATAGTAGGCGTCTGTTCGACCTAGGATTTCATTTGAAATCCAAAGTCAGAACCAGATAGCTCTAACTATAAATCATTCATGCATTTATTATATATTATTGTGTTTTTGGACTAACCTTGATTGCAAGATAAGGAGACTAGTTGGCTGCGATTAGGGGCGCCTGAGAGGATTCAGGCGCTCAGGAAGCCAGGTGCCTAAGAGGACTTAGGCACCCCAGAGATATTTTCTCAACAGTTGGCGAAGATGAGTTGGCGGTCATTGGTTGGAGATGCCACGTTAGCTCCCAGGAGCCCTAGTGCTCCCAGCGCCCGAGAAGGGATAGAATTTGGTCGAGTCAGCGGATAACGACGCGGCTGAATCGTCGACGTGGAGGGCGCCCCTATAGGCTCTCAAGCGCCCAAGTACAAGTATAAAAGGGGTTTCACCCCTTGCTTCCAGACATCAATTCAAGCACTCAAAAACACAGTGATAAAGCTTTCGTGCTCAAGTTCTCTACGCCCAAGAAGTTCAAGATCGACGACATGCTGCTCCAACAATAAAAAGATCGTCTCTTCCTTTAAGTGTCGTTGGTATAATATTTTCATTTTAGTTCTGTAGTTAAAATTCATCATATTTGTATTTCATTTTATGAATTATAGTATTAGCCAACAAAAATGGTCAAGGACCGTGGACCTTGGAGTAGGATCCGTCATAGACTTCGAACCAAGTAAAAAAATAAAGTGTTAGACTTGTTTTTGACACGTCAATTTTCATATTTCCGCTATGTCGAATCTGATTTACATCCGAAAATATGTAATCGATATTCACCCTCCCCCCTCTATCGATCACAACGATCCCACAAGTGGTATCAAAGCGGGTTGCTCAATTTCAGTGAAACCACCAGTTGAGTGTTTTTTTTCAGGATTTTCTCGTTATCTTTCTATCAGAAAAGGTATTCTTCCCTTTGTTGATATTTCTTTTTGGTTATTTTTCAATCATCGATTTTCTCATTTTTTGAAGTTGGTGCAACACCTCTCAGGATTTATTATTTATATACTTCTATACCACACTACGAATCCAAGACTAAGTCTTGGAACCAGTTTATTATTTCTGTTTTTTAAGACTTTTCTATGGCCCAACAAGAAGGTTATAACACTGCCCGACCTCCTCTCTTCTCAGCAGAGGATTTCTCTTATTGGAAGAGCCGAATGGAGGCCCACTTGAAAACTCAAGTGGAAATGTGAATAATCATCTAGGTCGGACTAGAAATTTGAAGAACGAACAAGGCGAACTTCTGGGATACACTAAGTGGGATGCTCCTATGAAGAAGAAGATTGAAGCAGACGCCAAGGCAACCCAAACCCCCCAATGTGGCCTAACCAAGGAAGAACTCAACTGCGTTGGCCCTTCAACAGTGCAAAGGTGCTCTAGAATAAACTGATTGAGTTGCACGAAGGAACGTCGGACACCAGAATCAGCAAGCGGGATCTGCTACTTAACAAAATCTACAACATTAAGATGCAAGATGGCGAAACCGCTGCACATCTCCATGAACGTATCCAAGAGCTAAAGAACCGCCTTCACACCATCGGCCACAAGGTAGAAAACAGGGACTTAATAAGGTATGCTTTAAACTCTTTCCCTAGAAACTCTTTATGGGCATCTATAGTAGATGCTTACAAGGTTTCGAGGAATCTCTCAAAAATCAAATTAGATGAATTGTTTTTGGAACTTGAATTACGTGAACATACTAACTCTACATAGGTCATGAAAGGTGTTGCTCTTGTTGCAGGTAAAGTTGCAAGAAAACTAAAGAAGAAAAGCCACAATCTATACCCGAGTTCGATTCCTACTCGAAATTTGACGAAGATGACATCGACCACCCCAAGCCAGTTAGAATAGCTCGGAACTATTACAAGATGTTCAAAGGGCAGAGAAAGAAGAAAAAGATGGTTCAGCCAAAGGATGATCCAACTGAACCAAGAACTAGTCAAAATGGCAAGACTGACATCACCTATTATGGGTGCAACAAGAAGGGTCACTTCAAATCAGAGTGTCCCAACTTAAAAGAGGCAAATAATACACAGAGGAAGAAGGTGCTCCAAGCAACGTGGGATGAGTCATCCTCGAAGGACGAAGAAGAACCACCTCACTCCAACCTCCTCGAACTAACGACATCAGAAGAAGTCAACACGGATTCCGAATCTAAAACAAAGCTGAAAGAAAGTCGCAGAGCCGGAACACTATTAATGTCAGAAGACGACCGAATCACTGTTAGGGGTTTTCCCGAGTTTGAAGTATATGATTTAATTTCTTATTTGTAATGTAAGTTTGCCAAAGCCAACATCCGGGTTGAGTCCCTCCAACAGGAGGTAAAATCCCTAAAGGAGGAGGCTAACTCAAGCTCCTTGACAGATACTATTCAGGAAGGAACCTCAACTCATGTTCAACAACTTGAGAAAGAGAATTCCTCCCAGAAAACTCAGATGAAGGAACATAGGGTTACCCTAGAGCGGTTTACTTCGGGTTTCAAGAATCTTGACATGATTCTTGGAAAATAGAAATCGATTCTCAACCGATTCGAACATGGCTACCGAACCAACTCACGGTATAGATCTTATTATTCAGTGTTGAACCAAACTAGAACCCGAGTCCAAGAATGGGTCCCTAAGCTAAGCTTGATTAATCAAGTAGGACCAAATCACTCTTGGATCCCCAAGGATAAAATTCATATCCTATGTAGCGACCCGTCTTCTCTCTACCTTAGACGGATCGTTACTTCCCTCTACTTCTCAACTTTTATACATGACTAAAAGTAAAATGCGGAAATCTTTTTTTTTCTTTTAAATTCTTCTAACAATTGTATTCTAACTTAAGTAGTCATGCATGATACCATATCAGACTTTCCTTCTCAAAACTCGTAGTTGATACTTATTGAAACAAGCCTCATCCAACTCAAACTGCCCGTACCAGTCGACTGGTGACGTGGCAGTCGACTGGTACGCCTGTAATCAGTTTTACAGGTTTCGGCTCTTGCTTCTTAAGTCCACCATTCATTCAGTTTCGAGCCATATCAAACTACGACACCATTTCTATACTCTATGTCAGTTTCCTAAACAATTTAGCCAATCAAACGAATCCATAAACTTGAATTTAAGACTTTTCTGGAAGAAAATAAACTAAACAAGTTTATATAAACTTTAACAATAGAGTTTGTACCAATCTTGACTCCTATGCATTCATAACACCAAATACATGTTCTACGACCTTGCTAAAGCATTATGAAATGTGATTGCAACTTTTCTAAACATTTTTAAGCAATAAAAACTTGATTCAAAGGGAGGTTGATACTATCTTGGCACAAACATCTTTTTCTCTAACAAAGTATCAATATCTCTAACTACTCACACTTCTACTCATCCAATGCAATCATAAGGATATGTATGCTAAATGAAATGACATGGAATCTTTACTCTAAGAAATTGAGCATGTAAAACTATCCAAAACTCAAATACTCTATAATCTCCATAAGCAAGAACTTGAAATTTGAATAAACTTAAACATTGCAATTCAAATAACTAAATTGTCTCGTCTCAAAGATCTCTCCATAATCAACCACCACACACTTTCTACTCAGCACCGCCTCGTCGTCTTCCTTCAGAATTGCTTGCCTTTACCTTTATCTGCAATAAGAGGAAATGCATCTATAAGCATAAAGCTTAGTAAGTACTATCTAGCTCACAAAATCTCTAAATATGCAAACATGCTTCTAGATCAAACTGAACATCATATGAGATACTAATATGCTTGAAAGAAAAACTAAGAACATGTATAGCTCAAAACATGAATATTCAAGCAATAATAAATCTCAATTTACTTTTCTTGGCTCAACTTGAAACTTTAGCTATTCTTTAACTTTTGAAAACTTTCTGAAACTTTAGGAAACTTTGCTAAAGCATATACTTGAAAATAATAATCACTTGGATCCACTGAAGACGTAAGTACCATCTCATGCGCGTTCCCTAAAAGGTTGGGGTAGCGAGCCACCAATCTTAATAGAGCAGACCTTGGTCTACCAGGCCAAGACCTTGGAATTGGACACCTAGATTTCTTTAACGACGCCCTTGGACGCCGGGTACTGGCCTTAGAAAATAAAATAGCTTTTCTTCTTTTCTTTCTTATCTGTAAATGCCTTGGCATTTTCTGGAGCACCTTGCGTGCTAAAATCCCTAAGTCTTGACTTTCGGGATTTCTTAGGCCTTGGCTTTTCTTTTCTTATCTTTATCTTCTCTTTTCTTTTCTCATAACTTTCTTAGCCCCTGAACTCATTATAGGGTATGTGATCAAACATATACATAAGCATACAACAACTAATGAACTAAGATCACATGCCAAAACTTAAACAAAAAGGAAATATCTCTTTTTAAAACTTTTAAAGGAAATTCTCGCGGAAAAACCGCCCTTACTGCAGGTGAGCAGTACTTACATTGATATCTTGGACTTACAACCAAGATTAATGTCTAGAGCTCGGAAGAAACTTGAGATCTCGACGAATTCTTCGCGCCTACGCGTTCCTCTCGTCGCGGGGATCCCAAATATAGGAATATCTCTTGGAAGAAAGCCTTGGCCGGCCCTCTAGGCTTGGTGTGGCGTGCGCACAAGAGAGGAGAGGGAGAGGGGTCGGCGCAACCTTGGGAGAGGGAGAGGGTTTGAGAGAAAATAAACTTCTCTCTTTAATTACTATT
>JAGFNQ010007207.1:0-53718 GCA_024364735.1 Boesenbergia rotunda | reverse complement strand
AGCTTCTTCCTTCGTGAGGGTAAAGACTCTGGCATTGGTTGGAACTGGTGCTGCTCCAACCCTCCGTGACTGATCTGAGGTCCCTCCAGTATAGTAGGCATGTAATGTAACTGAGGCTGGCCTCCATACTGTACGGACTGCTGAGGAAGTACCTTGAACTTGTTTGGGCAGTCTTTGGATCTGTGTCCCTCTTGTCCACATGAATAGCATCCAGTTACACCCAAAAGGCATGCTCCTGGATGGTTCCTCCCACACTTAGGACAAGGTGGATACCTAGCTTGCTTATTCTCTGGTTTTCCTTTCTGGCTGCCAGGCCACTGCTTCCTTTTGTGGTTCTTGTTCTTCCAGTTCTGGCTATTTGGCTGAGGCTTCTGGCCTCCTATTGTCTTGTTCTCAATCAGGACTGGCTTCTGCTGTGCTTGCTGTGCCTTGATGCTATTCAGGTAGTGCTCTGAGATTAGAGCACTACTGACCAACTCCTCGCTGGTCTGGGGTCGGTGCATCCCGCTGTTCACGTTGAGTGCTATCTCAGGGTTCAGCATGCGGAGCATCAGTCTGACTCGCTCCTTCTCTGTACTGACTAGCTCTGGGCAGAGGCGAGCTAGTCTGTTGAACTTTGCGACTGCTTCTCCCACTGGTAGGCTACCTTGTCTGAACACCATGAAGTCCTCGTAGTGCTTGTTGGTAACCTTCATGCGGAAAAATTCCGCATAGAACTCGTGCTCAAAATCTGCCCAGCTCATCTGGTTGACTATCTTCTTACTCTTGACTCGCTCCCACCACATACGAGCATCTCCAGTTAGGCAGAAGGAGGCACATTTGACCTTCTCAACCTCTGGCCAGTCAAGAAGCTCCATCATGCTCTCTAAAGTCTTGAACCAAGCCTGGGCATCCCAGGGCTCAGTCGTGCCTGAGAAGCTTTCTGGTTTCAGCCTCTGCCACTGGACGAGGTATGCTTCTTGTCTTCGGTTCACGGCAGGGGTCTCCTGTGTGACGGGTGGAACTTCAGTCACCACTGGAGTTCCCACTCCTGCTGTGGGTGGTGTAGGGGGCACTGGGTGCTGATTCGCCATCAGTGTGGCGATAGTCTTCTGTTGTTCTGTAATCTGAGCTTGCATTTGAGCAATGACTGCCATCAGGTTTGGCTGTTCTGTGCCAGGCTCACTGTTATCTTGAACTGGAGTTCTGTTATTAGCATTAGGAGCTCGGCCTCTTCTTGCCATCTAATAATGCATAAAGGAACAAGAAATCACTACTACATCTCTAGGTATAAACTTGTCTTCTTACCTAGAAATCTGATATCCATTTTAGGGATTAAACATGCTTCCTTGTTCTATGCACATGTGAGTAGTACTTAAGCATTTCTCTGTACTGCAATTAAATAAAGGAGCAATGAAAAAAACTGAAACTTAAAGCTTTCTTACTTGAAGACGGCAAGGTTGATGCTGATGTGTGTGTGATGCTGGAGAATGGGAACTGCTCTGATACCAACTGTAGCGACCCGCCTTCTCTCTACCTTAGACGGATCGTTACTTCCCTCTACTTCTCAACTTTTATACATGACTAAAAGTAAAATGCGGAAATCTTTTTTTTTCTTTTAAATTCTTCTAACAATTGTATTCTAACTTAAGTAGTCATGCATGATACCATATCAGACTTTCCTTCTCAAAACTCGTAGTTGATACTTATTGAAACAAGCCTCATCCAACTCAAACTGCCCGTACCAGTCGACTGGTGACGTGGCAGTCGACTGGTACGCCTGTAATCAGTTTTACAGGTTTTCGGCTCTTGCTTCTTAAGTCCACCATTCATTCAGTTTCGAGCCATATCAAACTACGACACCATTTCTATACTCTATGTCAGTTTCCTAAACAATTTAGCCAATCAAACGAATCCATAAACTTGAATTTAAGACTTTTCTGGAAGAAAATAAACTAAACAAGTTTATATAAACTTTAACAATAGAGTTTGTACCAATCTTGACTCCTATGCATTCATAACACCAAATACATGTTCTACGACCTTGCTAAAGCATTATGAAATGTGATTGCAACTTTTCTAACATTTTAAGCAATAAAAACTTGATTCAAAGGGAGGTTGATACTATCTTGGCACAAACATCTTTTTCTCTAACAAAGTATCAATATCTCTAACTACTCACACTTCTACTCATCCAATGCAATCATAAGGATATGTATGCTAAATGAAATGACATGGAATCTTTACTCTAAGAAATTGAGCATGTAAAACTATCCAAAACTCAAATACTCTATAATCTCCATAAGCAAGAACTTGAAATTTGAATAAACTTAAACATTGCAATTCAAATAACTAAATTGTCTCGTCTCAAAGATCTCTCCATAATCAGCCACCACACACTTTCTACTCAGCACCGCCTCGTCGTCTTCCTTCAGAATTGCTTGCCTTTACCTTTATCTGCAATAAGAGGAAATGCATCTATAAGCATAAAGCTTAGTAAGTACTATCTAGCTCACAAAATCTCTAAATATGCAAACCTGCTTCTAGATCAAACTGAACATCATATGAGATACTAATATGCTTGAAAGAAAAACTAAGAACATGTATAGCTCAAAACATGCATATTCAAGCAATAATAAATCTCAATTTACTTTTCTTGGCTCAACTTGAAACTTTAGCTATTCTTTAACTTTTGAAAACTTTCTGAAACTTTAGGAAACTTTGCTAAAGGATATACTTGAAAATAATAATCACTTGGATCCACTGAAGACGTAAGTACCATCTCATGCGCGTTCCCTAAAAGGTTGGGGTAGCGAGCCACCAATCTTAATAGAGCAGACCTTGGTCTACCAGGCCAAGACCTTGGAATTGGACACCTAGATTTCTTTAACGACGCCCTTGGACGCCGGGTACTGGCCTTAGAAAATAAAATAGCTTTTCTTCTTTTCTTTCTTATCTGTAAATGCCTTGGCATTTTCTGGAGCACCTTGCGTGCTAAAATCCCTAAGTCTTGACTTTTCGGGATTTCTTAAGGCCTTGGCCTTTTCTTTTCTTATCTTTATCTTCTCTTTTCTTTTCTCATAACTTTCTTAGCCCCTGAACTCATATAGGGTATGTGATCAAACATATACATAAGCATACAACAACTAATGAACTAAGATCACATGCAAAAACTTAAACAAAAAGGAAATATCTCTTTTTAAAAACTTTTAAAGGAAATTCTCGCGGAAAAACCACCTCTTACTGCAGGTGAGCAGTACTTACATTGATATCTTGGACTTACAACCAAGATTAATGTCTAGAGCTCGGAAGAAACTTGAGATCTCGACGAATTCTTCGCGCCTACGCGTTCCTCTCGTCGCGGGGATCCCAAATATAGGAATATCTCTTGGAAGAAAGCCTTGGCCGGCCCTCTAGGCTTGGTGTGGCGTGCGCACAAGAGAGGAGATGGAGAGGGGTCGGCGCAACCTTGGGAGAGGGAGAGGGTTTGAGAGAAAATAAAACTTCTCTCTTTAATTACCTATTTATACTTATGGGGCGGATTAACCTAACTACACCTTAAATATAGGTCTCTCCTTCCTTTGCTGTGCTTGATACCCTAGCCCAACTGGTCGCGCGCTCTTCTGGTCTCGCGGTGGTCGCGGGTTCGAACTCCGGCTGCCCTTAAGTGGTTTTTTCCATTTTTCTTTTTCTTTTTCCAAAAATACCAAACGGACTCGGAAAATTCCATAAAAATACTCTAAAAATTCCTAAAAATATCTAGAATATTTCTAAACCATTTCTAAATAATTCGAAGGACTTTAAGAACTAAAAATGGAAATTTTGGGGCGTTACATCCTAGATAGTCCATATTGAGGCTATAGTCCAGGGGGAGCCAATAGAAAAATTATTTTCATAATTAGATGATTTTCTTGCATGTTTCTTTGAATTTTTGCGTGATAATTGTTTATTTATTTTAGCAAAATTGGCATGCTTGGGAATTGAAATGGTTAGATAAGAACCTGACTTGATTTGAAACTTGCACAACCTAATATTAGGGTGGGACGAGATGATACTACGTTAGGGAAGCCTACCTAAGGAGTCAGGTAGGGTAAGGTGCACCCTATTTGATTTCTTTAGTCTGGTGGAACTAGCTGAAGCTACCTCGTCACATCCTCGACTAGTTAGACTAGAGTTTCTCAAAGAATAACTTGAAAATAAATTTGTTTAAAAGGTTTTGTCAAGAAATGTGTCGTTGCTCCGATAACCAAGAAAGCCCCTATGCTTCGTCAAGATCTGGAAGCCGATTATTGAAATCTATTTTCAACTTATTAATTGTTAAACATGAATCTAACTCAAGGATCAATCAAATCATAGTTTTTCACTTAAATTCTAAAGATAAAATTTAATGTATCTCACAAAACAGATAAGGACACCTATTTTGTCACTTAGAAAAGGGTGAGATGCTTAAGACCTAAAAGAATAGTCCAACCCAACCAACCTCACAACCTAATCTATTTCACCTTTAATTGATTAAACCTAATTTATAATTTCCTTATTTAAACTCAACTTAATTCAACTTAAATATTTTCAAAATTTAAATTAAATAATTTTTCAAAATTCAACTTAAACAATTTTTCAATTTAACTTAAATATTTTCAATTTAACTTAAATATTTTTCAAAATTCAACTTAAACATTTTACAAAATTCAACTTAACTCAACCTAATTAAACTAATGAGGCTAAAATCTATCTCACAAAAATACCCATAGGGTTAACATGACTGATAACTCAGATTGGGTGAGACAGTCTAGGTAGTGAAACCCAATTCATCTATCCTTATACTTCTACATAAATAGATCCAAATCAGGGCACTTTATGTGTAGGAATGTAAAGGTTTGGACCAATGGATGATGGATAGTGAATGTTCCAAACACATTACTCGAGACAAATTGAAGTTCACCAAAATCAAGTACAAGAATCTAGGTTCAGTGACATTTGACAACAATGTCACACTTAAAGTAATTGGTTCAAGTAATATTGAACTGAAGTCTAATTTCATTATTTAAAAGGTATTATTGGTTGATCATTTTAAATTTAATTTACTTAGCATTAGTCAACTTTGTGATACTGGTTATATAGTCACCTTCTCTAATTCGGACTGCCTTATTAGGAACTTACAAGACCCAGAAGTAACCCTTAAGGGAATTAGAAAAAATAATATTCATGTTATTAATCTACCATCTTCACCTAAATATTTTCTAACCCACAAGAAGAAACTAACTTATGACATAGAAGACTAGGCAACACCCAAACAAAATTAATTTCAAAACTAAGTCAAAATGGACTAGTTAAGGGTATCCCTAAACTTAGAAACTTTAAAAATTCAATTTGTAACCCATGTCAACAAGGTAAACAAACAAAGTCACCCACAAACTTGTCCAATCAGATTTAACCCAAGCTACACTTGAGCTCTTACATCTAGACCTATTTGATTCTCATGGAGCCAAGTCACTAAGCGGAAATCGATACTGCTTAGTAATTATTGACGATTACTCTAAATTTACCTAGGTTAAGTTTTTGAAAACCAAAGATGAAACTTTTGAAATATTTAACACTTTATTTAAAGTATTTAAAAATGAAAAAGATACTAAAATCATAAGAATTAGAAGTGACCACAGGGGAAAATTTAAAAATTTAAAATTTAATGAATTCAATAAAATTAATGGATATACCTATGAATTTTTTTACCCTAGATCCCCCTAACAAAATAGGATAGTTGAAAAAAAAATAGGACCCTTCAAGAAGCTGCTAAGACTATGCATAACGAGTATAATCTATCTAATCAATTTTGGGCAAAAGCAATGAACACATCCTGTTACATCCAAAATAGGGTCCTAATAAATAAATGACATAATAAAACCCCCCTATTAAATTTATTATCATAAACCACCTAATTTATATTACTTAAAAGTTTTTGGGTGTAAGGTACATATCCTAAATACAAAAGACTACTTAGAAAATTTTAATCAAAATCAACCCCAGAATTTTTTGTAGGGTACTCAACCACAAGTAGGGCATATAGGGTCTATAACAAACATACTCTTAAAATCGAAGAAACTACAAATGTAATATTTGATGAAGAAATGGTAACAACACCAACTAATTTACCTAACTTAACCAATTCACCCTACTTAATCAATCAACTAAGCCTAAACAATATAGGCCAAGACTTAGAAGAAAGAGAATTAATATCTGAACCAAACTCAAATCAAATCATTGAACCAGTAATTGAACCTGAACTTGAACAACCTGAACCATCTTCTAGGATTAGGATGAATCATCCTACTGATCAAATCTTAGGTCACCCAAACTTAGGTGTGTTGGTGCCGGAAGCACCAGATTGAACTTGGTTTTTATAATAGCAAAGGGTTCAAAGTTAAGTATGTATTATTGTCTAATGGATTTACCTAGTGTGCAGGAAAGTCCTAGTTCACCTAGGCTCGAAGTCTTGACTTGCAGGGTTGAGCAACGAAGTCCTGGTCGAGGACTGGGCAACGAAGTTCTGATCTGGAGGATTGGGCAGAAGTCTTAGCTGAGTGAGAGTTGTAGACAGAAGTAGAGGCGGGTCGAGGAACGAATGTCTCGAGATCCGATAGTCTCGGAGGCCGAGCAAAAGTCCAACCGGAGGAGCCAATTCGCAAAAGGTAACTTCTCTGAGAGGAGTAGGTGAGGGCGCGTTCCCCGGAAGCGGGAACAGTAGGCGTCGGTGATAGATCGATCGGCGTGCTAGAGGGGGGTGAATATCACTTTTTCGGTTGAATCTCTTCACCTACGTTGTTAGTTGCGTAGCGGAAATACAAATAAAATAAACTAACAATAGAAAACAATGCTAACAACCTGATTTACTGGTATCCACCCCGGACGGGTGACTAATTGATAAGTACCATTTTATTGATTATTTTAGTTGTAAAATCCATGTTTGACCTATGTTTTTATTGCTTAATTGTGAAATTACCCTAGGTTTTAGAACTTTCTTTTATTTTGGACTTAATTGCAAATCTTGATATTTTTTTGGATTATTTGGCCACTAAATTTTTGATCTATTTTTGTAGGCATGAAAGGTTCATGGACCTAGGGCATACTGGGTCAAACTTGAGTCGGATGTGACCCGGATCGAGTTATCAAGCATAGGATTAATCTGGGCCGTCCGATTCAAAAGTGGCTTGATCTGAGCCATCTGGGATCATCTGAAGACATCCAAGCTAGGGTTAGGGCTGATCAAGCACTCTGATCAAGATCTGAAGGTTTCATCCCAATCAGAGCTCATTCAACCGTTGGATTAAGCTCAGAGGGTTCTAGATCGTCCATTCAAAAATTAGGTTGATCTGGACCATCCGTTGCACATCTGGAGGATCCGAGCTACCACGAGGCAGATCCTGACCCCTGATCATCATCATCAAAGTTTGGATTTAATCAGAGCAAGATCAGCCATTGGATTTTCTGAATTCAATCTGAGCCGTCCATTACTAGATACTTAATCAAAAATCTGCCCAGACTTCTCCTCGTCGCGTCTTAGCCAAGTCTTCGCCGCAGCTACCTTCTTCGCGTGTTCTTCATCTCGTTTCAAGTTTTCTTCAATCCGTTGGCGCGACCACTCGATTTCCTTGCTTAGATCATGTGCTAGGTCATTTGGAAGGCCATCAGTGAAGTTTCCGGATCAGAATTGCTCAAGAGACAGTGCTGTTGAGAGGTTTCCGCAGTTCTGTCCATTTGATACCTTCGGATCGGCTGTGCTCGAATTCCTTCCACCTGAGCTATCTAGAGGGGTTCCCTAGATTGCTTGGATCATCATCAACTCACCTTCGCACGCAGACGCAGCCGAATTGAAGATTTCAAATGGAAAAATTCAGAATGAAGCAATCTGAGCTGTATTCAATCGCAGATGGAGTTTTCCCTATGGTTTGCTGAGCTTACGGGTCCGAGGCTCTCCCTTGCGTGACGAACAAGGAGTACCTGAGCTCGGGAAGGGATCGAGGAGTAGTTTCCTTAGTTTAAATTCAGTTTTAGCTGTAGTTTGAGTTTCTGCCGCAACTCTGTTTCTGAAATTCTTGTATCAGCTGTTTGAGTTTGTTTCCTGAATTGTTTGGCTTAATTAGGTTTTGAATCTTCAAGTTAAATAGTTTAGTGAACTTGTTAGTGATCAATTGACTTTAATTTCAGTATATTTCTCTGTTAATTGCTTGCGTGCCAATTACATAGCTGCGTGCCACTTCTATTTCTGCAACTTTCTATTTAGTTTCGAAATTTTCAGTTTATTTCCAATTAGATTTGTGTTTAGTTCATTCCCTGCAATTGAAGATAGCATTTAGTATGTTAGTGCATGAGATCTGAGTTTGTGTGCAGTCCTTTTTATTTCTGCATTTTTAGTTCTCTTGTTTGCAATCAATCTTAATTTCTGCAACCTTGTTGTAGTTCTCAGCTCTCGGGTTCCAACTTCCAGTTTCTGCACATTCATTAGCTTTTGAAAATTGCACTTTAATTGGTTGCTTCACCTTTAATTGATTCACATCAGCACATTCCCTCAGGTTATAGATCTACAAGTAGTTTCCTTTCGGCAAATAAGTTTTCTTCCCTTTTTCGTATCAAGTAGATGTCATATTTCTCCACTTTGTATCAAGTTCAGTTTAGGCAGTGATTGGTACCAAGCTATAGGGTATTTTTAGTGTGCTATATTGTCTGAAATCAACTGGTACTGAATTCATCTATTTCTGAATTTTGTTTTGCATTTGTTGGTTTTCAAAACGTGTAGCAGAGTTGAATTGTTGCTTGCCTAATTTCTGAATTTCGTATGCATGGATTTGTGTTAAGCTTGTTTGTTTCCAAAAATCTGCCATCACTGCGCTTATTCATTTGTTTAGCATTTAGATTGCATTTAATATCCATCGTGTTCCATTTTAATTTCGATTAGCTACCTTGGTTGAGTAGGTCTTCTCTTGTTTGAATTACTTAGTTGCCATCACTTGTTTATTGCATTTAGTTGTAATTCTTTTCTTTTTGTTGCATTTCGATTTCTATTTGCAAAACAACCCCAGATTTTATTCAAAACCCCAAAATTCACAGACGACACATAAATACAAGCTCGAATCACACACTATCAACTAGCCCTAGGAAAAATACGACCTGTGGCCCCTTTACTACGTTCTCATACTTTGATTGCAAAAAGGGTTTCCAGCATTTTATTTATTCATATTTAAATTTGGAGGACCCACACATTTCGTGACAGCCTATTTTGGGTCCATCACTAATCCAAGAATCCGTCGGTGGATCAACCCCCGGATAACCTCCGGCTAGATCTGTTGCTCCTTGTGGGTGGAGAAACCTCGCCATAATACTTCGGACGCTATCTGATCATAAAAGACTACTAACTCACTTTACCCAAGTGAGTTTTGTCAAAAAAGATAGTAGAAAATGATACACTTTAAATAGGGCTCGAATCTGAAACAGCCGCTACCAGTCGACTGCCAAAATGGCAGTCACCTGGTCCCACTTAGATTCGACCGTTACAGTGCAACGTTCGAATCTGCCAGCCTGTTCCAGCCTATACCAGTCGACTGCCAATGGGCCAGTCGACTGGGACGCTCCTAACCCTAGGGTTTCACTCCCGAGTACAAATCTCTCCACACTCAAACCCTCCCGGCTTAGCCCCTGAGTACAAGCACTCATACTCAGACCCTTACAACCCAGTTGACTCTTCACCAGCAGCCTTTGTTGGATCGAGAGAACCGATAGAGGGGGGGTGAATATCGGAAAACTTTCGGATTTGTAAACTAAGAGAAGTTGCACAGCGGAAGTTAAAAACACACAACGCAAACACGGGAGGTTTTACATGGTTCGGAGCCTAGGTCGACTCCTACTCCAAGGCCCACGGTCGTTGACCGTTTACTTTGGGCAATTCTATATAGGCGCAAAAACAATTTACAAATATTGATTACAGAGTAAGTGCAGTAAATTGAAAATCACTCTTCTTTACTGACGTCCGAAGTAGATTGACTTTTTCATAGCAGCAGGACGTCGTCGGCTCGAGTTGGGCAGTTTTTGGAGCGAGGCGTGAGAGCAGAAGAGCGTAGAATTGTTGTGTTCGAGATGTTCCTTGAAGCCTGGGCGTTGGGTGCTATTTATAGCACCTCGGGGTGCCCTGGACGTCGGGGGAACCCCCCCCCCCCCCCCACGTGTCATGTGATCCGAGATTCTCTCGGTCAACCTTTATCCCACTCGAATAGGGATGAGGTTTGACCCTGGGGGCGCCCTGGACGCTGGGGGCGCCCTGCTTGACTCCTTCCGCGCGGGCTTCTCGGTTGGATAAGGGTGATTGGCTTCGCTGGCATAGGCACGGGGCGCCTTGGCTGCTGAGGGCACCCTGGGCGCTGAAGGCGCCCTGGCTGCTGGGGGCGCCCTGGCTGCTGAGGGCGCCCCGGCCAGTAGTCAGCCGAAGCTTCTTTTTGCTTCATTTATTTCTTGTTCACCTTGGGGGCGCCCTACTCAGCTGCTGCCTCACTCCTTTGAGGCTCTCTGAGCTGCAGACACACGTTCCTTTGGTCCTACATCCAGGGTTAGTCTGAAAACAACATAAAGCAGTAAGTGGTTAGTTTTTATACAACCTTAGCTGTCTTGGTTCTAACTTTGGGTCTCCCAAAATGGAACCCTAGGTCGAACTGACGCCTACTGTTCCCTCGACGGGGAACGCGCCCTCACCTACTCCTCTCGGGAGAATGTACCTGATGCCAACCGTTCCTCTAGTTGGACTTTTGCCTCGCGGTCCTTCGCCAGGTCTTGGATATCGAGCTGTCCTTCGCCCGGTGCCTAGCAGTCCTTCGCTAGGGCTTCATTCCCAAGTCGTCCTTCGCCTGGGGCCTAGCAGTCCTTCGCTAGGGCTTCATTCCCAAGCCGTCCTTCGCCTGGGGCCTAGCAGTCCTTCGCTAGGGCTTTTCACCCTGGCATTCCTTCGCCAGTGCCTAGCAGCCCTTCGCTAGGACTTTGTTTCCTGGCCACTAGAGTAACATGTTAGATAACAACTAAGACTTAACTTTTGAACCCTGTTGCCATTATCAAAACACAGGTTTGACTTTGGTGCTTTCTGCACCAACAATCTCCCCCTTTTTGATTTATGGCAACCCTAGTTCAAAAAGTTAAGTTTAATCAAAGCATAAAACCATTAACTTTTGTTCCCTCCCCCTGGAAGGAATCTCCCCCTAGATTTTTCAAAAATACGTGGGGTTCTAAAACTTTACTTAGAATGATTTTCCACTTTGAAAACTTAAGTTTTAAGTACTTGGAAATCTTTTGATAACTTAAGTTTTAAAAGTACATAGAGGAGTTTTCGAAAGCATGAGTTTTGAAAACTTTAAGTTAAGTACTTAGTAACTTTTGAAAAACTTTAAGTACTTAGTAAATTTTGAAACCTTAAGTTTTAGAGTACTCAAAAGTTTTGAAAACTTTAAGTACTTACTAACTTTTGAAAAACTTTAAGTACTTAGTAAATTTTGAAACCTTAAGTTTTAGAGTACTCAAAAGTTTTGAAAACTTTAAGTTAAGTACTTACTAACTTTTGAAAAACTTTAAGTACTTAGTCAATTTTGAAAAAACTTAAGTACTTAGTAAATTTTGAAAAACTTAAGTACTTAATAAATTTTGAAAAACTTAAGTACTTAGTTAAATTTTGAAAAACTTAAGTACTTAGTAAATTTTGAAAAAACTTAAGTACTTAGTAAATTTTGAAAAAACTTAAGTACTTAGTAAATTTTGAAAAAACTTAAGTACTTGAAAAACTTAAGTACTTAGTAAATTTTGAAAAACTTAAGTACTTAGTAAATTTAGAAAAACTTAAGTACTTCTAAAAGGTTTTTGAGAAGCTTTGAAAAGTAGCTAACTTTTTGAAAAGAGAGTTTGAGATTTTGAAAACATTTGAACTTTCTCCTTTCCTATCTCTCCCCCTTTGCCATATATAAAAAAAAACAGATAGATATAGCAGAAATTAAATTGCATAAAAGAATTAACTTTTGTAAGGGAAAATATTCGTATGATTTTGCTGTACTGAACCAAGACTTAGACCAAATCAGTTAGTTTTCTCTTGTAGGGACCTGTCTAACCCATTTAGCTACTTACTAACTGTTATAAGCAGTAGTTTTCACTAGGGTTAGTCAAGTTAAGTGTTTCTGTTCAAGTTAGATTTTCTAAACTTGACACTTAACTTGATTGCTATGTAAGTTGTATTTAGTGCCCCAATTGCTGTAGATGCACTGACTTAAAGCATCTTGAATTAAGGCAAAGACCTAAGCATCTCAACCCTTTCTAGGTTATCAATCAAAAAGTATCCTAAACTGCTTGTGAGATGCTGGCTTCTAAGTCTATAGGTGCATGCAGTTCTAGGGTTAGGGCCTAGGCTAAGTCCATTTGCGAAGAAGCCCTAATTTTGAAAAGGGGTAGTTTTGAAGTAAAACTAAGTCGAAAAATAAAAGAATTTATTTTTAAAACTTTTTCAAAATTAAGTAAGAGCTGATTTTGAAAGCATTTTAAAAGAAAAAAAACCAATAATGAGCTAAATCTATTCTACTAAGCACAATCCTAACTGCCTTCTTAGTGAGCTGAACTCAGACTCAGGTAAAGGTTTTGTGAATATATCAGCTAAGTTGGATTTTGAGTCTATATGTTTAAGTACTATCTCACCCCTGGCTACATGGTCTCTAACGAAGTGGTGTTTAACTTCTATGTGTTTAGTCCTGGAGTGTTGGATTGGATTTTTGGTTAAATTGATCGAGCTTATATTGTCAATGAAGACTTGGGTTTGAGTGTAGTTGAGCTGGAAATCTTTAAGAGTGTGCATCATCCATAAAAGTTGTGCTACACACTCTCCTAAGGCCACATACTCAGCTTCAGTTGTGGATAGGACTACACAGTGTTGTTTTCTGCTGCACCAACTTACTAAATTATTTCCTAATAGTTGGCAGCTTCCACTTGTGCTCTTTCTATCTAATTTGCACCCAGCATAGTCAGAGTCTGAGTACCCTGACAGATTGAAGGTTGAGGTTCTAGGATAACAAATCCCTATATTTAGGGTGCCCTTTATATATCTTAGTATTCTTTTTAGGGCTGCTAAGTGCATTTCCTTAACACAGGTTTGGTATCTAGCACACATCCCTACAGCAAATAGAATATCAGGTCTGCTGGCTGTAAGGTAAAATAGACTACCTATCATACTTCTATATAGTTTGAGGTCTACTGGCTTGCCATCAGGGTCACTGTCTATTTTTACATTAGTTGCCATGGGGGTACTTATGCTTTTAGAGTTGTCCATTTTAAATTTCTTTATTAACTCTTTAGCATATTTGGATTGATGGACGTAGTTTCCATCTCTTGTTTGTTTGATTTGCAGTCCTAAGAAAAAGGTAAGTTCACCAACTAAGCTCATTTCAAATTCATTTTCTATTATTTTGACAAACTCTTTTAGGAAATTTGTGTTGGTGGATCCAAATATTATGTCATCTACGTAAATTTGGGCAATAAATATGTCTTTTCCTAGGATTTTAATGAATAAAGTTGAGTCAATTTATCCTTGTTTGAATTCTTTAGAAGTTAAGTAGGTTGATAAACGTTCATACCAGGCCCTAGGTGCTTGTTTTAACCCATATAGAGCTTTAGTTAATTTGTAAATGTGGTCAGGCTTGTCTAAGTCCTCAAACCCAAGGGGTTGTCCTACATAAACTTCCTCTTTAATGAATCCATTTAGGAAGGCTGACTTTACATCCATTTGGTATAGCTTAAATCCTTTATGGGATGCAAAGGCTAACAACATTCTAATGGACTCAAGTCTAGCTACTGGGGCATAAGTTTCGTCGTAATCTAATCCCTCTACTTGGCTGAATCCCTTAGCTACTAAGCGGGCTTTATTTCTAACTATTTCTCCTTGATCATTTAGCTTATTCCTAAAGACCCACTTAGTGTCAATGATGGATTTGCCTTTAGGTTTAGGCACTAGTTCCCAGACTTGGTTCCTCTCAAATTGGGCTAACTCTTCTTGCATAGCTATGATCCAATCCGGGTCAGGTAGCGCTTCATCTATAGTTTTGGGTTCTATTTTTGATATCATAGCTATTTGACTAAGGTTTCTATAGGAGGATCTAGTCCTGACTCCTAGAGTTGGATCACCCATAATTTGATCGGTTGGGTGACTAAGTCTGGGTTTCTTGGTTCTTCTAGAACTTGGTTCAGCCTCAGGTCCGGCTGGTCGGTTTGGTTCACTATTTGATTCGACTCTTTGGGCTGGTTCATTTGTTGGTTCGATAATTGGTTCAGTTGACTCATTAATTAGTTCAATAGTTAGTTCGTTTAAGGATTCAATTAAGGGTTCACTGGTTTGTTCATTATTGTCTTGATCAGAATTTGATGAATTTAGTTCTGGATTATCAAATGTTGAGTTGACTTCTTCATCAAATATTAAGTTAGTTGTTTCTTCAATTTTCTTAGTTTGTTTGTTGTAAACTCTATAGGCTCTACTTGTGGTTGAGTATCCTAGGAAGATACCTGGGGTTGATTTGGACTGAAATTTCCCTAAGTAGTCTTTGGTGTTTAGGATATGAGCTTTACATCCAAAGACCCTTAGGTAGTGCAGATTTGGGAGCCTATGGTAGTACAGCTCATAGGGTGTTTTATTATGTCGTTTGTTAATCAGAACTCTATTTTGGATGTAACAAGCCGTACTGATAGCTTCTGCCCAAAATTGGTTTGCTAAGTTAAATTCGTTGAGCATAGCCCTAGCGGCTTCCTGTAACGTTCTATTTCTTCTTTCTACTATCCCATTTTGTTGGGGGGTTCTAGGACATGAAAATTCATGTAAATACCCATTGATCTTACAAAATTCCTCAAACCGTTGATTTTCAAATTCTCCCCCGTGGTCACTCCTAAGTCTTTTAATTTTAGTATCGTTTTGATTTTCAACTAATTTACAGAAATCATTAAATAGTTTTAAGGTTTCATCTTTGGTTTTTAGAAACCTAACCCAGGTAAAATAATCATCAACTATTACTAAGCAGTATCGGTTTCCGCTTGGTGACTTGGCTCCATGTGAATCAAATAGGTCAAGGTGCAGGAGCTCAAGTGTGGTTTGAGTTAGGTCAGATTGAATTGATTTGTGATTAGATTTGGTTTGTTTACCTTGATTACATGATTCACATATTAGGTTTTCATTATTTTTAATTTTGGGGATACCTTTGATTAGGCCAAGTTGGGTGACTTTTGAGATAGTTCTCAAATTGGTATGACCTAATCTCCTATGCCAGAGGTTCGATTGTTCTAGCTGAGTTAACATACATTTGGGTGCTGAGGGAAGGTTTATAGTGTATACATTATTTTTCCTAGTGCCCTTAAGTATGATTTCTGAGTCTTGTACATTTCTAATCAGGCAGTTAGAATTATTGAAGGTGACTATATAACCAGAATCACATAACTGACTTATGCTGAGCAAGTTAAACTTGAAGTTTTCAACCAAAAGAACTTTCTTAATAATAAAGTCAGATTTAAGCTCAATATTACCTGTCCCAATTACCTTGAGTGTAGCATTGTTGCCAAATGCCACTGAGCCTAGGTTCTTGAGCTTGAGTTTGGTGAACTTCAATTTATCTCGAGTCATGTGTCTGTAGCAACCGCTATCCAGCATCCATTGGTCCAAATCTTTATGTTCCTACACATAAAGAGTTTTATTGATTTGGATCCAATTAGATTCAGGTATAGCTTAAATTGAATTTCACTACCTAGTCTGTCTCACCCAAATCTAGGGTTTTCAATCACGTTAGCCTTATAGGTTTCGTGAGACAGGTTTTGATACATAAAATTTATTTTAAAAATTTTTTTATTTATTTTGAAAATCTTAATTAATTTTGAAAGCATTTTTAATTTATTTTGTTTGAATCTATACTTAACTGAAAAATGTGTTAGATTTGAATTTAACAAAAAGTAATTTGAATTTGAAATTCAAAAATTGGCTTCCAGGTCTTGGCGAGGCACTAGGCCTTCTTTGGCCGCAGCCTTATTGGATCATCAACCCTTTCCTTGACAAAGTCGTTCAATGAAATTTCATTTTCAAAATTAATTTTTGAAAAAGTTCTGGTCTAACTAGTTTGAATTTTGGATCAGTAGCTTCGGCTAGTTTCACCAGTCTAAAGAGACCAAGTAAACTTGATCTTATTAGAATTGGTTTCCCTAACGTACTATCATCTCACCTCCACCCAATACTATGTTTTCAAGTTTCAGTTAAGTTTGTTCAATCCTTAAACTAACCTAAGTCTAAGCATAATAAATTGCAGAAATTAAATAAACAAGCAAACATGCAAAGTAAAGAAAGTTGGATTTTATCTAACAATGAATATAGTTTTCAGTTTAGCTCCCCCTGGACTAAAGCCACGGTAATGATTAGGCAAGATGTGAATCTTGTCCTTGGGGATCCAATACTGATTTGATCCAGTCGGTTTGTTCAGGCACAGTTTGGGTACCCATGCCTGAATTTTACCTCTAGACTGATTCAGTACAGCAAGGTAAGATCTTTGTCGGGATTTGGTTCTATAGCCAAGTCCGGATCGATTTAAAACGGACTTCTGTTTTCCAAGAATCATGTCTAGACCCTTGGAACCAGAGGTAAATCATTCTAAAGCTGATCTAAGATCCTTAACCTGAGTTTTCAGGGAGGAGTTCTCTTTCTCAAGTTTTTCAACTTGAGTAGGAGTTCCTTCTTGAACTTTCTCGGTTGAGGGTTTAGATTCAGCTCCCTCTTTCAGGAGTTTTACTTCCTGTCGGAGGGATTCGATTCGGAGTTTGGCTTTCGCCAAATCTCGAGAAAGATATGAAATTAAATCGTTTAACTGACTTCTATTAAAGCCACTTACCTTGATTTCGCCATCCTCTGAGAAGGTCAGTTTGCCGTCGTCCTGTTCTGATTCTGACTCGGTCTCGACTTCTTCTGAGGCGGTCAGGGCTAGAAGGTTGGACTGGGGTACTTCTTCTTCTTTTTCAGAGGAAGATTCGTCCCAGGTTGCTTGCAGTGCTTTCTTTCTTCTCGTCTTTTTAGTCTCCTTTAGGTTAGGACACTCTGACTTGTATGACTCTTTTTCTTGCACTCGTAGCAGGTCACGTTGGGCTTGTTTTTGTCGTTTACGGGTTCAGCTGGTTCGTCCTTTCTTCGGTCGGCTTTCTGTCTGTTGGTTTGGTTCTTTAGCTCTTTGTAATAGCTTCGGGCCAGTCGGACCAGCTTAGTTTGTTCTCCTTCATCTTCTGTGTCTGAGTTAGACTCAGGTTCAGTTTGTGGTTTCTTCTTTGCTGACTTTCCAGTTTTACCTGCAATGAAGGCAATTCCTTTCTCGACCATATTGGAGTTAGTTTGTTCATGCAGTTCTAATTCGGAAAATAATCCGTCTAACTTTATTTTAGAAAGATCCCTTGAAACCTTGTATGCATCTACCATAGATGCCCACAAGGTATTTCTAGGGAAGGCGTTTAGAGCAAACCTTATTAGGTCACGGTTTTCGACCTTGTGACCTATAGTGTGAAGATCGTTCATTAATTCTTGGATTCGTGCGTGGAGCTGGGCTGCTGTTTCGTTGTCGGCCATCTTGATGGTGTACAGTTTGTTCAGGAGCAGATCCCTTTTACTGATCCGAGTATCTGATGTTCCTTCGTGCAGCTCGATCAGTTTTGCCCAAAGCTCCTTGGCACTATTGAAGGAGCCTACCCGGTTCAGCTCCTCTTTTGTCAATCCGCATTGGAGGTTCTGGGTCTCTTTTGCGTCGGCTTCTATTTTGCGCTTCAGAGCGGTGTCCCATTCTGAGTAGCTTTGAGGTAGTCCTTCGGCGTTTTTGGGGATCTCCAGTCCGGAATGGATGATGATCCACATGTCCACCTGAGTTTTCAGGTGGACCTCCATATGACTTTTCCAGTAAGAAAAGTCTTCTCCACTGAAAAGTGGAGGTCTGGCGGTCCTAAATCCTTCTTGCATGGCCATTTAATCTGAAATAAAATTTACTAACAAGAAGAGAAATTCCCAAGACTTGGTCTTGGATTAGTAGTACAAGATGAATAAAATGAAATAACGAGGGGTGTTGCACCAACCTCGATTAACGAAAAAGAATCGAATGAATGATTAAAAAAAATTCAAACTAGATAAAGAGAAAAAAAATCCGAAAAAAAAAATTTCAAACTGGTGGTTGCACCAAGTTTGAACTTCCCCGCTCTGATACCACTTGTTGGATCGAGAGAACCGATAGAGGGGGGGGTGAATATCAGAAAACTTTCGGATTTGTAAACTAAGAGAAGTTGCACAGCGGAAGTTAAAAACACACAACGCAAACACGGGAGGTTTTACTTGGTTCGAAGCCTAGGTCGACTCCTACTCCAAGGCCCACGGTCGTTGACCGTTTACTTTGGACAATTCTATATAGGCGCAAAAACAATTTACAAATATTGATTACAGAGTAAGTGCAGTAAATTGAAAATCACTCTTCTTTACCGACGTCCGAAGTAGATTGACTTTTTCGGAGCAGCAGGACGTCGTCGGCTCGAGTTGGGCAGTTTCCGGAGCGAGGCGTGAGAGCAGAAGAGCGTAGAAGCGTTGTGTTCGAGATGTTCCTTGAAGCCTGGGCGTTGGGTGCTATTTATAGCACCTCGGGGCGCCCTGGACGTCGGGGGCGCCCCCCCCCCACGTGTCATGTGATCCGAGATTCTCTCGGTCAACCTTTATCCCACTCGAATAGGGATGAGGTTTGACCCTGGGGGCGCCCTGGACGCTGGGGGCGCCCTGCTTGACTCCTTCTGCGCGGGCTTCTCGGCTGGATAAGGGTGATTGGCTTCGCTGGCATAGGTGCGGGGCGCCTTGGCTGCTGAGGGCGCCCTGGGCGCTGAAGGCGCCCTGGCTGCTGGGGGCGCCCTGGCTGCTGAGGGCGCCCCGGCCAGTAGTCAGCCGAAGCTCCTTTTTGCTTCATTTGTTTCTTGTTCACCTTGGGGGCGCCCTGGACACTCAGGGTGCCCTACTCAGCTGCTGCCTCACTTTTTTGAGGCTCTCTGAGCTGCAGACACACGTTCCTTTGCTCCTGCATCCAGGGTTAGTCCGAAAACAACATAAAGTAGTAAGTGGTTAGTTTTTATACAGCCTTAGCTGTCTTGGTTCTGACTTTGGGTCTCCCAAAATGGAACCCTAGGTCGAACCGACGCCTACTGTTCCCTCGACGGGGAACGCGTCCTCACCTACTCCTCTCGGGAGAATGTACCTGATGCCAACCGTTCCTCTGGTTGGACTTTTGCCTCGCTGTGCTTCGCCAGGTCTTGGATACCGAGCTGTCCTTCGCCCGATGCCTAGCAGTCCTTCGCTAGGGCTTCATTCCCAAGCCGTCATTCGCCTGGGGCCTAGCAGTCCTTCGCTAGGGCTTTTCACCCTGGCATTCCTTCGCCAGTGCCTAGCAGCCCTTCGCTAGGACTTTGTTTCCTGACCACTAGAGTAACATGTTAGATAACAACTAAGACTTAACTTTTGAACCCTGTTGCCATTATCAAAACACAGGTTTGACTTTGGTGCTTTCTGCACCAACAGCCTTGATTGTCGCCTTCACGCCCTCTTCATCTTCGGCCCTCGTCCCTCGGATGCACACGCAAACCTCCAGCTTGCCTCCATGCCACCCTTCACGTACGTCTCGAAGTCCGCGTCCCACGGCTCATCATCCTTGCTATCCAACGGTCCCTCGGATGTGCACGCAAGCCTCCAGCTTGCCTCCATGCCATCCTTCACCTGAAGTCATCAACCAAGTCCCTGTGTACCTTTACACTTGCACACTCATGTACGCATATTAGTCCAGCACAAATCCTAACTTAATCATATTGCCCACAAATCAAAATATCATGATCCTCCATATCATCTCAGGGCGATTGCCCCAACAATCTCCCCCTTTTTGATATGTGGCAATATGTTAAGTTAGGTAAACATATAGCAATGATAATAGCAAAAACAATTGAAAATTAAAGCATAACACATAAGAGGCAACCTCCCCCTTAACCTATGCTTTCTCCCAGATTTCAATTCTTATTGCTAATTCCAAGTTAAGTTTTCCCAACTTAACTCTAAAGTTTCACAACCCAAACCAAGTTAGATTTCAACCTAACCTAACTTAACACATAAGTTCTCCACCTTTGACACCATCAAAAAGATTGCCCCAAGCAACCCTACCTCTGGTGCCAAATAGAACTCAACCATATTTCTGAAAAACCCTAAAAAAATCACCAAAACCCAATCTGTCCACACTACCAGTCGACTGCGACCCTACCAGTCGACTGATATGTCATTTTCAGAATTTTCAGCCGAAATTCAGAAACGCATAAAAAATTTCAAAAAATTCGGAAAAATGTGAATCTTTGTAAGCACGCTTGTTAAGGTATTCCCTACCCTAAAAAAATATTGATTCATGATAAACATCAACCGTGCTTGACTTTTGGTACAAACCCTAAAGTCCTCAAATAGTGTCAATCTTTGTATCAACTTTGAGATTCAATCATGATTTCCTATAGTTGCCAACTTCATTCACCTCCATTTAACATTTAGAATGATTCCCAAACTTCCCTTTTTCACATAAATATGTCCATTTTGACAAAAACTCCCCCTCTTTCTCTCTTAAGTCCAAATGATCATAAGAACAACACTTTCCCATGCCCTTTTTATAGAAGTTTCATTATGTAAATTGCAACCAATATATAGTAAGCAATATACCTAATATGAGATTACAAACCATTACAAGAACACATATATAAAGAGTATAATTTAAAAAAACATGTTATAGCAGTACAGTAGCACTTAACGAACCATCAAGCAGTATGCAAAACATTATCAAAGTAAGACAAAATTTTCAATAACATAAAAGACATTGTATCATACATAGAACTTTAAAAGTAGTCATGAAATAAACATCCAAAAAGTAGCTAGGGCCAAAGCCCTGAAGTCATCCAAATAATTACAATCATCAGAATGGAAAGTGTTTGAGAGAAAAGATACATGAAATAATAATGCTCTCAACACTAAACAACATCAACTGGTCAAAACATATGATCGTCACCGCCTGGAGGAGGAGGAGGAGGAGGGGTCTGATAAGCGAGATGCAGCTGTCGCAGCATCTCGTACATGTCGTCCTGGCGGCTGGTAATCCCATGAACTGCCACCTCAATCCTCTGCTCAGACTGCTGTACTCCGTGAATATCCTCACAGATGTCGTGAACATCCTCCTGAAGCCTGTGGACATCTGATCGAAGCTGGGTGAACTCCGCACATGTGACTATCCCAGCGGGCTCCTCATCTGAGGTAGCGGCCTCCGGACGCTGTCTCCATACAAACTCCCCCTGTCGACACTCGATGCCTGCCAAGGATAACTATCGTGTACCTATCTGGTCATAATCCTTGGACAGGTGTCTAACCTGACCACTACCTACACGGATACCAGAACGTAAATGGAAAAACTCGGTCAAGATGTGGCAGAAGGGCATATATATCTTCCCATTAACACTCTGGGAAGAATGGCAAATGACACTAAAGACCTGTAAGGAGACATCGATTTCTAACCTCCTCTCCAAAGCATACATCATCACCAAGTATGGGAGTCTGATCCTGGACCTTCCCTTGGTGACGATGGGCAAGATGCACTCTATGACGATCTTCTACAATACATGGCTAACGGTCTCATAGGTTTAGTGTTAAAAAGACGCTATGACTCATTCCTGTGTCTTCTAAAATAATGCATATGTATCTGATCAATGGTGACTCCAGGAAACTCTAGTGGTTCAACAACAGTAGGAAAGTAAGTAGATGCATTATTTGACGCTCTATACTATAGGAACCCAGCTAAACCCATGACTGAGAAAGGAATAGGAACACCAGCTACTCGAGACTCATACAAATTATTATCTGAGTCAATGAAAGTTAAATTCGTGTAAAAGTCAGTACATAAATCAACATCTATGTCATGCTGGCAGTAGACTAGCTGATCTAGTTGAAAATGAGTGATCATTTCAGCTAATTGAGGTGATTTCTCTTGAAAGAAGGCCTTGTTTAGGTATCGGTAGTTCATCACTACGAACTCATTTTCTTCAAACCTTTTCTTACATTCAAGAGACCTAAACCTTGACCCTCCCTGACTTTGTTGGGATGATCCTTCACCCTTAGGTTTCTTAGAGGTCATCCTAAATGCCACACACATCCATGCATGCCAAGACAACCCCCCAAAAAGGAAAAATATCAAAGAACATACACAAAAACCTCATGTTAGTGCGAAAATATGGTTTAAATGATAAAATGAACCTTAAACAACGATACATTTTCATTCTTCTCATGATGATTGGAGACGTTGGCTTGAAGAGGAGAGTTTCAACTAGCCCTAGAAGTAGATCGGGGCTAGAGAAGGACTTAGGAAGTGTTTTTAGGGCTTACTCGGGGCTGAGGACGAGGGAGGAGCTGGGAGAGGAGAAAATCGCCGGGTGGATCACCAAAACCCTAGGGTTTGGCTACCTCGGCATGCCTGTTTCTTTTATAAAACCCGCGTCCCAGTCGACTGGCAGGAGGCCAGTCGACTGGGAAAACCCACAGTATGTATTTACACTCTGACCCAGTCGACTGTGGTTTAGGCAGGTGACTGATAAACCAATAGAATGTTTGTGTGCCGAAATTTTCCTGTACCAGTCGACTGCCAGATACCAGTCGACTGGTGTCTGATTTTCAGATTTCCAATCCAAAATTCAGAAATGTCTAACTAATTCCACAAATTTCCAAAAAATATGAAATTTCATGGACGGATTTGTGAATTCTAAGTCTATTTGGGAAAAATATAATTTCAATCAAAATTATCCCGAATCCCAAGATTGGTACAAACTTCAAGTTTCTCTAAATTGTATCATGAAACCTTTCCCAAAAGTTCTAATTTTGACCTCACCTTGATGCTTCTTCCCATACTCATTCATAATCCATTCATAGCATCAAGGTTATATGGTATTTAGGCATTAAAACCAATTTTTCTCAATTAAAATCTCAATTTCTTCCTTTAGCGTGCCAATTCTCTAGGATTAAGACTAACCTTATCCTTTTAAATCTCTTGGCACACCCTATAATCCATCTAGTTTCCTAGAAGGAGACCACCTGAGATCCATTTGTAACACCCAATAATTTTCTTGTATTATTAGGGATTTTTCTGAATTTTTCTAGCATTTTTCGGAATTAAAACAAAAAGAAAAGGAAAAATGGTCGGGGAGAGATTCGATCTCGCGACCATGCGACTGGCCAAGTCCTTAAGCGAGCTCGGCTACCAAAAGGGCGGGGGTATCAAGCAAAGAAAAGGATGAAGCGAAATAATGTTATAGGGTAGTTAGGCATTTTCATTAAGAGATATATTAACCCCGCTTAAGTCACGTAAGGGGGATTAGGGCTTGTTGGCGGCTGCGTGTGAGAAGAGGGGGAGGGAGGGGCTGCGAAAACAGAGGAAGCCAAGGAGTTCTTCTTCTTCTTCTCTTTCCCCTTGAGTAGAGAGAATCTAGGGTTTCTCCCTAGGGCCAAAGAGTGGAGGTTTCTCACAAGGAAGAAGAGAAGAGTTCTACGCTAGGTTTATACCTTGATTTAGTGAGTTTTCTTCAAGATAAGGGTAAGTAGATCACTCACCTGCAATAGAAGTAGTTTCGCCATGTATTTCTCGTTGTAGAACCATGTTTGTGATCTAAGTGAATGCTTTAAGATTATGGTTTTTATTGTGATTTTAAGTTCCTAAAGAATACATGTTTTATCATAGAATATGAATTGGAGTAGGTTTTTGTGTATGTGAACTAAGTATGATAAGAGTAAGTTCTTGAAAAGTCCCAAAAATGAGTTTTGGGGTTAAGGGCACGCAAGGTGCTCGATGAAAATTCCAAGTAAGAAAAGGTAAAGGTTTATAGTGCAAGATTTATGAAAAAGAAAGTTAGCTTGATAAATACAAGCATTATGAGTAAGAAAGTATTTTACTTTTGTAAAGTGACATGTACCGGGCAAATGAGAGGCCCACAGAAAGTAAGAAGGAAGCTCTAATAGGGTGCGGTGGCTAGCTACCCCGAAACCTATTAGGGATGTGCACATTGGTACACTGATACCAGGTACATTGTCAAGGCCTGAGAAAGTTGATTATTATTTTGAAGTATATGAGTATATGTAAGTGTTTTCAGTTTAAGCATATGTTTTGCTAAGTATGTTAACATTGTTATGTTACAAGCATGTTAAAGAGCAAGAGCAAGGAAGTTAGTGGTTTAAAGTATGGAAATACATAAGTAGCAAATCTCAAAAGAAATTATGAGCATGTTAGATTTGCCAATGTTTAAATGTTTTCAAGCATGATTGAGCATGATGAGTATGTGAAAGTTTCCATGTGTAAGTATTTCAAAGTGCATGTATTTTGAAGCAAGCATTATTTGAAAAGAGCATGTTTATCATTGATCGCATGGATTTGTGAGTTAGGATTTACTTACTAAGCAAATCGCTTATTAGTTGCATTTCCTTCTATTGCAGACAAAGGTAAAGAAAAAGCATAAGCTAGGGAGGCGAGCGGGACTTGCATTGATGTTCAGTGGCGGTGGAACCGTGGAAGAGATCGTCGGGTTAAGTCTTGTAGAACATGTGTTTAGGTGTTTTGAATTGGTAGAATGAATGACTTTGTTTAAACCTTGCATAGAGACAAAGTTGGGTACAAACTCTAGTCTAGAGTTCATATATTTTGATAGCTTATTTACTTCCGCAAAGATCCTAATTGCAAGTTTATGAGGTTGTTTTGAGTTGCTAGGATGTTTATAAAACTAGTATAGAGTATAGAAATGGAGTTATGTCTTTGTATGTCTTAAAAGTATATGAATTGTGGAGCTTTGGAAATGGTTTTCAGGTCTGTAAATGCAGGTTTCAGGCGTGCCAGTCGACTAGTTCAGAACCAGTCGACTGCCCTATCGAACAGAAAGTTTCTGTTCGATGCACCAGTTGACTGCCAAGAGGCCAGTCGACTGGTGCCGGGCACAGAAAGTTTTTGTGGCTAACACCAGTTGACTGGCTATATAGCAGTCGACTGGTACCATTAAAAAGAAAGTGATGTAGGGCAGATGGTTAGTGCTTCTCTTTTACAACTAAGAGGTCTAGGGGTCAAATCCTTGCAAAGTAAATAAAATGAAAGTTTTTTTTTAAAAGAAAAAAAATTCAGAGCAGGTTAAGGGAAGTCAAGTAGTTGTAATCTAAGGCTAAGAATAAGGTAAAGTTAAGGTTAAGTAAAAGTGACGTCCGCTTTAGTGGTAGAGAAGTTAAGGTGGGTCGTCACACCATTGACCATGGATCCTGTTTTGGCTTCTAGGGCTCTCCCTTGAGCTCCTAGCCCTAGTTACCTTCGTAGGTAACTCATCTACAAGTGCAAGACCACACCGGTGCTCCTCCGGTGTTTCTTGACCTTCTACTCTCACTCTCTTAACCCTATAGACCTTTTGCTTAGTCAACTCCTTCTCTTTTCCTTTAAATGACATTTTATCAACATTTTCCCTTCTAGAGTGATATCCTAAACCCTGCCTATCATTTCTAAGAGGTTGATCTTTCTGTATTACCCTTGACCCCCTTATGAGCCTATCTAGATTTTTCTCCAATTTATCAAGTTTTGCTTTCAAGACTTGATTTTCCTTCTCCAAATTCCTAACCTTTGACTCTTTTGACCTAAATTGATCATTTCTAGATCTACCCATTTTTCTAGACATGTTTCCCTTTTTCTTAGGGTTTATGCCTTGGTCCTTAGTCCTAGAATTTCTAGATTTATCATGAAACATGGAGGTTTTGGTGTTTTGGCATGCAAAAGTATTTCTATTCTTATCATGATATTTAAAGCCAAAATTGCATCTAGGCAAGCAATCATTTATATTCCTAGCATTCATGGAAGAGCTTTGAACATAAGTAAAGTTAGAGATTACCTCCCTTACCCTTGTAGCTCCCCCTTGATGTGAGCTCCTCCTTTTCTTTTCTTCTTTCTCCCATTTCCTTAGATGCTCCATCTTCTTGAGCTCTTTACTCCTTGGACACTTTGTATGGTAGTGCCCTAGCTCCCCGCATGTAAAACACCTAATTTTCTTTCTTTTCTCCTTTTGAACTTCCTCATTCCTACAACCCATATTAGAATTTAAATGAATAGATTTGAGCTTAGGAATTACCTCATTTTTACCTAGCGGACACTTATCCTTGTAGTGCCCCTTTTTGTTGCAACCAAAGCATGTGATGTGCTCTTTCAATTTAGCTCTGGTGAAGGTTGAATTTTTTCTTGTTCTTGTATGGGTGAGGGTCTTTCCTCCCCCTCAATTATTGAAGTTGATACTTCTTCTTCTTCTTCTCTGGATGAAGTGGAGACCCTCTCACTCTCTTCTTCCATTTCCTCCTCTTTTTGTGCTATTGAGTTCACTTCCTCGGCCTTTTCATCTAATTGATCTCGTGTAGGGGTTTTATGGAGTTCTTTCAATTTGCTCCACAATTCACATGCGTTTTGGTATTCCCCTACATCACTATTTTATTAGGCAAAACATTTTTCAAAATACTAATTACCTTCTCATTGACCCGAAATTGTTCTTGTTGATCTTTGTCCCAATATCTAGGACGAAGCCTCTTTCCATACTTGTCCTTTGGAACTTTGAAGGGCTCTTCAAGTGCAATTCTACATTCCCACTCCATCGCGAACCACGTCTCCATTCTCGACTTCCAATACCCGAAATCTTCATGGTTGTAAGGTGGTGGAGTGTAAATATCGTCCCCAAATTTGTCTTCCATGTTCTTCTTCCTCTAGTGTGAGCTCCCTCAGCGGTTAGTCCAATCGAGAGCAGTCCTTCACTCTGATACCAACTGATAGATTGATCGGCGTGCTAGGGGGTGGGTGAATAGCACTTTTTCGGTTGAATCTCTTCACCTACGTTGTTAGTTGCGCAGTGGAAATACAAATAAAATAAATTAACAATAGAAAACAATGCTAACAACCTGATTTACTTGGTATCCACCCCGGACGGGTGACTAATCCAAGAATCCATCGGTGGATAAACCCCCGGATAACCTCCGGCTAGATCTGTTGCTCCTTGTGGGTGGAGAAACCTCGCCACAACACTTCCGACGCTATCTGATCACAAAAGACTACTAACTCACTTTACCCAAGTGAGTTTCGTCAAAAAAGATAGTAGAAAATGAGCCCCTTTAAATAGGGCTCGAATCTGAAACAGCCGCTACCAGTCGACTGCCAAAATGGCAGTCACCTGGTCCCACTCAGATTCGACCGTTACAGTGCAACGTTCGAATCTGCCAGCCTGTTCCAGCCTATACCAGTCGACTGCCAATGGGCTAGTCGACTGGGACGCACCTAAGCCTAGGGGTTCACTCCCGAGTACAAATCTCTCCGCACTCAAACCCTCCCGGCTCAACCCCTGAGTACAAGCACTCATACTCAGACCCTTACAACCCAGTTGACTCTTCACCAGCAGCCTTAACTGTCGCCTTCACGCCCTCTTCATCTCGGCCCTCGTCCCTCGGATGCACACGCAAGCCTCCAGCTTGCCTCCATGCCACCCTTCACGTACGCCACGAAATCCGCATCCCTCTGCTCATCATCCCTGCTATCCAACGGTCCCTCGGATGCGCACGGAAGCCTCCAGCTTGCCTCCATGCCATCCGAAGCCTCCAGCTTGCCTCCATGCCATCCTTCACCTGAAGACATCAACCAAGTCCATGTGTACCTGTACACTTGCACACTCATGTACACATATTAGTCCAGCACAAATCCTAACTTAACCATATTGCTCACACATCAAAATATCATGATCCTCCAGATCATCTCAGGGCTGATTGCCCCAACAGTTGGTTCGACCTAGGGTTTCAAGTTGAAATCCAAAGTCAGAACCAAGGCAGCTCTGGCGGTGATTTTTTTCAATTATTTATATTATATATTGTTTTTGGACTAACCCTGGTTGCAGGAGTGAAGAGTTCTTTACCACTGCATCCCAGGCGCTTGAGAGGAGTCAGGCGCCTGATAGTTATTAGGCGCCCAGATGGCTGTTTTCCAGCGGGTGAGTTTAGCTGAGCTGGCAGGTTGCCACATCAGTAACCCAGGCGCCCGTGAGCCATCAGGCACCCTAGGGTTGTCAAGAGCCCAAGAACAAAAGATAGGAGTTTGGCCGAGTCTGCGAATAAGGATGCGCCGGATTCGCGACACGTGTCAGGCACCCCATAAGGCTCAGGTGCCCGAGAACCCTATATAAATTGGGCTTCACCTCTTGCTTTCCAGTATCAATTCATTCCAACACAAAGAAGTTCTCACAACTCAAGCACGCCAACGCTCTTCAGAATTCTTCCATGCTCGAGTTCGTCCGGGCCGCAAATGATCATGATCGTCGACACGCCATCTAAGATAGTCTACAATCCTTTTGGTGTCGTCGGTATTGTTTATTTCGTTGTTCAAATTCTATACTCAACCTAAATATCTGTAATACTTTTGCGACTTATAGAATTGCCTAACGAAAATGGTCAAGGACCGTGGGCCTTGGAGTAGGAGCCGTCAATGATTCTGAACCAAGTAAAAAAGAAAACTTGTTAGCGTTGTGATTTTTGTTTCTTCCACTGCGTTCTGATTTTTTTTCAAAAAAAATTACGTAATCGCTATTCACCCCCTCTATCGATTACAACGATCCCACAAGTGGTATCAGAGCGGGTTGCACAACTTTGGTGAAACCTCCAACTGAGTAGTTTTTTGGATTTTTTTGTTCGTTTTTAATATATATATATATATATATTATTTTTCTTCGTTCTTCGAGGTTTGTGCAACACCACTCGAATTGTTTCTAAGTTTTTTGCATACCACACTACTAATCCAAGACAAAGTCTTGGAACGAGTCTTTTTGTTGTTGTTTTTTTTCAGGAATACTTAATAACCATCCAAGAAGGCTACAGTACCGTGCATCCTCCTCTGTTCTCCAGTGATGATTTTTCCTACTAGAAGGGCAGAATCAATGTCCACCTGAAAACTCAGGTGGAAATGTGGATTATCATCCAGTCTGGACTGGAAATCCCCAAAAATGCGCAAGGAGAAATCCAAGGGTACTATGAATGGAACGCTTTGCTCAAGAAGAAGATAGCAGCAGATGCAAAAGCCACTCAAACTCTCCAATGTGGACTGACGAAGGAAGAACTCAACTGCGTCGGTCCATTCAATAGTGCCAAGGAACTGTGGAGTAAGTTGATCGAACTGCATGAGGGGACGTCAAACACCAGAATCAGCAAGAGAGACCTCCTCCTCAACAAATTATATACAATCAAAATGCAAGACGGTGAAATAGCCGCTCAGCTACACGCAAGAATCCAAGAAATCATAAATGGTCTGCACATGATAGGTCACAAGATAGAGAACCGTGATCTAATAAGGTATACCCTAAACTCGTTCCCAAGAAATTCTTTGTGTGCATCGATGGTAGATGCTTACAAGGATTCAAGGAACCTTTCTGATATCAAATTAGATGAATTATTTTCTGAATTAGAACTGCACGAACAAACTAATGCCTCAATGGTTGAGAAAAGGTTAGCTCTTTTTGCATGAAAATCCTCGGCAAAGCTAAAGAAGAAGAAGGTGAAATCAATTCCCGAGTCAGACTGACTCAGAGTCTAACGACGATGGAATCAATTATCCAGAGTTGGTTCGATTGACCCGGAGTCAATACAAAATGATCAAGGGACATTTCTTGCTATTTTGGCATGCAATAGTATTTCTATTTCTATCATGATACTTAAAGACAAAAGTACGTATAGGCAAGCAATCATTATTATTATTTCTAGCATTCATCAAAGC
Organism: Boesenbergia rotunda; assembly: GCA_024364735.1. Taxonomy (NCBI): domain Eukaryota; kingdom Viridiplantae; phylum Streptophyta; class Magnoliopsida; order Zingiberales; family Zingiberaceae; genus Boesenbergia; species Boesenbergia rotunda. Next base: position 23,845 of record JAGFNQ010007207.1, on the reverse strand, counting down.
ATTTGGAGCATAAGTAAAGTTAGGGATTACCTCCCTTACCCTTGTAGCTCCCCCTTGATGTGAGCTCCTTTTCTTTTCCTCTTTCTCCCATCTTCTTAAGTGCTCCATCTTCTTGAGCTCTCCTTTTCTTGGACATTGAGTGTGATAATGTCCTAACTCCCCGCAAGTATAGCACCTAATGTGCTTCTTTTCTTTCTTTTCCCTACAACCCACATTAGATTTTAAATGAATGGACTTGGGTTTAGGGATTACCTCCTTTTTACCTAATGGACACTTGTCCTTGTAGTGCCCCTTCTTGTTGCATCCAAAGCATATAATGTGGTCTTTGGTTCTTGCTTTGGTGGAGGTAGGAGCTTCTTCTTGCTCCGGTATAAATGAGGGTCTCTCCTCCCCCTCAATTCTTGAAGTTGACACCTCTTCTTCTTCTCTTGAGGAGGTGGATGATCATTCACTTGATTGTACCCCTTCACTTGATGAGGTTGACAATTCTTTTTCCTCTTGGTCTTCTTGGACCGTTGAACTTATCTCTTTGGGCTCTTCCATTATTTGAACTTGTGTATGGTTCTCATGATATTTTTTCAACTTGTTCCACAACTCATATGCACTTTTATATTCCCCTACACCACTCAAAACATTATTAGGAAAAATATTAACTAATATACCAATTACCTTCTCGTTTGTCCTAGATTGTTCTTATTGCTCCTTAGTCCAATATCTCGGTCGGAGCTTCTTTCCGTGCTTGTCTCTTGGAATTTCAAAGGGCTCTTCTGTTACCATCATCCATTCCCACTCCATTCCAAGCCAAGTCTCCATCCTTGTCTTCCAATAATCAAAATCTTCATGATCATAGGATGGTAGAGTGTTGATATCATCCCCCAACTTATCTTCAATCATTTTTCTCCTCTAGCTTGTGCTCCTTTGGCGGTTATTCCAACAAGAGCGGTCCTTCACTCTGATACCACTTGTTAGATCGTGTCTTGCAAGCTAGAGGGGGGGGGGGGGTAATAGCTTCTTTCGAATTTCTCTACCTACAACGTTAGCAAGCGCAAGCAAAAATCTAATAAAACAAATGAAAACAATGCTAACGCACCTATTTACGTGGTTCGAAGATAAAAACTCCTACTCCACGGCTGCCCGTAAGGTGGGCGATCCCTAATCCGTCGGTGGATGATTCCTCGGAGCACCTTTGGCTAGATCGCGTAACTCCTTGTGGGTGGAGAAACCTCTCCACAACTCTTGGACACTACCTGAGCAAAGAAGGCTACTAATCCACTCTATCCAAGCATATTTCGCCAACGAACAGTAGCCTTAAACGAGCTCCTTTAAATAGAGCTCGAGTAGTAAATGGCCGTTACCAGTCGACTACCCCTGGGGCAGTCGACTGGTCCCACTCAGATTCGACCATTACAGCCAACGTTCGAATCACCAGCCATTATCAGTCGACTGCCCCTGGGGCAGTCGACTGGTCCTTCCCTAAGCCTAGGGTTACCCTTCCCGAGTACATTTCCCTCCGCACTCAAAACCTCCGGGCTTAGTTCCCGAGTACAAACACTCAACTCGGGCCCTCACAACCTGGCTAACTCTCCAATCTGCAGTCTCGATCTGTTGCCTTCATGCCCTCTTCGTCTTCAGCTCCCGTCCCTCAGATGCGCACATAAGCCTCCAGCTTGCCTCAATGCCATCCATCACGTATGCCTCGAAGTTCGCATCCCTCGGCTCATCGTCTCTGCACATGGTCCCTCAGATGTGCACACAAGCCTCCAGCTTGCCTCCATGCCACCCTTCACCTGAAGACATCCAACCAAGTCTCTGTGTAGCTGCACACCTGCACACTCACATACACATATTAGTCCAACAACAAACCCTAACTTAATCATATTGACCACACACATCAAAACCATGATCCTCCAGTTCATATTTGGGCTGATTGCCCCAACAATATACATCTTCTCCATTTGTCCTGGACATTGTAGATCATCCTATACATAATCAATTTTGAGGTCCCAAAATTACTGATTATGTTGGAAAAATAAATCCCGAGGATCATATTTGTAAGTTAGAGAATACGGCTCTATTGTACCAATATACAGATGGTGTAAAGTGTCGAGTGTTTTGTAACACGTTGTCAAGAGTAGCACAGAGATGGTTCCAGTGGTTATCACAAGATTCTATAAACTCTTATCTGGAGTTTCAAACTGTTTTCTTACATCACTTTGCTAGTAGCCGGCGATATCAGAAGATAGTACTGAATCTCTTTGCCATAAAGCAGAAGAGAAAGGAGCCGCTGAAGGACTACATCTAGCGGTTCAATTGAGTTGTACAAGATGTGTCAAGCGCCACTTCAAGGATTCTTGTCAGTGCCTTTATGAAAGGACTTGTTGAAGGAGATTTTTTTCAGTCTCTCATGAAGAAACCACCGACCAATTTCAATGATTTATTCGGGTGGTCGGTCAAGCACATCAATGTAGAGAAAGTGCAGCATGCTGGCCGGAAGGATTCAGCAGGAACCCCTATCCAAATCTCAATACGATTAGAGAGGAAGGAACCACCTGCTTCGGCCCTGGCGCAGGATTCTCACTCAGGCAAAAGTGATTAGGACAATAGGAAGAAACTGGTCGAAATAGTGGACACTGAGGGACCAACACTGCCCGAGAAGTATTGTGACTTTCATGGTAGTTCCACACACACCACGGAGGAGTGGTACACTTTATAGAGGAGGAAATCCAAGGATACAAACGCCAAGCCATGTAAGAAGTGGTGCAACTCGGGGTATCGACGAAGGTCCCCTCGCCAAAGTCGATCTCCTAGGCAATGAGAATTTGAGGAAGAAGAACCCAGGACATGGTCTCGAGCACCTTATAGAGGGAGATCCAAGGAGGCCTCACCCCACCGATCCACCTCACCCGAGCGAGATCTCGAGAAGGGCAAGGCTCCGACCCAAGGACCTCCGTCGGGCCATGTCAGAATGATCTCAGGAGCTCCGACCGATGGGGACTCACATCGGGCAAGGAAGTCTCATGCACATAGGTTGGAAAACTACGCCATTGGGACGAGTAAGGAGAAGTGCAAAGGGTCGGTCATCTCCTTCGGTCCTGACGATCTGGAGGATGTCGAAGCTCCCCATGAAGATGCAGTGGTAATTCTTGCTTGCATAGCTAATTATGAGGTTAAACACATTTTTGTGGATATAGGAAGCTCTGTCAATATCTTGTACAAGGCGGCGCTGGATCAGATGCAAGTAGACGAAGGCGAGCTGTGCCTTGTCTCAACACCGTTGTTTGGTTTCATTGGGCATCAGATGTAGCCACTAGGATAGATCATGCTGTCCCTGTCCCTAGAGGATGATATATTACAGAGGACGAGATGAATTCCCTTCATAGTGGTGGATGCCCCCATCGTCGTTTAATGTCATTTTAGGGAAACCAGCCCTCAGCCTATTCCAGGATATGGTCTCGATCTATCACTAGAAAATTAAATTTTTGGTAGGGGACCAAGTGTATGAAATCAGGGGGGATCAGCAAGTCTCTCGATGATGCTATAGAGGGGAGGTCAATGCAGAGTCCCGCAAGAGCTTCAAGACTCATGAGACCTTGTAGATCGACTTGGTTGATCCCCGGGCGAATGAAGAAGCTAAGGAAGAACGCAGGGTGGTTGAGTGCAATGAAGTACAGATTCATCCTCGATAGGTGAGAGGAGTTACAAGAATTCTGCGAATCTTAGCCCTGAACTCATAAACAGGCTGATCAATTTCTTGGTCGGTCATTTTGGTGTATTCGCATGGACTGCGGATGAGATCATAGGAGTTCCTCCCACCCTGACCATGCACCGACTACACATCACTCCGGGAGCCTGGCCATTAAAGCAAAGTTGCTAAAGGTTGAGCACATTGGAGAAGTACAATTCCCAATCTAGCTAGCAAATGCTGTATTCATCCCTAAACCCGGGGCGGGGGGAATGGTAGGATTGTTTTGATTTTTGTGATTTAAATAAAGCCTGGCCTAAAGACTATTACCCCTTGCCTCGCATTGACCAATTACTAGATTCGACTTCTGATTGTGAGCTTATATCAATGCTGGATGGCTACCAGGGATACCATCAAGTTCCTCTGGCTCGGGAAGATCAGGAGAAAGAATGTTTTGTCACCGTCGATTGCACGTATTATTACAATGTCATGTCGTTCGGATTAAGGAACACGGGAGCGACTTATCATCTGATGATGGATAAGTTATTTCGATATCAGATTGGTCAAAATATCAAGGTTTATGTGGATGATATCCTAATCAACACTGAGAAAGGGAAAGAAATGATTGAAGACCTAGAGGAGACATTCGCTACTCTCAGAGCTAATAGATTAAAAGTTGAATCCAGCTATATGATTGTTTGGGATGGAAGGCGGGCGTTTCCTCGGGTACATGGTGATAGAGATAGGAATTAAGGTGAATGCTGAGAAGGTGCAGACTATTCTAAATATGTTGTCTCTAAGCAATTTCAAATGGCTTAATGGAAGGATCACAACCCCATCCAGGTTCATATCTCGATCAGCCGATAGAACTTTGTCATTCTTCAAAATTTTAAGGAAAGTAGTCAAATTTGAATGGGATGATCAATGTGAGTAGGCCTTCACAGAGTTGAAGGAATACCTATCCGGACTCCTTATATTATACAAGTCGCTGGAAAGGGAGACATTTTTTGTCTACCTATCTGTAGGTGAGTAAGCTGTAGGTTCAACACTTATTCGTGAAGAAGGTATCATATAATATTCTATCTATTTCTTCGACCATCTTCTTAAAGATGTAGAGACTTGATACACACCTTGGAGAAATTAACATATGTGCTAGTATTAATTGCATGAAGACTGAGGCCTTATTTCTTGGCACATCCCATCGTCGTGTTCACTAATAGTCCACTCGGGAGCGTTCTCACGAATCCTGAGGCATCGGGGCAGTTGATTAAGTGGACCACAGAGTTAAGTGAATGTGGGATCGAGAATCAACCCTGAACAACTATTAAAGCACAAGCTCTAGCCGACTATATGCTCGAAGTAGTTCTTGTATCTGAATCTAAGGAGGATTGGATGATTTACGTTGATTGCTAATCCAATCACAGATCAAGCGGAGTTGGAATTTTAATGATCTCTCCTTGGGAGGACGTGCTACAATTATCCATCTGACTCAACTTTCGAGCTACTAACAATGAAGCTGAGTACAAGGCAATACTAGTTGGGTTACAAGCAGCCAGGCAGGTCAGGGCCACTCAGGTTATATTATATTCTGACTCTCAACTAGTGGCGCAACATCTAGAAGTAGATTTTGAAGTTCGGAATGAACGCTTGCAGAGGTAGGTAACTACATATAGGCAATTGAAATTTTCCTTTGTTGAAGTAACTCTGTAGAAAATATCCTGAGTGGATAATGTCAAGGCGGATGAGATGACCATGTTTGCAAGATCTTTAGCGTTATGGACATTGGATGAGCCTATCATCCAGGAGGGAGTTGTGGCTCAAATAGATGGAGAACCTGCTGATGCTATACCACCTGAATAGAGAGAACATTATGTAGAGTTCCTATGCAATGGAACAGTATCTGCAAGCTGTGATCAGGTCCAACTTTTTTGTTGTAGGGCTTCTGGGTTCACACTAATTGGAGAACAACTTTACAAAAGATCGTTCGGCAGGCCATTACTTAAGTGTGTTTGTTCCGAGGACATTGAGTATATCATGCGAGAAGTTCATAAAAGCATCTGTGGGAGTCATATCGATGGTCAGTCAATGTCTAGGAAAATTATTCTAGCCGGATATTTTTGGCCCATGTTATAGGAAGACGCTAACAAGTTTGTCGCTGGTTGTGAGTCTTGCCAGAAACATCAACATATCTCACATCACCCAACTAAACTACTTCGAGCCTTTATAGTCTCTTGTCCCTTCAATCAGTGGGGGATGGGCATAGTGGATCATTTTCCAATGGGGCCACAGCAAAAGAAGTTCCTGTTGGTACTCATGGATTACTTCTCCAAATGGGTCGAAGTTGAGCCACTCACCCAAATTATTGACGTCATCGTGATGAAAATCCTCTAGAAAGATATTATCTGTAGGTATGGAATTCCTCATAAGCTAGTATCGGATAATGACAGATAATTTTTGAGTCACAAACTCAATGAATGGTGTGAAGGGTTGGGTATTCGTTAGGCCTTTAATTCAGTCACTTATCTGCATAGAAATGGCCAGGCTGATGTTGTCAATAGATAAATAATCAGAGCAATCAAGATAACGACAGAACATATCAGATGGAGTTCGATCGGAAAACTCTCGAGCATTCTATGGTTCTATCGAACAACTCCCAAAGAGGGAACCAGGCAAGTACTTTCCATCTTGTTTATGGATCAGAAGTCATGTTCCCAATTGAGATCGGTGATGAATCAAGCCAATGACAACTCTACAACAAGGAGAATAATGATCAGGAGCGACTGCTTGATTTGGTCTAGTTACGGAGGTGAGGATTAAAGCTGCTGCCCGTCTAACTGCATACCGACAGCGCATGAAGCAAGTTTACAACCACTGAGTGATCCTTAGGGATTTTTAAGTCGATGATCGGGTATGGAAAAGAATCAAGCCTTTCAGCCACGTCAGTAAGCTTGAGCCATAGTGGAATGAGTCATACACAATTGTCGAAAAGCTTACGGGTGGCAGTAATTACTTGCAAGATGAAAATGCTAAAAGATTAGATAGGCCATGCAGTGCAAATCACCTCCAACCCTATCATAGATAATAACTTAAGCCATGAAATACTTTAGTATATACATGCATTTGTATCCTCTTGCATCTTTGTCTATCAAGTAGACAGGAAAAGTTATAGTCGGGAGTTCAGACACACTAGTAAGTCATTCGAAGCATGTTGTCGTGAAGATCTTACCAGCTTGTGGTGCCGAGGTTGCCCGAGTCGTGTAGACTTGGCCGTGGTGCTATGGAAGCCCGGCCGGGAGTAGCCCGAGTTCCTACCAACTTGTGGTGTCATGGATGCTCGAGTTGTATAGACCTGTCTGTGGTCCTAAGGATGCTTGGCCAAGAGTAGCCCGAGTTCCTACCAACTTGTGGTGCCGAGGATGCTCGAGTTGTGTAGACCTGGCCGTGGTGCTGAGGATGCGCGGCCAGGAGCAGGCCAAGTTCCTACTGTTCAGTTTCGGTTGCATCGGGATTCCTCCCCATGTCCCTAAATTAAAATTTTATTAATTAAAACAAATCCAGATGGAAAGAAACATTCCAAGCGACCGTTTCATCATCATACTATTCGATTGAGTGATCGCTTGAACAAACTTGTTGTTCAAGCAATCTAACTCCTTTCATCGATTAGCCGTGGAATAGATGATGATTGGATCACCGACTTTTGTGTTTATCTTTGGGGTCCATGATAACAAGCAATATAATTAAACAAGAAACATGAAAACAAGATGTATACCTCTTGTTTACCTCTTGATCTTCTATTGTATTCCTATCCTCTTCTTGGACGTCGTATGGGCGATGATCTTCCAACAAACAAAGCCACCAAAACCACCTTCTTCTAGCCCTTGCTTGCGCCAACCACCTTCTTCCCTTCCTTGTTGCCACCGGCCAAAAAGAAGAACAAACTCCACCCTTTGCTTTCTTGCGCTGGAACCCAAGAGGGAAAGAACAGAGGAAAAAGAAGAAGAAGAAAAAAAAGAAATCTCTCCTTCCTTGAACCCTAGCCGCACGCTAGCCTTTCCTCTCCTCCTTCTTGCTGCTAGCCAAAAGAAAGAAAAGGATTTACTTCTTCTTTCTTTGGTTGCGCCGAACCACCACTCCTTCTTCCTTGTTGATGTCGCGCGCCCAAAGAGGAAAAGGAGAAGAAGAGAATGAAGAAAAGAAGAAGAAAGATCTCTTTCTTCTCCCCAAACCCTCGCTGACTTCTTCCTTGATCCCTTGCGCCGACGCCAACCCTAGGAGAGAGAGATGGAGAGAGAGGAAAATCCCAAGGCTTGGTTCTCTTGATTAGGTCTTGGCTTCATGGCTTTATGAGGTATATATAGGCTACAATAGGGACCATGAGGAGGGGTTGACTTTGGTCTCCTAATGGATCCTAAACCCAACCCATTAATTATAACCCGCTCCACTAATGGGTTATCATTGAACTACCGCACAAACCCCATAAATAAATATGGGCTCCACCATATTATGTGTACATAATCTCCTCATGTTTAAGACCTCACATGTCCATTAATTAATTAAATTACTGAAAATTTAATTAATTAATATCTAACTCCATAAGTAGTACCACTCAACCTTTTTATCATGTACGACCAAGTCCACCTGCAGGATTTTCATGATAAATTTTATGAGCTCCTCAAGGGGACATCATCATTCTAACACATTAGGACACGATTTCCTTCTATAATCAACGACACACCATGTATATAATATTTTTTCCCAATTTACTGTGTCTATTGATGAATAAATCTCGCCCATTGGTAAATTAAAGGAATAGATATTAACTACATGTGCCCGTAATTATATCGGGATTGTGACCATGTACATCACAATATTTGAGGTCTGATTCAATTATATAGTCAGTATAATTCGAATCACCTCTAATCGATCTTGCTTAATACACACAAAGTGTACTAGTGTAATGATAGGATGTATGTTGGTGCAAGTTGCATCAGTGATGTCTCCTCTAAGTGTTTTAATGTTAGACAATATACTTAAGTCAGTGATACATTAAATAAGGGAAGGGGAGTTAAGAGAGGAGTAACCAAAGTGGAAGAAAAGTCCTAGTTAACCTAGGCACTAAGACCTGGTGAGTGAAGCTAGGCACTAAGAACTGGTGAGTGAAGCTGGGTACTAAGTCCTGGCAAAGGGTTGGGCACCGAAAACCTGACCGGAAGTTGGGCACGAAGTCCTGGTCAAGGACTGGGCAAGAAGACCTGGCCGAGGGTTGGGCACCGAAGCCCTGGACTTAGGGTTTTGGCACGAAGACTTGGTCTGAGGGACTGAGCAACTTAGCTGAACGATAACTAAGGATAGAAGTAGAGACGAGTCAGGGTTCGGACGTCTCAAGATCCGAGATTATCGGAGGCTAAGTAAAAGTCCACCCGAAGGACTGGGTGGCAATCGTCTCCTGAATGGAGTAGGTGAAAGGCGCGTTCTCGGGGGTGAGAACTTGCGTCGGTTCGACCTAGGGTTTAGTGGAAATCCGAAGTTAGAAGCAAGTCCTTAAGCTTAAGAATGCGTGTATGTCTGCCTTGTATTTATTTATCTTGCAGGTACCAAGAATGGAAGTCAAAACAGGCAAACTGGGCTGGAAACTAAGAGGCCAAGCGCCCCCATCAATAGGGGCGCCCAACAGCATCCAGGCACCCCCATCAATAGGGACGCCTGGGTCAAAGAACAAAAAGGCAGTTCGGGGAAGAAAGTAGAACATGCTTCCATTCAGGCGCCCGGGATGATACAGGCGCCCGGGGTCATGTAGGCGCCCAGGTCAAAGGTTTTATCAGCTGCGACGAGTTCGGCGCACAGATAAGGTTTCACCAAGCCTATAGGGGCGCCCCCATCAACACAGGCGCTCGAATGAACCCTATAAAATGGGCTTCGACCCCTCAGCTTGAACAACAACTTCTACATTCATTCTAAGCCACTCCGTGCGAAGCAAAAGCGATCAGACGAAGCTCTGTGACCAAGGAAGCTCCAGGAGGAAGTGTGCGTCGCTTCGGAGTTCCGGATTGGCCGGATCGTCTGTTTCTGTTTGGTTTGTTTTAATTCAAGTTGCATTTCAACTCTTATCCTTTTGCTTGTATATCAACTGTAAGACGGGTTTTCTCTGCCTCCGGAAATTCCGGAAAGGAGACCAATAGTGGACTCACGCCGAGTACATAGGCCTTGGACGTACTGACCCTGGTGGGTCGGGAACCAAGTAAATAAATCCCGCGTGTCTGCTGTGCTGTGTTCTTTTATTTTTCTATTTTACTTTTCCGCTGTGCTACTAACGCTTTAATTAGAACGATCGAAAGTTTAAGATTTACCGCAAGATTTTTACGGTTGATATTCACCCCCCTCTATCGACGGCACCGGTCCTACAATTGGTATCAGAGCCAGACCGCTCTTCACCGGACTAACCGCTGACAGAGCAACGACGCCAGGAGTTGAGGGGGAGCCCAGGGGTGAATAAGGTACAATTTTTTAAAATGCCTGTTTTAAATTTCATATTACTTGCTTCAAGTGCACGGAGAGAGGGCACTATAAAAATCAGTGCCCTACTCGTAAGACTCGTTCTTCACCGGCGACAAAAGACGTACCAGTACCAGGAGGCCAGAAGAACAAAGTTCACATCAAGTGTTTCAAGTGCGAAAAATACGGACACTACAAAAACAAGTGTCTGACAAAGGTACGCAGAATTTACGTTTCGAAAATTTTTAAAATTCCTGTACTATCTCATGTAGATAATTTAGATAATTTTTCTGATAAGTTAGAAGTATTGCATAGGCAAATAGACATCATACATGACTGATTAGAAAAAGTAAATAATTCTAAAATATCAGAAATAAACCTTGTAATCCTTAACATTAATTCGTTAATTTCTAAAATTAATTCTGAAATTAATCCTAAATTTAAGTCTGAAAATTCTAATAATTTTAATTCTGAATTTAAATTTGAAAATCCTTTGGATAAATCTGAATTCTAATTTGAAAATCCTTTAGATAATTATGAATTCAAATTTAAAAATCCTTTGTATAAATCTGAACTCAAATTTGAAAATCCTTTAGATAATTATGAATTCAAATTTGAAAATTCTTTGGATAAATCTGAACTCAAATTTGAAAATCTTAAGGATAATTCTGAATTTAAATTTGAAAATCTTAAGGATAATTCTGAACTCAAATTTGAAAATCTTAAGGATAATTCTGAACTCAAATTTGATAATCTTAAAGATAATTCTGAAAATATTGAAGATATTTTTTAGGATAATTTTGAAGATATTAAAGATAAAATTCTTTTAGATGATGATTTAATTATAGATAATGTCAATGATTATTACAAAACATTAACTAGTGACCCTAATTACTCCACCTGCTTTGAGGATATTGAAATATCTAATTTTGAGGAGGAGATGGAATTTTCTGAGATTAAGGCCATAGTCAATAAAAATCACAAAGATTCAAATAAACAGGAATTATTGGAAAAACATGAAAAGATAAATAAGGAAGAAATAGTAGATTAGTCAGAAATTTTCGAAATAATGAAAATTATGAACTTAAGCCCACAACTATTAATTAATCAATTAAACCTTAATTAATTCAATTAAATCTTAATTAAATCAAATTCAAATTAATTCTAAATTAATTTAATTAAACCATAATTAATTCAAATTTAAATTAATTCTTAATTAATTTAATTAAACCTTAATTAATTCAAATTCAAATTAATTCTTAATTAATTTAATTAAACCTTAATTAAATCAAATTCAAATTAATTCTTAGTTAATTTAATTAAACCTTAATTAATTCAAATTCAAATTAATTCTTAGTTAATTTAATTAAACCTTAATTAATTCAAATTCAAATTAATTCTTAATTAATTTAATTAAACCTTAAATAATTCAAATTTAAGTAATTCTTAATTAATTCAAATCTAATTTATTCTTAAGTGACTTAAACTCGAATTAAATAAAATCTTACCAAAATCACAACAATTAATTTAATAAAATTAAATATGTCAAAGTGGGTTGACATATTCGTGGGTTCACACGACATGTATCAAATCGGGAATTTGATACATCGTTAGAAACTTAGTTAAATATTTTGACTTGTTTGACTCATGCATAATTGTCATGCCATGCATTTTCTATTTCTTTTGAATATATGACATATCATTCATATTTAATTTTTATGCATAAGTTAGAACGGTTATAGGAAAAAGAATAATTGAAACTTGATCAACCTTGTATTAGGTGGAGATGAGATGATAGTACGTTAGGGAAGCCTTTTGGTGGAACTAGCCGAAACTACCGATCCAAAACCTAAACTAGTTAGATCAAAATCTTTCAAGAAGTAACTTGAAGATGAATTTTCTATAAAAAGCTTTGTCAAGGAAAGGGTTGATGATCCAATAAGACTACGACCAAAGAAGACCTTGTGCCTCGCCAAGACCTAGAAGTCAATTAATGAAAATCAAATTCACTTTACTATTGCTAGATTTGAATCTAACACAAGTTTCAATTAAATCTTAGATTTAATAATAAATTAAGGAAAATGATTCAAGCATCTCACAATACACCCATAAGACAAGCATGCTTGCTGTATTGAGACATCTAGAATGGGTGAGATGTTAAGGACTAATAAATTGAAAAATATTTTTCAAAACTATTAGAATATGTTTCTAAAAATATATTTTCAAAATTGTGCTTCAACGTAATAATGTTTTTATGGAATACATGCTTGTCTGATTGAATATATATTATATGTTTTGAAAAATTATATCTTTTTAAAAATTGTTTGACTCACACAATTATACACAAGCCTCTTAGGACGACACTAAAGTTCCTTAAGGCACTTAGATAGAGTCAAACGGTGTCGGGTACAGGGGGAGTGGTTTTTTTTTGTGCCTTAAAAATTACTATCTTTTAAAATGGATTTTGAAAACTGTGCTTTAAATACTATTACTTATGTTTTTGAAAACTGTCTGACAAATTACCTTCATTTTCGAAAATTCAATATACATTCTAAAAATTGTGGCTATGTCTCATTTGATTTTGATAAACCCTAAAGACACAGAGGAAGGTCCACTTCATGATCTACAAGGACTCCTAGGATGTGTCAAATTTAGGTGGAGTCTAAGTCAAAAGAAAGATTTCTGACAAGTTTTTTAATTATTTATTTTAAAATTATTAGATAATTCCTTTGATCTAAATCAAACCTTATGGCTCAGAGGAAGATTACTTGTGGTCAACAAGCTTCCTAGGACTGGGTCAAGTTTAGGGGGAGGTCAAATTCAAATAATTATTGAATATTTCAAGGTGATATGTTTTCATGCACGGTATTTTCAAATCCTTCTGAAAACATAAGTAATTTCCTTTCAAATACTATCATTCTAATAATTTTTCTCTAAAAATATTATTTTCAAAAATTTATCATTTTTTAATCAATGTGAAATAATATTTTTCTTAAGTTTGGAAAATTTTCCAGGACACTTAGGAAAATGTCCTTGTAGCTAACAAGGTTTCCTAGGATTGTGTCAGACTGGAAGATAAACCAAGTCAAGTAAAATATTGTGTCTTCAAAAGCTCATATATTTTTCAAAATGTACTTGCATATATTTTCTAAAATGTCTCTTGGCTTATCAGATTTTTTAATAGTACTTACTTGAAGTTGGAGATTTTCCAGGACACTTAGGAAAATATCTTTGTAGTTAACAAGGTTTCCTTGGATTGTGTCAGACTGGAAAGAAAACCAAGTCAAGTAAAATATTATGTTTTCAAAACAATATTCTACTAAGTACACTCAAAATATGAGTCAAATAGTATTTTTCAAAAAAAAAAGGGTTCATAATATGTTATAAAAGTACTTATACCTTTCAAAAATTCTAATATTTCTCAAAAGTACTTGCATTTTCCAAAAGCTCATAACATTTTTCAAAGTACATGCATTTTCCAAAAGCTCATTACATTTTTCAAAGTACTTGCATTTTTCAAAGCTCATAACATTTTTCAAAATACTTGTACTTTTCAAGGCTCATAGTATTCTTTCAAAAGTTATGCATCTTCCAAAAGTACTATATTTTCTTAAAAAAGTGTAATATATCTTTCAAAATACAAAGCTGTCACAGTATTTTTCAAAATCCACCAGTTGTTAAAGTGAAAATCTTTCTATGAGTACATTTTTTTGACAAATCTTTTCCAAAGGAAAGTTTTTTAAAGCAATATTGTTTAAGTGAGAAGTTTTTTGAGTTCAAAATACTTAAGTACTTAGTTTTATACTATGCCTTTAGAAATTTTACACTAAGTATTTTCAAAAAGGACCCAAATGTTTCCATTGTTGATATAAGTATTTTTGGTTATTTTGATGTATGACAAAGAGGGAGAGATGCGCCTTAAGTTAGAAATAAATTTTTTTCTCTCTTACCAAAGGATCAAAAAATCAAAATATTTTTCAAAAGGGGGGGGGAGAGTGAAAGTTAGAAATTTTTTTCCCTATTTTTCCCCAGAGGATCAAAAATGAATTTTTAAAACATAGATCATTTTTTCATTTGATCCCAAGAGTTAAAGTTTAGCCCTTTCAACCAATCTAACTTAAGATATTGTCAAACACCAAAAAGGGGGAGATTGTTGGTGCAAGTTGCATCAGTGATGTCCTCCACTAAGTGTTTTAATGTTTGACAATATACTTAAGTCAGTGATACATTAAACAAGGGAAGGGGAGTTAAGAGAGGAGTAACCAATGTGGAAGAAAAGTCCTAGTTAACCTAGGCACTAAGACCTGGTGAGTGAAGTTGGGCACTAAGACCTGGTGAGTGAAGCTGACAACTAAGTCCTGGCAAAGGGTTGGGCACCGAAGACCTGACCGGAAGTTGGGCACGAAGTCCTGGTCGAGGACTGGGCAAGAACACCTGGTCGAGGGTTGGGCACCGAAGACCTAGTTCAAGGAATTGGGCATGAAAACCTGGCCGAGGGTTGGGTACCGAAGTCCTGGACTTAGGGTTTGGGCACGAAGACTTGGTCCGAGGGGCTGAGCAACTTATCTGAGCGATGACTAAGGATAGAAGTAGAGATGGGTCAGGGTTCGCACGTCTCGAGATCCGAGAGTATCGGAGGCTAAGCAAAAGTCCACCCGAAGGACTGGGTGGCAATCGTCTCCTGAATGGAGTAGGTGAAAGGCACGTTCTCAGGGGTGAGAACTTGCGTCAGTTCGACCTAGGGTTTCTGGAAATCCGAAGTCAGAACCAAGTCCTTAAGGTTAAGAATGCGTGTATGTTTGCCTTATATTTATGTATCTTACAGGTACCAAGAATGGAAGACAAAGCAGACAAATTGGGCTGGAAACTAAGAGGCCAGGCACCCCCATCAATAGGGGCGCCCAACAGCATCCAAGCGCCCCCATCAATAGGGGTGCCTGGGTCAAAGAACAAAAAGGCAGTTCGGGGAAGAAAATAGAACAGGCTTCCATTCAGGCGCCAGGGATACAGGTGCCCGGGGTCATGTAGCCACCCAGGTCAAAGGTTTTATCAGCTGCGACGAGTTCGGCGCACGAATAAGGTTTGACCAAGCCTATAGGGGCACCCCCATCAACACAAGTGCCCAAATGAAGCCTATAAAAGGGGCTTCGACCCCTCAGCTTGAACAACAACTTCTACATTCATTCTAAGCCACTCCGTGTGAAGCAAAAGTGATCAGACGATGCTCTACGACCAAGGAAGCTCCAGGAGGAAGTGTGTGTCACTTCGGAGTTCCGGATTGGCCGGATCGTCTGTTTCTGTTTGGTTTGTTTTAATTCAAGTTGCATTTCAACTCTTATCCTTTTGCTTGTATATCAACTGTAAGACGGGTTTTCTCCGCCTCCGAAAATTCTAGAAAGGAGACCAATAGTGGACTCACGCCGAGTACATAGGCCTTGGACGTACTGACCCTGGGGGGTCGGGAACCAAGTAAATAAATCCCGCGTGTCTGCTGTGCTGTGTTCTTTTATTTTTTTGTTATACTTTTCCGCTGTGCAACTAACGCTTTGATTAGAACGATCAAAAGTTTATGATTTACCGCAAGATTTTTATGGTCGATATTCACCCCCCTCTATCGACGGCATCGGTCCTACAATGTATACTAAAAGCCTTGCCTTTTCTGAATGGACATCCACATTTTGAAAGAGAATCACAACAACACTTATGCATGTTTTTATTAGTATATGCATAACCGTCTGATACTTTGCATTATAGATAACATGGTGTGTGGTAATGCATAGAAGATCATGTTATCAGTCCCTTGCAGAGTATAAGTAGAGGCTCACAACCAAGATGGAGTTGGACAAACCATCGGGATGGTTGTAGTGTAATTAGGTGTGGTTTAGCTTGACCATAGAATTACACTAGTGTGCTTTGTGTGCATTGAGCAGGACCAAAATAGAGGTGATCCAATTTGTACTGACTTTATAATTGGATCAAACCTCAGTTTATTATGGAATACAATCTCTAAATCCTGATATAATAACGGGCGCGTGTATTTAGTATTTTATTTCTTTGATTTACCAATGGACGAGATTTGTTCTTCTAAATCGATAGGCCCGGTAAGTTGGGAAATAATATTACTTACATGGTGTGTCATTGATTATTGATGGAATTCGTGTCCTGGTGAGTTGGGATGATGATGCCCCCTTGATGAGCTCATAAGGTTCTTCATGTTAAACCCTGCAAGTGGATTTGATCCAACATGATGATAAGGTTGAGTGGTACTAGTCAAGGAGTTAGAAGTTGATTAATTAAAATTGTCAATAATTTAAATTAATCGATGGGCATTCGATATCTTAAACATGGGGATATGGATGTACTCATAATAGGTGGAGCCCATATGAAAATATGGGGGTTGGTGAGGAAGTTCAATGGAGATCCATTAGTGTAATGGATCTTCATTAATGGATCGAATTTGGATCCATTAGTGGGCCAAGACCCAACTCCTACTCATGGTCTATATCGTAGCCATATAAATACCCCATAGTGGCATGAAACCATAGATCCAATGGAACACAAGAAAACCCTGAGTTTCTCCTCTTGTCTCTCTCTCTCTCTCCCTCTCTCGCTTGGTGAGGCGCCATTTTTTCTCCGAAGGAGGACTGCTCAAGCGTGAGCACAACAAGTTGCTCACGCAACCTCCCTTCACAGCAGCACAACATGTTGCTGCTCATAACCCCAATTGGTTGGGAGACAACAAGTTGCTCACACAACTTGTTGCTGGAGAAATCGCACCGACTTTTGTGAAGAAAGAAGGTTGCTCACGTCTTCTCCTTGGTTGTAGTTCCTCCAAGCCTGCTGTTGATCAGCGCCTCCTACTGTGGAGAGGCCAAGCTGTGCACACGAATTGGAGCAACCTAGGTTGTGAGTAGAAAACTTTCTGTGGAGTCAAGCAACTAGCAGCCAACGCAACTTACAGCTTGTAAAAAAGTTGCTCACTCAACTTTTCGGCTGTGGAGAAGTTGCTGAGCAACTTGCAAAATCTGTGGAAAAGTTGCTCACGCAACTTACAGATTTTGTGGTGAAGTTGCTCGCATCTGTGGTGATATTGCTCACAACTTTGCTCAAGGGAGCAAAGCTCAGGCGCCGGCAGTGGAGGAAAGGAGTAGTAGGGTTTGTGTTTGATTATCTTCTTCCTTGGAGTGGCCGGCGGCAACCCTTTGGTTAGGGCTTGGTTGGCACAAGGTGAAGGGATCGACTTAGTGACCACGGTTCTTGGTAGATCGTCGCCGACACGACGTCCACGAGGGGAGGGTCATACGGTAGAAGATCGTAAGGTAACGGAAGGTATAAAATCTTCCTTGGCTCCTTTGGTTTTCTTATCATTTCATGTGTTATGTTAATTAATTATCATGTTTGATTAATTATTTAATTAACGGTTGATAATTAATTATTGGACCCCGATAATAAACATAAAAATCGGTAATCCGCTCGTCGTCTTTTCCGCTGTCAATCGGTTAGGCGAGTTACAAGGCTCGATCGTTGAGATTAGGTAAGTTGTAACTCGAATCGATTGATACAATGACGAGACGGTCGTTTGGGAGACGGGTGATGCTCCCCAAAATAGATGTCACGAATGTGGGCCTCAAATTTAAATATTTCTATTGGAAACCCTAGTTCACAATTTAAATGTAGTAAAGGGGCCACAGGTCATATTTTTCCTAGGGCTAGTTCAAGATGTTTGGTTCAAGCTCGAATTTATGTGTCGTCAAATATTTTTGGGTTTCAAATAAGATTTGGGTTTTGTTTGCAATCAGGAATGAAATCACAGTGAAAAGGAAAGAAACTTAACTAGACAAATTTAAACTAGGTAATTTCAACTAATGAACTCAACCAATGGGGAACTTATTCAACCAATGCAAATTAGCCTAATTTGGAGAACAAATCTGATATCAAATTTAATAGTACACTACAAGTTGTGTTCAACTCAGGAATTACCACTCAAAGAAAACCAAATGCTAAGCAATCTATATCAAATCAGTGCTGAAATTTCGATTGATACTAATGCAGAAACTATAAACCTAATTGTAGAAATGGAATCTAAAATTCAGAAACAACCTGGATGTAAAACAAACTGATTTCAAGCACAATAGCACACTAAAAGGTGTGTTTAACTTCAGCTGAATTAAAACTCAAAACAAACCGCATGCAAGCAAGCTATACACCAATCCATACTGAATTTTTACTTGATACAAACTTGCAGAGGTGATAACTGATGTGTCGAAAGAGAAACTGAAATTCAGAAGCAAACCGTATGAGACACAAACTGATATCAATCAGTTTGTTGGAGTTTCATCTGATACAAAATTCAGAAGCTGTGAAACTAATACGCAGCAAGGAAACTGATCAATTCAGAAACACTGAATGCAGGAATGAATGAAGAAACTCAGAAATGAATGCAGAAATTCAGCAACAACCCGAATGCAGAAACAAACATATCAAGTTGAAATCGAGTGCACAAATCTAATGTTCAGAAAAGATTAAGAAGAACTAATGTTCACTTGACACAAAATTCAGAAACTATAAACTAAAACTTGCATAAATGAAGCTGATACGCAACAATGGAAACTGATACACAAGCAAGCTGAGACCAAATGCATTAGCACACTAAACGTTGTATCTAATTTCAGGAATTAAGACTAGAAACTAGCTGAATTTGAAACAAGCTGCAAAGTTCACAAAGAGCTAATGTTCACTTGATACAAAATTTAGAACAGCAAACTGATACACAGAAATGGGATTGATATGCA
Source organism: Boesenbergia rotunda (assembly GCA_024364735.1). Classification (NCBI taxonomy): domain Eukaryota; kingdom Viridiplantae; phylum Streptophyta; class Magnoliopsida; order Zingiberales; family Zingiberaceae; genus Boesenbergia; species Boesenbergia rotunda. The sequence continues at coordinate 4,879 of JAGFNQ010007207.1, read as the reverse complement.
GAAATGAACTAAATGCGAAGCAAGCTGAGATTAAGTGCAATTATTCACTAAACAGGCAACCTATCTAATAAGAATGCAGAATTGAAAAACTAATGAATGCAGAAACGATTCAGAAAAACTAAGTTTCACTGATACAAAATTCAAAAATGAAGAACTGATGTTCAGAAAAGGAAATTCATAGAAAAACTAGACATCGATCCCTTCCCTTAGTACAAGTCCTTCTTGTTGTCACACAAGAGTCAGCCACGAACCCCCTAGCTTGTCAAATCGCTAGAATTTCCAACTCCGCAATCAATTCAGCTCATACTTGCTTCCGGCTGATACATCCATCCAATCTCCTCGATCTCGCTGTGTGGGATTGCGACGATGACTTAGGAACGATCAGAGCCACTCGAAGAACCCTCCGACTTGCTCAAGTGGACGAAGAATGGAACACAACAGAGATCTGATCAGTCAAATGGTAGAGCTGGTGAAACCCCCACTTAGCTCTGTTCAGCGACGAATTTGAGCTGAAAACCTCACGGAGAAGTAGTCCCGACGATCTAGAACTCAATCCAAGGTTGGAATCAATGCGGTCGCGCGATCAGATGAGGAAAAAATAAAGAAGACAATGAAGAACGCGAAGAACTCTAAGCTGCGGCGAAGATGCGACGACAGATCTGATCGGGGAAGAGGCTGTTATATTTGTTAGCATTGGACGGCTGAGATCTTCCTTGCTCCATCCAATGGCCGGATCTCCTCAGATCTGAACCAAACCTTCCAGATCTTGATCAAGGGTCAGGATCTACCTCTCAGTAACTCGGATCTTCCAGATTTACAATGGATGACTCAGATCTACCTGATCTTTGAATGGACAGTCTAGATCCTCTTGAGCTTGATCCAATGGCTGAATGATCTCTGATTTGGATGATGTTGGGACCGGGTGCATGTTGACATGGATACGGGTTCGTAATTTTAAAATTTAATTACGTGCAGCGGAAGGTTTAGCATAAATAATTTCTCAAATTATTTTAACCACGTATCTAGCATGCAACCTTATGTTGTGGAGACATGATCATACATTTAAAATTTTGCAGAAAGTAAACTAATTTACTTAATACCTCGCGTAACTCGTAGAAAGGGACGAGATCCAACCATAGCGTCCCTTGGAAGCTCCGCCTCTATTCGCGTCCACGCCGAGTTTTCTTCGGGATGACTTCGCAAAGCCACGAGTTTCGTGCCGACAAGAACTACTAGATTCTCCAAAGACACGACAAGAATACCAAGAGAGAGATGAAAAACTAACCACCAAACGAAGAACGGAATCAAGATTCCGGGAGGAAGGAAGGAGTCGCGCCCGCTTCTTCTTCTTCTTCGGCTTCTTCTTGGTGGTGGAAGCTCACTGCAAAGGGGGAGGGCTCTAGGGCCGGCGGCACTAGAAGAGGGAGAGGGAGAGAAAGAGAGGGAGAGAGGCTAGGCAAGAATCCTTGATCTCTTGGATTGATTTCCAAGTCTTGCCTTGGTACCTTTATATAGTAGCCTCTTAATCGCCAAGTCTCCTTTTAACGGAATAAATTTTCATAAGAAATTTATCTTATAAATTTTTCTATGAATTATTCCGTTATGCCAAGTTTTTATTATAACTTTATTTATAATAAAAACAACCATGTCTCCCCTTTTATTATGGAAAGAAATTTCTTTATATAAATTTCTTTATCATGGTAAATCAATCCATTATTGATTTTATAAAATAAAATAAACCAATCCAAGGTTTATTTTAATTTCCATGAAAAATAAATCTCTTTATATAAATTTCTTTATACAAATTTCTTTATCCATAATTTTATAAGACAAACCACGAGCGGTTTATTTTATAAATTTGAACCAAACAATTTGGTTCTCCCTTTTTATTGTGGCCGGCCAAACAAAGAGGGCGGGGACCCTCTTTGGCCGGCCAAACCAAGCCATGACCTCACGAATTAAACTCATTTAATTCGTCCAATAAGTCTTCAAAAGACTTAGCCATTTTATGCTTCCGATGCGTCTCTGAAAAATTCAGATTCGACTTATCTCTTTTGATTGGAAAATCCAATTTTCAACTCATTTTAAATCCCTCGGATCACTCGTAGTGCGTGTGATTAAATAGGCTTTCGATTTATGTTGGCCGTCTATAATTAACCAATTATAGAACAATCATGAGTGGCACCTAGTAGTACATCATGATCCCCAATTAATCGAAAGATCAACAGTTGACCTCAGAAATAATTCTGAAACCCTTCAGCAGCTATAATGAGTCATGCCCCATTCCCTTCACAATCTTATACCCGCTTGGTTCAGGACAGGGTCTATGTGTGTCAGTCCCCACTAGGCTGACTACGTCACACCTAGCTCAAGCAATGTCTTTCTCGTCCAACGGATTCTAATTACTCTCATGTTTCTGAGAGATTCATACTCGGAACATGTGATGCTCTGGCCAGAGGCTTCGAGTAATAATCCGACGATAGGCCTTGGGTATACATCTCCTCGCAAGGAGTGGTGAATCCTTTGTAGGTTGTTCAAACATCTTCGGGCACTTCGGCTTATACCCAATCATCCTGGGTCCACACCTCCTTGGAGATGCTTGCTTAAGATGTCAAAGTATAAGTCTTCATGACCAAGATGACTTGAACACCGCAAGTCAAAGGAACATCGCACTTAAGCTGCAGTAAGAACTTCATTGACATATCTATATGTAGATTACCATATAAAGTTTTACAGTCAGTCACTCCAATGAACTAGTTCCCTTAACTAGCATTCATGTTTATCTCCAGACATCCCAATGTCACCAGCCAGTGAGAATCAGCTGATTAGAGAATAACCCATGCTAGTCTCAACAGAATTGATAGTGTCCGTATTTATCAATTCATCGACTAGGGACAATTTCAATACTTCACAATTGCACATATAGAGATAATCACTAGTTGTGAATTCATCACAAATTCTCTCATGCTGTGAATTGTATTGCGGACATTCAGTAAATGAGTTTAAGATCTCAATCAAATACACGAACATGTATACTCAAATAGTGAATATTCATTTATTGAAGTAAATGATTACAATCATAAGGCGATTGTCATAGGACACTTCTCTCATACAACTAACAGATGAAACCTTCAGATCTTGACCTGAGTGATTGATTAGCTTTAACCCTAGCTCGGATTGCATCAAAAGTTCGCAGATGGCTCAGATCTAGCCATTTTTGAATCGGACGACCCATATTAGTCTGATGCTTGATCACTCGATCCGGATCCACTTCTGACTCAAGTTTGACCCAGCATAACCTAGGTCCATGATCCTTCCAAGCCTATCAAAGTAGATTAACAATTTAGTGCCAAAATATTTCAAATGTATAAAGATTTCCAATAAAGCCCAAAATAAAATTAATTCATAGAACCTAGGGTAAATTCAAGATTAAGCATGTAAAATATGGGTCAAACATGGATTTTAGAGTCTGAAATGATCAACAAAATAGTACTTATCAACGGGTCTCCATTCGGATTAATTTTTTTAACTGTAGATATCGAGAGGTCTCTCAAGGATGACAAGGTATTCGTTTAGGAAACCCGCCAAGCCATACCCATCAATTGGTATCAGAGCTGAGGTTTCCGGTTTTGTGTGTTTAGGATTCGGTTAATTTTTGCACATTATCATATATTTTATTTTTGTTGGATGATATGTGGATGTGCATAGGATAACTCTTTGTTGCAGGAACTAGATTCCAACTTATCATGGCTTAAATAATAGTTGTATGTGATTGATTGTGCATTATTGTAATTAATTAAATCCTCGGGGTTGATGATGCTAGATAGGCATTTAATTTTTGTAATTAAATACGGCACATGTTTAGTCGAGCTTTTATTTACTTTCGATCTAGATTATTTGTACACTCCTTCGTGGACTATAGGATCGATGGATCTAAATAATTAGCTAGTCATCTCGGCTCAGAGATCCCTTCAATGGTGGCTTGTGCATGGTGTAGGGAGGAGCGGACGAGGTGACGACACGACTGGAGGTGCATTAGAGACCAAGGCCATGAAAATGTTGGAAAATCTAGGATTTTTCTTATTTGTTGCTTTGGTTATGTGCTTGTTGTGTATGTGCATGAAAATTCCTCAAGAATAAATAACTAAGTGGGAGAGGGACCCTAAGGGTCTCGTGGCCTCCATTACAATCTGACAAGTGATGCGAACAAGTAAGCGCGTTGGCTTTGAGTGTCTTCCTCCCCATCGGATGGGCTTGTTCTGTGGATCACTGGGTCAAAAAAGATTATTGAAAATTATTAAAGAGAGTGTGTACTTCCCCATCGGACGACACATAATCGGAAATAATTTTCTTAGTATCGTGTAATGGTGAACACTTAGATGCAAATAATAGTATCCTCCCTATCAAAGTCATTGCTATTATTTGTAGGAAAGAAGTGAACCAACTATTAATTTTATTTGTCAAAAAGTTAGGTTGACAAGATAATAAAATTAATGGGTAAAACGTCCTCTTATGAATGTAGAAATTCGTATACGTCCACACCATCGTAGCATGCGAATTTCTCGATGTTTTGAGGTGTTGGTTGATTTCAAAATTTATTGTTTGAGAAATCAATTTATTTTCGAAGTCTAAAGTTGTGAGTGTTGTGATTCTCAGGTAGTTTCAAAATGACCTTTAACCCACTAGCGACCATACTTAAGGAGAATAAACTTACTGGCCCCAATTACAAAGACTAGAAAAGAAACCTAGATATTGTCCTTACTGCTGAAGAGTACAAATATGTGCTCTTTGAGGAGTGTCCTGAAAAGCCTGGTGAGAATTCTGGTGAAGAGTGTTAGACCGTTTGTCCGTACGCTAGAGTGGGGGGGGGGTGAATAGC